>CM077080.1:129567332-130053751 GCA_039513925.1 Platanthera zijinensis
CCACCACTTGAATTATCTGCCTCTTAGTTTATTTCATCCACTATATCTTCTAATGAGTTGAGGGGTGAGCTTGATCCTAGATCGCTCTCTCTTACGTTTTCCACTGGATGTATGTTGAATGTTGATGTTGAAACATTTTCCCGTCTTTGACTAATGTTTTTCCAAGGTTCCCCAAGACCTTCTTTTTTCTGACAGGTGCTATTTGATGTGGGATGACCACGCTACTATGATATGGATTGTGGGGCCAGATTTGCCCCCACTTGCTGCTGCCTTCGAATATTTTCCACTCCCAGATTACACATTGGTTATGAGTAAATTTGAGTGGGGGAGGATTGTTGGTGAAGATGTCTCGCCTTATGTTCGTGGTGATGTTCGTGATCCATTCGGTGGAGATGTAGACTTGAAACATTATTCTTACTGCCATCGCCAATTGACTTTGAAGACATTGATGGACGTTGCCGTGAAATGTTTGACAAGATTGAAGAGTAGAAGTTTTTCGCGCATCCTCTGCCAACACCGCGTCAGTCCCCGCCACAGTTCATGAAATGTTTTATTTGCAACATTTTAAAATTTCCATCTATATAATTCCAGCATTTTTATTCTTGTAATTTTAATTCAACTTTTTAATTTTCTTTTATGGATGCCTAGATTAGATCTCATTATGGGTGGCCATGATTTTGTTGTAAGCCTATATAAGGCCTTATGTTGGAGATTTTAATTTTTGAATGAATGAAAAGAAACCTAATTCTAAATTGAGAATTCTCCTCATCCTCTCCTCCTTGGCCGCCAACTTCCCCTCTCCCCCTCTTTGTGGATTTCGGCCACAACTCCTCTCCTTCTCCTACTTCCTCCTTTTTCTACCTTAATCCCTCTCCTCATCTCCATCTCCTTATAACCCGATGGCTTCCCTCTCAAGCATATTCATCCACACTAAGGTACCCAACCTAGGGCTCGGGCCAATCTTGACTCCTCCTCCCTCTTAGAGGAATTTCGGGAAAGGATATTTCACTAGTGCGATGACGAACCATCTACGCCGTGAAGAGAGGAAGGCGAATGAGTTTCTCTCCATTCGGCGTGACTCCGGCGGAGTCCTGGAAGTGCGAATCATTCATCGGAAACATCTTCTGATTGGGTAACGAAATGTCTACTTTTATGAGATTCCCTCTAAATAAAACTTGAAGTGGTTTACTTTGGCGTAATTTGCAAAATTTTGTTTTTTTTGTTTTAGATCCAAGCGATTTTGTTGTTTTCTTTTAATCAATTTAAATTCATGAGGCTTTCTAGGCGGTCGGTCCATTTTCCTTTTGTTGGGAGAAATCTACCATTTTCGAATAGTTTTATTTTTGGTGGATCTCTTTTGGTACAACACACGATCGACCGGATCGAGTAGATCCCTTTCGCTTGAGAGGATGTTAGCTTATAGATTCTATTCTATCTCCAAGGGTGTGTCGAACTCGTACGATAGCATTTGAATAATAAAATTGCAAAATCGGGTGTGCTGCATTTTATTTTCTGCAAGGGTAGAATTGGAATGTGAGAGAACGAATCGGTATTCGTTTGTCCGTTGCGGTTTGTCGGGAGACGTAGCCTACATCACTACAAGAACTAAAGACTTCTCTTAATGAAGAGATGACAAAAAATCGAACGTGTCTGTAAGTAGGAGGTGGAGAAACATGGTAGCTGACAACAACACACTGTATACGACGGCAAGAGAGAAACTAGGTAAATGATGCACGCTTTGCACGGTCGATGCGACCTAGGGCACGAGAGGATGGCGGTGATCGACAGGAATCAGTGATCGGGAGCCGAAGGTCGAGTAGTGCTGTAGTGCGAATCGTCGAGTTTTAGTTGTTTTAAAGTTCGACGAAAATCGGCTGCTTTCGAGTTCGACGAAACCCGGCTGCTTTAGAGTTTGACGAAAAACTAGCGTGCCCTCCCATTTCTATTTATAAATGAATATATATATATATATAATATATATATATATATATATACAATTTTAAATTGCATTTAGACTGCGCATACATCAAATTTGATGGCGAGTCTTCGGATCCAATATAGACAATTTGAAATATTGCCCCAAATAGACTTTTCTAAAATTAGCTATTGGAGGAGTCCAATTTGGCAAGTGTTACATGAATATGCCACGTGTCGGTCGATATAAACCCAATTGGACTAGTAGAAATGCCTGCTTTGTTGATCCCAAGACAAATTTTGCTTGTTAGACCTTCTTCATGAGTCCTTGTTAAGCATACCGAGCTCCATTTTGAAAAATAAGAACTTGGTCTCATCTAGCGGCTTCGTAAAGATATCGCAACCTTCTTGTCCGCTGGGACATAGTTGAAGACTATTTCCTTGTTCTCCACATGTTCACATGTTCTCGGATGAAGTGGTAGTGAACCTCAATGTGCTTGGTCCAGCTATGGTAGATTGGATTGTTGGCGATTTCAATAGCGCTTGAGGAGTCGCAGAACATCGGAATTTCAATGAACTTCAGGTTATAATCTTCCAGTTGATTCCTTATCCATAGAAGTTATGCAAAATAACTACCCGCAGAGATATACTCTGACTCAGTAGTAGATGTTTCCATACAATTCTGCTTCTTTCTTATCCAAGAAATAAGTCGTCTTCCGAGGAATTGGCACGTCCCGGAAGTGCTTTTCCTATCGTCCCTGCTACCTGCAAAATTAGCATCTGAAAAGCCAATAAGCTCGACGTCTTTACTTCTTGGGTATCATAAGCCAAAATTAGGTGTACCCTTAAGGTATCTTAAAATCCGCTTTCCAGCGACGTAATAAGATTCCTTAGTGTTCACCAGATATCTAGCGCAAACACATGTTGAAAACATTATATCTAGTCTACTGGCAGTCAGGTAGAGCAATGATCAAATTATGCTTCTGCTCTTGGTTTCATCAAAAGGTTTCCCTTTCTCGTCCTTGTCTAGAGACACAGTTGAACCCATTGGAGTCCTCATGGAGGTTGCGCTCTCCATTCTGAATTTCTTAAGAAGCTCCTAGATGAACTTCGCCTGAGAGATGAAAATTCCATCTTCAGATAGCTTCACCTGAAGTCCTAAGAAATACATCAGCTGTCCCATACTTCTCATTTCAAACTTCCCTTGCATAAGTTTGGAAAACTTTTTCCAAAGAATGTCTTTTGTAGAGCCAAATATGATGTCATCGACATAGATTTGCACTAGCAAAATCTTGCCTTTAACTTCCCTAAGAAATAATGTCTTGTTTATCTTTCCCCTTGTGTACTTGTTCTCAAGAAGAAAGCTAGACATTGACTCGTACCAATCTCAGGGAGCTTGCTTTAAACCATATAGAGCTTTATTTATAAAGATAACATGATCAAGGATTTAGTGTTTGCTAAACCTGGGGGTTGCACTACGTATACTTCCTCTTTCAGATTCCCGTTCAGGAATGCTGACTTCACGTCCATTTGGTAGATCATGAATCCTTTGAGGGCAGCATAGGCAAGAAATAACCTGATCGCTTAGAGCCTGGACACTGGAGCAAAAGTCTGGTCGAAGTCGATCCCCTCTTCTTGTCAGTATCTTTGAGCTACAAGCCAGGCTTTATTCATGATTATTACTCCGTTCTCATCCAGTTTGTTTCTGAATATCCACTTGCTTCCTATCATGTTCTGCCCTTTGGGCATAGGTACCATCTCCCAGACTTTGCATCATTCAAACTGGTTGAGCTCCTCTTGCATTCCCATTATCCAAGAGGCATCTTTGTTCGCTTCGTCAAACTTCTTCGGTTAAACCTGAGACAAAAAACTTAGATGCAAAACTTTGTTAGCTGTAACTCTTCTGGTTCTCGCACCAACGTGTGGCTCTCCAATGATTAGATTAGCTGGGTGATCTCTTAGGTGTCGGAACCCTTGAATCCTTGCCCTCTCCCCAGTAAGCTATGCATCATCTTGTGCATCCTCTATGGGTTGAGGCACTTCATCCTCTAGATGTTCTTCATCCACCAAGCCTGGATCGACGATCTTTACTGAGCTTGGACCGTCTACCTTGACAGCTTCATCCATGCTTAGCTCCTTAAACCCGGTGAAAGTCTTTAATTTAAGGGTAGCTAAATCACCTAGAGGGGGTGGTGTGAATAGGTTATTGAAATTTCTTAAGTTCTTTTTGCTGTTTTTCTTACTAGTTATCTAGAGCTTGTTCTTAGTACCTATAATATAAAGAACAAACAGCACATCAAAGCACCCAGATATTTATAGTGGTTCCCCAATTGGGTACATCCACTTCCCCTCCCACTTATCCAACTATCTTGTTGGACTAGGCACTTCTCCAAAACTTGCTCCAAAGAGCTTACACCTCAGATCCCTCAGATCTCTAAGTCTCCTCCAAGACTTACTTCTCAGCCGCAAATGCCTATAACTCAGTGGTCAGTAGACCACCTACCTCAGGCTATTAAGCCCTACACTCAAGCTGGAAGGATAACATAACCTCATATCCACTGGGGGTCCTACCTTAGAGCTCAATAGTGCTCCTTCACTTAGTGACCATCAAGCCACCTTCCTCAGCCTTATCTCCAAGGCCTATAGCTCAGGCTTTTCTGCCAACAACTTTCGGCATAAGGCCCTACTCTTAGAGTGTTGTAGCACTCCTACAGCTCATTACCCAACAGATACCTTCTTCAGTACCCTTCCAGGAACCTACAGCTCAGCCTCCTCCAAGGCCTACAACTCAGTGACACACTTATCACCTACAGCTCAGTGAATCAACAGTCACCTACCTCAGGCCAAAAGGCCCTACACTCAGATCCACAATTAGATCCTACCTCAGAGAGCAGCACTCTCCTACCTCAGACAATTCAACCCTATAGCTCAGATCCACACTTGGATCCTACCTTAGAGAGAAGAAATCTCCTACCTTAGGAAATTAAGCCCTACAGCTCAAATCCACACTAGGATCCTGTAGGATAGATGTGGGTTGGTGTGATGATTGACCATAAGTGAAATTTCACTGTGTCAATCTACATAGACTGAGATAAACCTAGCCCAACCGTAACTCCAAAAATATATTTTCTGAGTCTACCTATCTGGTCTGATAGAAAACTTAGACCTAACATCATCTTCTCAGCACCAAGGATTTTATCCAGCTGGAGCTAGCAAAGTAATTGGAGTAGATCTTGCTACAAACTGATCTAGGAGAATCCTAGCCCTACGCCTTTCTTCACAACATGGATGAAGATCTCTTTGTCCTGTGCTGGAAGTAACTTGCAGATCAGCTTCTTTACCCCTTTCTGAACTGAGCCAACTGCTCAACCCTATCTCCTTCTTCACACCTCCCCAAGAAAATGTTCTTTAGGTTTGTTCGTTGAGCTTGTGAAGCACCTACAACAAGTGTCAGCCTAAGATGCTACCTTTTTCTCAGAGAATCCTTTTGAGCTAACTTGGTGGTGCAGATAAAGATCATACCAACTATCTTATTGTTGAATATGTTTTTTCAACAGCTAACTTGCTCTCTGTCTTGTAGACCTGAGCTTCCTGTTCTTTAGCTCCACAATAATGGTGGAGAAGAAGAACTGCCTTACTGCTTTCTCCAAAAAGCTCACTTCCTCTATAAAAACCTTTTCCTTTTTATTGAATTTGACCCAACGGCTCTTGAGCAGTGGGCCCCACATAATTAAGGGCAATGCAGCAACTTTGCTTTGATGCCAAATGTCGTATAGTAGGTCTGCGACAACATTTGTCGCGTACTATAGCCATCCCGCCACTAATTGAAAATATGTTGACTTGTTGACTTGCTCACGTCATCAATTGTGGACTTAGCCAAAAATAAAAGAACACTAGCATAGGCATTGAGTCAGTAAGCATCACTCAATGACAAAACACTTATACAGATTTTTTGCCCCTTGGCGCTGAGTGAGTAACCTTCACTCAACTCCAAACTACTTAGAATATAATCTATTTCTAGGCGTTGAGTGATTCAGCTTCACAGAACGTCAACCTTGCTTTATCAACTTTTTGATGCTTGATGTTGAGTGAGTGAGAATCACTCAATGCCAAAACACTTAGAAAAAATTCTGTCTCCACTAGACGTTGACAGTGTAGAGTGAGAAACCTCCACTCAATGCTTTTTGCCTTAACCATATTTCTGCCTCTACAACATCTTAGGAGTTGAGAGAGTTGAGTGAGTAACCTTCACTCAACGCTTTCTTCCTTCGCTATTTTCCTACCTAACTATCTCAGCGCTTTCTTGTTCTCTGTAGAGACAAACACTTATCTCAGCGGTTATGCTGAGACAAACACTTGTCTCAGCTGTTATGCTGAGACAAAATCTTCCCGCTTCTCTTGTGTTGAGAGCGTTAAGTTTGTCTTCATCACTCAATACTTTTTTACTTAGCCAAGGTTCTGTGTTTAAAAAACACTTGCTTAAACTGTCTTACATTGAACTGAGTTTGATGAATAGTAAACTGAGCTCGACGAACGGTGAGCTCAGCTAGACGAACTCTGAACTCAGTTCGACATATTCTCAACTGAGCTCGACAAACTCAGAATCTCAAGCTCTGAATTTAGCTCAATGAATGGTTCTCTGAATTCAGTTTGACGAATTATGAACTGAGCTCTACGAATTCTTTCTCAACTATATCAGTGGTTATGCTGAGACATTCTTATCAGCTGTCTCAGCTGTCTCGATTTTTTTTCCTTTGTCAAATTAGATGATTTCTATCTTACTATTTTTGTTCATATCAGTGGTTATGCTGAGACATTCTTCTCAGCTGTCTTTACGTTTTTGCCTTAGTCAAATTAGTTGACTTCCAGCTTACTCTTTTTGTTCACCTGTTCAATCAATGACAACCTGCATGCATGTAACGTCCCTAGCCGATCCAACGGGACAAAGCCACGAATCCACTATAGGCGACGTTACTAGGCTATAGCCCAAGCACCCTAACCCCTCTCCCTCCATAGGCGGGTTGTTGGTGGCCACAACCTCCATTTGATGAGCAAACTCGACAGTTAAGTTAGGTCGTACGGGGACTTCCCAGGAGGTAACCCATCCCAGTACTACTTTCATCCATAGACAAAATTTCTATAAGGAGGGGAGGATTGTAAAACCCAAAATTCCTGTTTGGAGTTCAGGTTGGGTGACACAACCTGGGGCACGGGCGTGTTGTAGGGAGTGTCCAGCTCTCGGTGCTCGAGTGAGTCTCGAGTGTGTATCGAGTGAGGCACATTGCCTGGGACACGGGCGAGTCCCACGACGTGTCAAGGTGACACGGCTAGGGACACGGGCGTGTCCAAGGCTGTGTTCTGCTCGGTTTGGTAACCGGGCTGTGTCGAGTGTGGCACATGGCATGTGACAAGGGAGTGTCATAGTGGCATGTTTGGAACATGGCTAAGGACACAGGCGTGTGCCTTAGCCGTGTCCTTTTCGAGAGTGTTGATCCTGTGCCGATAGAGGGACAGGCCCTCAACACGGGCGTGTACCTCATGATACGAGTGTGTCAGGAGTAGACACTGGCATGTCGAAGCTCGTGTCCTGGTCTTGATAAATTCGGTTCCTTAACCGCTTATGGAACAGGACCTGTGATATGGGCGTTTCGCAAACCATGTCAGCCCAAAAATATATATTTGAGGGCAGATCGTGGCCATCTATTTCCTTCATCCTGGATCCTGTGGCCCAAGTTCTAAAGAGAAGAGAGACGGGAAAGCTTGGAGGAGAAGAAGGAGAAGAGATCCGACTGTCGGAAGAGCATCATCAGTCCAACTCGAGATCCGATGCCAGCATTGTGGAGGCTAGGCCGTCACGATGATTTCCAACCGGATAGTTTATCATGGCTCTGAAGCGATCATAAAAGTTAACGATCTCCTTCTTAGACAAGTGAAGTCCTACTTTATGCATATGCATGGAATCCTCCACCAAGAGGTGGAAAACATAAGCGATTCTAGCGAGTTGAGTCTGCATATAGATCCGAAAGTGCATAGTATGGAATAAGCATGTTGTGTGAAGCCCATCTAGACAAGGAGTCTAGATTAGTAATGCTTATATTGTGAACCGAAGAAGACTTCGTGTAAATAATGAGTATCTTGCAAGGATTGTGAGGACGCTTGTGAATTGTGGTAAAGAAGATTTGTAAAGCTCCTTTGGTGTATGCTCTGCATGTGCGGAGAGATGGATTGGAAGGAAAGTTGCAATGTGTGCTGGTGTTATGAGAGATCGATTGGTAGCAATGGAGAGGTGTGGTTACACAAGCTTGTTACTCTTTAGTGGGAAGTTGATCTAGAGGTATTGTGTACCTGCGTAGTGATCGGTCGATTAGTGGCAATGCCGAGGTGCAGTTTCACGGGCTTGTCACACTACGAGAGTAGGTCGACCGATAGTTCTCACTAGTTGCCGTGAGGTGAATGCTTCTGAGTGGGTTGGGTGCGTGAGGACTTCAACAGGTGTTTGGAGGCTTATGCCTGACAAAAAAGCTAATCACCTAGAATTGGTGGTTGGATTTAGAGGATTTCGGTACACCGTTAGCGTTCCCTGAGTGTACATAGCGGCTGGCACGAAGGCCATCGTTTGTGATATGGTTTTGCCTGAGTGCACTTATTTTTATATATATATAATGATTATAATGTATGCAGGGAAGGAACCACTGCCTCGGGTAAAGGGTACAGTCGTTATAATTAGTCAGATGAATGATTACCATTGATTTATTTATCACCCTTGGGATGGATGTCCATATTCAGGTGTTGCGGGCTGACTTGGATTGAGCGGGCTAAAGCCCTCGCTGCTGCTGCTTCTGCTTGTAGGCCCTTGAAGGCCGTGCAAAGCTTTGGATTTCATGTGTGGCTGGCCTACGTGCCGATGTATGAAATCATATTTTGTAAAGAGAAACATGTAAGGCCTTAAGGCCGTGAGCGGTGTGTATGCTTGTATATATTCATGGTGGTATATATAGATGTGATATTTATATAGTAGTGGACATTCATTGGTTGAGTCCTTGCAAGTAATAAACTTCCGCTAGAATGCTCTGGGTTAGGGTGCGCTAGTATTTTGGTATTACCAGTGACCTCGCCGTCTGTTTGTTACATATAGTGTGGGGCCCCGGCCGGACCTTCTATTATATATTATTTAAGGGATGGAGTCGTTACAATGCATGAGCTTAAGCACACATCAAATATAACTATGCTCTTAGTCTTGATGGTGATGCCTCTTCAAATCCACTCTAGGGAACATTGTGGGAAATGGAACCAGAAATCTCCAACTATTTGAAGAAGGCAGAACAACCAGCAATACTAAGAGGCATTATCATGATAGGCAGAATAATTTCATACAGTTGTAGACATTTCTACACACCTACTATCTTATGTTATATTAATATAAAGTGCTTTAATTAATTGTATTGACTTAATTAGCTAAGTCAATGAATCCTCATACAATTTGAACAATTGCTCAAGTAATATACACTCTCCTTTATACCACTGAATATTTAAATAGTGCACCACTAGAAGAACTTACCACAATCATGACTCAACAAGTGGTCATTCATTGCATTTCTCATACTACTAGAATCTTTTCTAGTAATATGAACCTACTCAGCATTACCTAGTCATGCCAAATATTACTTCTATATCTCCCTCTTATGTATTGCTACACATATTTCCCCCTTTCTTTCTTCTTCAATAGACATATCTATTAAGGAATTAGAAAATATCATGGGAGAGATTATCTCTTGATACTAGTAAAAGTCCTATGTTGATACTACTAAGGAAATCATCATAGTGATCAATCTACTTGACTAGGAGTCATACTTCTATGTTGATATATTAATACAACACAACACTGCAGCATTTGATCTTGTTGCACACATAACTCCACTTTCTTATATTGTATCTATGGAATCAGCATCCACCTGTGGTGATATCATTGATACACCACATCACTACAGCCCCTTGGAACTTGAGTGACCCATGGATCCACTTGAGCTGTGTGCTAGCTGTTCCTCTTCTCATAATCTCCCCCTTAGTCTGTGCATTGTCCTTAAGAGAAATTGATCAGCAGTTGTGACAGCTGATCTACTATAGCAGCTGCCTGCTCCCCCTCAACTAAGGCATCCTTTGTCGGATTCCTGGTAGACATTCTAGTCTATGCCAGTCTAGATACCACTTGATGATCTTTATAGTCTTGATGTCAGATCAAGGACTTATCTACCTGCAAGAAAAGCAAATCCTGCAACACAAACTGGAGTTTGGAGCTGCTGAAGCTATCCTAAGTTCAACATACCCAACTCAACCAAGAGAGTGTTGAACTTGACTTCATCTAGTGGCATGATAATCATGAAAGACTCTTGTCAGTCAGGGCAAACTACGGATTGAGTTCTTCCTTATTCTCCCAAACTTATTGATACTTAATCTACATTTGCATAGTCCCGCTGTGACAGTCAGAATTCCTAGCAACTTAGATTACACTAGTAGAATATCAAAATAAAAGAAGTTCTACTTATCTGGAAGTTATGGTTCTGATGCCATAAAATTTCAATTTGACAATCTTGAGTTTGACGAATTATTAAGATTTCATCGAGCTCCATTCGACGAATTCTTCTTATTTCGTCGATCTTCGTCCGACGAATGAAGGTGATTTCGTCGAGCTCCAATCAACGAATGAAGGCTATTTCATCGAGCTCCATTCATGCTGATGCTTAGCAACTCCCTTGCACCTTGCACAGTCTCTTTTTGCTGAGCAAGATCTTATCCCCTTCTTTAGCAACAGACTTGCCTTTTGCTTCAGCATTCTGATTAGCAGTATAAGAGTTTCATCCCACTTAGTACTATATTGATCATTACATTGATCTCCACACTTGATCACCATTTGATCTATCCCTTCTTGGTTTCTAAATAGACAGGGAAGAGCTGGTCTATTGTGATTCTCTTATCCCCCTAGCTGACTGCAGATGATACCATTGGTGCAGCTGCCACAATTCTCTTCTAATAAGGCTGAATGTTCTCCTGCAGCTGCTGGACTTTAAGATCACTTGAACCTTGAATGATCTTTCCATGAACCATCCTTTCATTCTGATACTAAGTCTTTCTTTACACTACTATTCCAATAGGAATGCGCTGACTTGTATCTCCAATAGTTAGAGCAATCCAGCTGTTCTTGTAAACTGATTGGCTTGCCTTCTACTTGCAAGTGCCATCACTTGGGTAGTTTCCCTCTCAGCTTCTGCAATGTCCAAGGGGACAATCTGATCCTCAACAGTAATGCTGATTTGTTCTGTGCTGGGAGAACTTTGGGTAAGATTCATGCTTGTCCAACAACCTTAACTTAACATGCTTCCCATCAGTAGGAGTATCTTAGCTTGATAGTCTCCCCCTCAACATTTGAATAGATCCTATCCTTATGATTACCAGTCATCATTTCAGCCGATGATACCGCTTGACTGTTTGACCCTTTTGTATAGTGAGCTTTATCAGCTAAGCACAGTATGCCTCTTCCTTGCTGCTCATAGAGGGGCTACTTGTGCTTTTCTCAAAGATGAGTACAACCTACTTGTCCTTTCCAAATTTGTTTGTGTGGCAGCAAGACTTTGCCCAACCAGACATTCCTGCTGGCTGGATCTAGCTGGTCTTAGCCCAATGCTTGTGCAATTTATCCTTCTTTAGGAATGCACACAAAATTCTTATCCTTGGGGTATGAACCATATGATGACTTCCTTGTTCTAGTCCAAATTTTGGAACATCTTTTGTCCAAGTGCCACATGGGTGATGGTCACTAAGAGTATCCTACAAAACAAAATTACCTTACCTTAATACCCTAATAGGTATTAGGTCCTTGGTTCTTATTAGCATACACATTCATATGTCTACCTATAGCAGGCCTATTAGGAAGACTCGCCTATGCCCTTGGCACACAAGGGTTATGCCAACAATCTATGGAAAAGTGGCCCACTTTGCCACAGAACCAACACTCATGAATATTATATCTTCTTTTCTGAGCAGGTCTGGCAGCATGGTTGACCGCAGACTGAACAGAAGGAAGAGCATCTTCGTTATTCCAAAATCTCTTAGCCACAGTCTGATTGGGAGTTGGTCTATCAAAAGAAGCGGTTGGTTTTTCACAAGGTCTATTAGCAGCAGTTCTCTTTGCAGAGGACATGCTGTTGGTGCCCTTGGAAGATTCCAAGTTTTGCACCCTAGCAGAGTTACCCTTTGGTCAGAGCGTGAGCAGGGGGATTTTGAGAAAAGGCTACTGCCTTGCTCAAGATTGATGGAGCTGGAGCATTAAGTACAAATAGTCCAGGATGGGCCTTTTGCACTTTTTCATGGGGAGCCTTCTGAGCACTCAGACCCATGTCCTTTCTTCTTCCATTATAAGAGACATTTCTAGTCTTATAAGGAAGATTCCCATTCCTCTAGTGACCATACCCGGGGTCTTGGCTATACCTGTAGGAAGAGAAAATTACCTTATGAAAGGTAGGCTGATGCTTGACAGGAACTTTTCCTCTTTTCTGAGATTGGATCACTTTAGAAATCCTCTCAGATTCAGATCTTTACTTGATAGAATCTATCTTAGAGAAGTTAGCCACAATTCTCCCCTCTCTATCAAGTTTCTCTTCAAGATTAATAATAATATATTCCTTGTATTTTAAGGACTTATCATGGATATCTACCATGATCTTCAGATGGGTAGCTTCCCTCTCTTTTAGACAAAGCAAGGATGAAGCTTCATCTTGCTGGGAAGCAGTCTTCTGTAGGGAGGCTATTTCCTTTGCTTGTTCCTTAACAAGCAGCTTGCTTTCCTTGAAAGCTCTCAGAAGGGCAGCATGATTTTTAATCAATTGATTGATATCATCATCTGTCAAAGGACCCTCATCATCACTTGATGAGGAGACATCAGAATCTGTATAGGATTCATATCCTAACTCTGAGGATGTTTTAGATGGGGAATATATCATATTTTAACTAGGCTGATCCTGACAAGATTCTCCTTCTAGTGTAGCTGTTGGTCCATGGCATCTGCATTCTCCTTCTTCATCTTCATCCACCTCTATGTCACTCTCTAAGTATGACAGAGGGGCCATGATCCTTGCTCTTACATCTGGAAGGAATTTGTCTTCACCAAGAGCAGCCAATAACCCAATGATGTTCTTGTCCTATTTGTAGATTTGATACTCCATAGAGTTCCACATCTTATGGTTCATCTTTGAACACTTAAGTTTAACCTTTTAGCTATCCTTGGAGGTTAACTCAGACTGTTAGGTACTTTTTGAGGAACCTCCCTCTGATACCACTTGAAGTCTTTAATTCAAGGATAGCTAAATCACCTAGAGGGGGGGGGGGTGAATAGGTTATTGAAATATTTTAAATTCTTTTTGCTATTTTACTTACTATGTGATCTAGAGCTTGTCCTTATTACCTGCAATATAAAGAAGAATAAACAACATAGCAAAGCACACAGATATTTATAGTGGTTCCCCAATTAGGTACATCCACTTTCCCTCCCACCAATCCAACTATCATGTTGGACTAGGAACTTCTACAAAACATGCTCCAAAGAGCTTACACCTCAAATCCCTCAGATCTCTAAGTCTCCTCCAAGACTTACTTCTCATCCACAAGGGCCTATAACTCAGTGAACAGCAGACCACCTACCTTAGGCTGTTATGCCCTATAATGAGGCTGGGAGGACAACCCTACCTCAGATCCATTAGGGATCCTACCTCAGAGATCTCTAATACTCCTACACTCAGTGACCCTCAAGCCACCTACCTCAGCCTTATCTCTAAGGCCTACAGCTCAGGCTTTTTAGCCCTATAACTTCAGGCACAAGGCCCTACTCTCAGAGTGTTGCAGCACTCTTATAGCTCAGTAACAAATAGGTACCTACTTCAGTACCCTTCTATGCACCTACAGATCAACCTCCTACAAGGCCTATAACTAAGTGACATACTTGTCAACTACAACTCAGTGAGTCAACAGTCACCTACCTTAGGCCAAAAGGCCCTACACTCAGATCCACACTTAAATCCTACCTTAGTGAGCATCACTCTCCTACCTTAGGCAATTAAGCCCTACAACTCAAATCCGCACTTTGATCCTACCTCAAAGAGCACCACTCTCCTACCTATGGAAATTTAGCCTTATTGCTCAGATCCACACTTGGATCCTACGGGATGGATGTGTTGGTGTGATGATTGGACACAGGTGAAATTTTACTGTTTCAATCTACCTTTGACTTCGATAAACCAAGCCCAACCATGACTCTAGGAAATATATTTCCTGAGTCTACTTATCTAGTCTGAGAGAATTCTTAGACCTAACTTCCTCATCTCAGCACCAGGGATTTTATCCAGTTGAAGCTAGAGAAGTAACTGCATAAGATCTTTCTGCAACCTGAGCTGGGAGAATCCCAGCCCTACTACTTTCTTTACAGTAACAAGGATGAAGATCTCTTTGGACTGTTCTGGAAGTAAATTTTAGATCAGCTTCGCTTCCCCTTTCTGAACTAAGCCAACTGCTCTGCCCTATCTCCTTCTTCACAGCTCCCCAAGATAATGTTCTTTAGGTTTGTCGGCTGAGCCTGTGAAGCACCTGCAGTAAGGGTCGGCCCAAGTTTCTACCTTTTTCTCAGATAATCCTTCTGAGCTAACTTGTTGGTGAAGATGAAGATCACACCAGCTATCTTGTTGTTGAAGATGTTTTTCCAACAACTAACTTGCTCTCTGTCTTGTAGACTTGAGCTTCCTATTATTCAGCTCCATAATAATGGTTGAGAAGAAGAACTGCCTTGTTGCTTTCTCCAAAAAGCTCACTCCCTCTATAAAAGCCTTTTCCTTTTTATTGAATTTGACCCAACAACTCTTGAGCAGTGGGACCAACATAATTACTGGGCAGCAGTAACTTTGCTTTGATGCCAACAATCGTACAGCAGGTATGCGGCAACATTTTTCATGTACTGTGTCCATCCCGCCACTAATTTGAAATATGTTGACTTGTTGACTTGCTGACATCATCAGCTGTGGATTTAGCCAAAAATCAAACAACATTAACAAAGGCGTTGAGTGAGTAAGCATCACTCAACGCCAAAATGCTTGGGCATATTTACTACATCTTGGCGTTGAGTGAGTAACCTTCACTCAACGCCAAACTACTTACAATATAATTATGTTTCTAGGTATCGGGTGATTCAGCTTCACTAAATGAAAACCTTGCTTTATCAGCTTTTTGCTGCTTAGTATTGAGTGAGTGAGCATCACTCAATGCAAAAACACTTAGACAAAATTGTGTCTCCACTAGGCGTTGACAGCATTCAGTGAGCAGCCTCCACTCAACGCTTTTTGCCTAAAGCATATTTCTGCCTCTGCAGCATCTTAGGCGCTGAGAGCATTGAGTGAGTAAACTTCACTCAACGCTTTCTGCCTTAGGCATTTTTCTGCCTAACTGTCTAATTGCGCAAAAACTATATCCGCAAACGACAACGGCAAGTGTACCATATTGGGAGCGGTATAGGTTTATAAAAACCAAGGTCGTATTAGACTCGGGGTGGTTGAGTAATTCTACTTTGAAAATCGTTATTATCTTATCAAATAGAAATTAAGGTTGGAGGTTACGAATAACAAAAATTACAAATACTAATTGAATTAATTTGATGGGTTAAAAGCTAGTGCCCGATATTTGAATCACCTGTGAAATTAAAAATATCGAAATGAAAATAGAGTGCAATTCTCTTGTTGAAAAGGATTTGACCGTAGAGGTTCCCGAAGCATGAACACCCTTCTTTCGAAGATTAGGTTCAACTAAGCTTAGGTGTATCAACCGAACTTTCGTTCTCAAATCGCATCGCCTAAGACTTGCTTTTGGTTGTGAACCCTGTTATTGGATTTTACTCCAATCCGGAAGAGTTACATTGTCCTCTCTCGAGGGTTGCGTTCTACTCTTTTTACCAATGAGTGATCGATTCACCTTAAGAGCCTCTCAGCTAACTAAAGAGAAAAAACCATTATAAAAACTATATAAAATATATAGCCTAAATGAATTGATCAACGGTAAATCAAAAGCGTTCAACCATTTTAGAAAAGTAAAACTAAAATCATAGCAAAAGTTAACTCATCCTCGGATCATCGCGACCGAGCACTAAATAAATAAGTTAATCATGGAGATGGGTAAAATTATTTTTATTAAATGCGACATAGTAAAAAAAAGGGGGATAAGGTGACGAGAGACAAAAAATTGAATTAGAATTATGTTTAAATGAAAATAAAAATTGAACTTTTATTTCTAGAAGAAATTGGAGGAACAAAGTGAAGTAGCAAAAATACGCACAAGATTATTGAACAAAAATAAAGATAGAAAGACGAGGCAACTTGACGAGCGATCTCGAAATGAAACTTCTAGAATCTTAAAAATTTGGTTCAAATCTAGTGAAGGAATGCCCCCTAATGCCAAAATCTGGATTTATAAGCATTGATAAACATAACGGCCCGAATTAATTTAATTCGGTCGTTACTGTTCATGCTATAGTAACGGGCTGAATGAAAATTAATTCCTGCCATTATTATTTTTTTATTTCTCACTCTCGGTGAAATGGTAGAGGCGGTGGCCTTGGATTGATGACGTGGATGAGGAAGGCTTCGGCTGGAGATTAATGCAGGAGGAATTAAAATGTGCGGTTACTGTTGAGGTGGCATTGAAGGGCGGGATTATTGGTGGTGATCGAACTCCATGCATGCACGGTGGTGGAGTTGAGATACGTATCTAAGCTTCTGTTGGGGGGAGCAGTTTGGAGCTTGACATGGAGGAGGTGGCTAGAAGTGATGTTGTTGTGGTGGCTGGCAAAGCTTGGCAGAGCTGAGGTGGCGGAGCAGAGCTTGCTGGAGTTTAGAGAGCTGTTGTGAGGGTGGTTGCTGGTAGCTTGAAATTCCTTGGATGAGGGTGATTGTATTCCAAGGTGGCGCTGAACTTAGGAGGAGGTGGAATTCTGGAGATTGCTGTGCATGGAGGGTTACAGGCTTCATGCACATGTGGTGGAGCTCGAGTGGAGGTTGATGTCGAGCTTCGAGAGCTCGGGGGAGTTGTGCTGGATGGTCTTAGTGGCGGATGAGACGAGGTGGGGAGCAGCTACCCGATTATGAGGAAGATGGAGGAGCTGCTGGATGGGCATGATGATGGCGTTGCTGCATGGAGGAGGCCGGAGGTGGCGGTGCAGAGTGGCGCTTGAAGTGGACGAGCTGATGGTGCTGGATTGGCCGAGCATGGTGGTGGCGCCGAGGGAATTAGCCGAGTACGGTGGCAGCACTGTTTGTGGCCGAGATGCTTCTTCATGGAGGTGGAAATGCTGGTCGGAACTGTTGCTTACTTGAGGTGGTGGGCTGCATGCATAATATATATATATATATATATATATATATATATATATACACACACACAAACACCCTATGTAAATACATATATATATACACACACACCCCATATGTAAATATATATATACATATATATCGGGTATATATACATACATAGATATATATATATACATAGAGGCTCGGGTTGCATGCATGGATGGGTCGAAGAATGTGGCGGAGAACCTCATGTATGCAAAGATAGTGGCGTTGAATATATCCGGCTATGTCCACTAATTCGACTCGCATGCGGACTTTGGATGTGAAAGGGGGATAAAATAACCCCAGGCCTGCCATTTTCCTACAAAATATAAAGTATATGTGTTAGACCTGAAAATATTATTTTTTTCTACGAAATGTTTTATAAAAATCATGAACATATGCAAATATTTAAAATATCTAATTAAGATAAAGTCCTTGATGAAGACTAAATTACTAGTCATCAAACACCTCCATACTTGAGTTTTGCTCGTACCGAGCAAACCATTCTCATGAGGGTAGGAAACTCCAATGCTAGATAGAATCTTGAAAGCTAGAGTAAACTGCGAAGTCTTATGCCGGCATGCGTAGATATTTTAGTAGAAAGACATTCTTGTCATAAATACTAATTTATGAAATAATTAAAATGCTTTTCAATTCTTTATTATTACTTTTAAAGAGAGTCAATCTGTTATTCTCAAAGTTATGTAAAGGGAGAAAATAGCATGACCGCTGAGAATTAAATTACTAGACGTTGACGCACGGGGTGTCCTCCCAAGAAATCCATCAATGACGATGGTCATAGGCTTACTTATTGCACCTTCTCCACTACACTTCATACTCAATGAACTTTATGGATCTTTAGGACTTAAATAAGATGTAACATAAGGCTTGAGTTTAAGGGAGAGATAAATAATGATAAGCATGAAGATATATTCCACTTAAACAAAGAGTTTTGAGCAAAACTTTTATTTTTCTTTTTCATCATAATTGGGATCATTCCAAGTATGCACGTGCATACCTAGGCCACATATCATTATGAATATTTACTTTTTCACCCATATTATTTTTCTTTTCATAGTTGGGATCATTCTAAGTATGCATGTGCATACCTAGGCTGCATATCACTATGAAATTTTACTTTTTCACCCATATTTTTTTTCATAGTTGGGATCATTCCAAGTATGCATGAGCATACTTAGGCCACATATCACTATGAAATGTTATTTGGTACACTATAAACTTTGTACCAGATTTGGAGAAGCCTTCCCTTACTCAATGATATACATTAATTTATATTTGATGGGATGTTTGAGTTCCAGTATGCAGGTTTATGAAATATAGGAAAATTTCTAAGTACAAGTGTTGACACTTGTAAGGAATTATGTCGACACCTTAAGCAGGAGTTGCGTCGACACCTAGGAGTTATGTCGACACCAAAAGAAAAGCATGTGTTGACACCCAGGAATTGTGTCGAGACCTGAAGAAGGATTGTGTCGATACATAAGACTTTTGTCGACACACACTCAACACCATAAATCATCAACAACTATACTGATTCTGAAAGGATTGTGTCGATACACAGTACTTATGTCGACACACACTCAACGACGTCTGTACATACATTCAACGCCATCTATCTACATCAGCTATGTCGAGACTAGGAGCAGTTGTATCGATACACAGGACTTGTGTCGACACACACTGAATGACATATGGACATACACTCAATGCCATCTGTCAGCATCAGCTATGCCGAGAAGCAGAAGAATGACTGTGTCAACACATTGAGTGTTGTGTCGACATCATCAAGACTTGTGTCGACACTTAGACTATTTGTGTCGACACATGTGAAGTAGCATGCTGAGTGTTTCCTGCTGAGATATAAAGTTATTGTAGAATCAGCTATCATGGCTGAAGACTTGACAGCTATCATAAACAACAAGTCTGACACCTTTGTCAGAACTGTCAGAAGGTTGTTAAAAATGGATCAGCCGGTAATCATTGAGAAACTTTATATAAAGGACTGATCCATGACAACCAAAAAAAGGAAATTACAGGGGAACAAACCAACACAGAACCAGAGAGAGAATTCAACAACAATAAAGGGGGAACCCTTAATAAGGCAGATCCTGAACAGTCTGCAAGAAAGATTCAGATCTAATTCTAAAACTAAGAAGGGAGCTGTCTGAAGATCAACTTCTACACCAAGTCAAGATCAACCTCATATCGTTCAATCAAGAAGCTTTGAAAAAGATAAGTCAGGTTGGATCTGAAGTATACAGTTTATTCAAGAACTGATCAAGAAGCTCACACCATTAAGAGTTCTATCTGGGTGAAATTTCTGTATTACTAAATATTCTTTTTCCTTGTAAGATCTTTTATAGATCTAAGTTGTAAGCATGTGTTTATAAAGGTTGAGGTAGGGCTGAGAGCTTGAGGTGTAGGACTTGTGAATGTCTAAGTTGTAAGCCTGGTGATAAAGGCTGAGGTAGTGTTGTTGCCTGAGGTAAGGTTCTTGTGAAGAATCTGAGGTAGGACTTGTATAAGTCTGAGCTGTAGGAACCTATCAGGTTCTGAGTTTTAAGATCTAATCTTGTGAAGAAACCTCTAAGTTTAGCTCAAAATTTAAGTGTTCATGGGTTTGGCTTTTTAGCTTTGGTGGTGAAGTGGTGAGGGTGGATCAAAAAAAAGGTAAAGTGCTCAATTTGTGTCAACAAATGTAGTATTTTTAGGATTGGAATACAATGGCTCAAACTATCCAAATAAAGGCCTAAATCATTTCCGAAAGATAATTATTCTAAAGTGCAAATATTCTGAACTTTGCTAAGGGCAAATCCTAGACATCGAGAAAATACACCCTTCCATTCGAGTAAAGTAATAACTTTCTAACGATCTTCTACACACTCACATAAACTACTTTTGGATAAAACCGGATTCAATTTAGAAGTAAAATAAATTCTTTCTACAAAAATTAATAACTCAGAAGTTTAGATTTATGCCAAGAATTTAATTCTACACCAATACAACTCAAACATATGCATTTGACTAGAAACACTACATGAGTCAACAATTTTACTCAAATGTTTCAAAAACTTATTTAGCACGAAAAATCCATAGTCCATATGAGAAAATTAAGTCTATTTTAGAACTTACAATTGAGTAAACTAGAAAAGTGTTGATAGACTAAGAAAAAAAATATTCCTAATTTTATTTGTTAATTCCTAGACTTCTCGAGGTCTACCATGCGAGGAGTTCCACCAGTACTAAGAGTTATGATAGGTTGACAAGCCCAAACCTCCCTTTCTAGAAAATTATATTTCAATTTTCTATATTTT
Organism: Platanthera zijinensis; assembly: GCA_039513925.1. Lineage (NCBI taxonomy): Eukaryota > Viridiplantae > Streptophyta > Magnoliopsida > Asparagales > Orchidaceae > Platanthera > Platanthera zijinensis. The sequence continues at coordinate 129,587,998 of CM077080.1, forward strand.
TGTAGTTTTCTTCTTAAGTAAAAATTCTTTTTAAAAAAAAAAATAAAAGAAATAAGACTAGATTTTTTTTAACAACCTAAGATAAAAATTAGAAGTAACTTATGATACCCCTCCATACTTAATGATAAACATTGTCCCCAATGTTTAAAACTAAGTATGAATATTACAAAACAAAATAAATCAAAATTAAATGTTATAAGAAAACTTCCCTGATTATTTGTCGGGGCAGCCGCTTTATAACATCGACCCAAAACTTGCAAAATTTGTTAAGAGAGGAAACAGAAAAGAAAAAAACAACAATAGAAATGAAAAGGGATAATTATGGGGTGCCTCCCACAAGCGCTTTTTTTACCGTCACGTAGCTTGACTATGTGGCAATTTTAAATGTTTGGAATATTTAGTGATTCAATTTTTCCGGTTGAGGGGTCGTCGGGGTGATATAGTTTTAATAGGTGCCCATTAACTTTGAATGAGTCGTTTTGCGGGTGTTTAATTAGCACGGTCCCATATAGCCAAACCTTTTTCACGACAACGGGGTCGGACCATCGGGACTTCAATTTTTTGGGGAAAAGCCTAAGTCTAGAATAAAAAAGGACTAGATATCCCGATGAAAAAGATTTTGGATTTTTAATATTTTTATCGTTATAAAACTTAGTTCTCTCCTTATAGAATTTGTTATTTTCATAGGTGTTTTCACGCCATTCATCTAATTCATTTAATTGAAATTTCTTTCTTCGGAGGCTAAGTTTAGATCTAAATTTAAAATTTTGAGCGCCCAATATGCGCGGTGCTCTAATTCCATCGGTAAATGACAAGCTTTTCGGTAGACTAATCGGTACGGTGTACAACCATTTGCGGTCTTTTATGTCGTTCGATAAGCCCATAAAGCATCGTCTAATTTGAGCGACCAATCCTTCCTATTAACGGACACCGTTTTTTCTAATATTCTTTTCAACTCAAGGTTTACCACCTCCACTTGACCATTTGCTTGTGGGTGATAGGGGGTGGACAATTTGTGTGTGATGCCATACTTAGCTAAAATTTTAGCAAGTTGGTCGTTACAAAAATGATAGCCCCTATCACAATTCCGTGCGCGTGGTGTGCCAAATCTAGAAAATAATTTTTTTACAAAATTTACGACGAATCTCGCGTCTTTAGTGGGGAAAGCTTGTGCCTCATCCCACCTTGACACGTGGTCGACCGCAACAAGGATGTACTTATTATTATGAGAAGGTGGTAGTGGAACTACGAAATCTAACCCCCATAAATCAAAAATTTCACATTGTAAAAATATATTTTGGGGCATTTCGTCCCGGTTAGAAATGTTACCCGACTGTTTGCAACTATCGCATTTACTCACAAAAGTGTGAGCGTCTTTAAATAAGGTGGGCAACTAAAAGCCCGCTTCTAACACCTTTCTTGTGGTCTGATTTGTTCGATAATGACCACCAGTTGGTCCTTCTTGGTATTGCCGTAATATTTGGATGCCTTCCTCGCCCAAAACACACCTTCTTACCACTTGGTCCGCCAAGACACGAAATAAAAAGGGGTCTTCCCAAAAGTAATTTTTCAAGTCCGAAAAGAATTTATTCTTTTGTTGACTTGAATAATTCTTTGGGAGGACTCGTGCCACTAAGTAATTGGCAAGATCCACGTACCAAGGGGTGGTTGAAATCATTATCTTATTCATGACGAGGAGGCACTCTTCAGGGAATTTGTCATCTATTTCAGACTCCACTAATGCTCCTGCAGCCGGATTCTCCAGCCTTGAAAGGTGGTCGGCCGCCAAATTTTCTGCTCCCTTCTTATCACGGATCTCCAAATCGAACCCTTGTAGAAGGAGAACCCATCTAAATAATCGGGGTTTGACGTCCCCTTTTTCTATTAGATACCTGAGAGCGGAGTAGTCAGTAAAAATAATAATTTTTGATAGCGTTATATAAGATCGAAATTTATCAAATGCAAAAATTATTGCCAAAAGCTCCTTTTACGTTGTAGTATAAATAGCTTGGGCGGAAGTGAGCATTTTGCTTGCGTAATTAATTGGGTGAAAATATTTATCCACCCGTTGACCTAAAACAGCCCCTACAGCAAAATCGCTCGCGCCGCACAGAATTTCAAACAAAAGAGACCAATTTGGCGCTATTAAAATAGGCGAGTTGATATGTTCATTTTTAATTTTATTGAACGCTTTAGTACATTCTTCATCGAATATAAATGTGGTTTCTTTTTCTAAAAGATGTGTTAGCGGTTTTGTAATTTTTGAAAAATCATTAATAAACCGCCTATAGAAACCCGCAAGTCCTAGAAAACTTCTAATAGATTTTATGTTGGTAGGCAGGGGAAGTTTTTCTATGACCTCGATTTTGGCCCTATCGACATCGATCCCTTTGCAAGAAACTTTATGTCTGAGCACTAAGCCTTCTCGAACCATAAAGTGACACTTTTCCCAATTGAGTGCCAAATTCGTGTCTTCTCAGTGTTGAAGAACACAATCAATATTATTTAAACAATTTTCAAAAGAATCTCCAAAGACTGAAAAATAGTCCATAAAAACTTCCATGACGTCCTCTACTAATTCATTAAAAATTACCAACATACATCTTTGGAAAGTAGCCGGCGCATTGCAAAGACCAAACGAAATCCTCCGATAGGCGAAGGTGCCGAACGGGCAAGTGAACATGGTTTTCTCTTTGTCTTCGGGTGCAATTGGGATTTTAAAGTATCCCGAAAGACCATCAAGAAAACAATAGTGTGAGTGACTGGATAGACGTTCTAAGATTTGGTCAATGAAGGGAAGCGGGAAGTGATCCTTACGAGTTACATCATTTAATTTTCTATAATCGATGCAAACTCGCCAACCAGTAACAGTACGGGTTGGGAACAACTCATTATTTTCATTAGAGACCACCATTATCCCGCCCTTCTTTGGCACGACTTGCACCGGGATAACCCAAGTGCTATCTGAAATTTGGTAAATAATCCCTGCGTCTAATAATTTTATTATTTTTGCCTTCACAACGTCCTTCATATTTTTGTTGAGGCATTGTTGTGGCTGAACGGTGCAACGAGAATTATTTTATAAAGTGATTTTGTGCATGCAAAATGAGGGGCTAATCCCCTTAATATCAGAAATTTGGTGATTGTTTAAAATATTTATTAATTCGAAAATTTCCACATCGTTAAGCGCGGAAGAGATAATTACGGGATATTTTTAATCTTTTTCTAGAAAAATATACTTAAGATGATCCGAGAGTGGTTTTAACTTTGGGATCGGCGGTTCTTCGTAAGATGTGCTAATTTAAAAATTATTTAAATTAATTTCTTCAAATTTGAGCGGACGAGTTATTTATTTTAAACAATATAAGTTTGCAATGTCCGAATTTTCAAATGAAGGAGAGATAATTTCAGAAAATGACGTTATTTCCTCTTCAAAATTTGTTTCTAAGGTAAAGCAAGAGTCATCATTACAAAAAGAGTTTTTCATGGAAGAGTCGATACTAAAAGTGACTTCTTCATCCCCCACTCGTAGGAGAAGCTTTATGTTACTTACGTCTATTATTGCCTTAAAGGATGCGAGGAATGGACGACCAAGTATAAGGGGTACTTCAGCGTCTTCCTCGATGTCTAGAATGACAAAGTCTATCGGGAAGATAAACATGCCTACTTTAACTAAAACATCCTCTATGACTACAATTGGGTATTTTATTGACCGATCCGCTAGTTGGATGCTCATTTTATGTGGGCTTGGGGTACCCAAACCAAGTTTTTTAAATAAAGAGAACGGCATAAAATTTATACTAGATCCTAAATCGGCCAAGGCGTGTTTTATTAACAAATTGTCGAACAAGCATGGGATAGAATACCATCCCGGATCATTAAGTTTTTCCGATAATTAATTTAAAACAACCGCCGAGCATTCTGCGTTTAAAAAACACGTGAAATATCCTAAATTTTTTTTATTAGAGAGTAATTCTTTGAGGTATTTCGCGTATTTAGGCATATTGGAGATTGCTTTGTGAAATGGGACGTTTATTTGAATTTGTTTTAAATTTCGATAAAATTTTTTTATTTCTCCTCATTGCGCTCGTCATTAAATTTTGAAGGATAAGGAAGAGAAGAGTTTTTAATAATACATGGAGCTAAAGTAGAAGAAGGTAAAGTAGGTGAAAAGATAACTTGCGGAGAAGAAGATGAAACGTTTACCTCAGGTCCAGCCAAATTTGTATAAGTTACCTCTTTTCCACCGCAGAGGGTTATTGCATTTGAACTCTCCCTTGGATTGGGATCAGTGTTTCCCGGCAAAGTTCCTTGTTGACTCTCGGAGAACAATTTGGCCAGCTGTCCAATTTTGTTTTTTTAGATTTTTAATAAATCCGGTTAGATTCCGGATATTTTACTCGTTGGAGGCTATGTATTTAGTGAAGAGGACTTATGTGGTGGCGGTGGTGCAAATTTGGGAGGATTCACTTGTGGCAGTCATTGAGCATTATTGGAGTTGCTCCATGAAAAAAATTTGGGTGACTCCTTAAACCCGGATTATAACTATTATTAAAAGGAATATTATTATTCGAGTTATAAGGAGGACGATAAAAGTTCCCCATATATTCTACTTGCTCTTGAATAAAATTATTATTAAAATAATAATTATTTTTATTATAAGCCCAATTGTTGGCGGAGGAAGCAGACATCTCCGCCACTTACTTTGTGAGCATTTCTACTTAATGTGCTAAACTCAGGGTGGCCTCGACTTCGAAGATTCTTGTCGGCATGTTAGGGCGCGACCGTGGCACATTCCACTGATAAGCATTCATGTCCATCTCCTCAAAAAGCTCTTGAGTGGCCTCGTGTGTTTTGTTATTAAGAGTATCTCCCGCGGCCACATCAATCGTTTGCCTAGTTTGGAGATTCAAACCATTGTAGAATGTTTGGACTTGTTGCCAAACGAGAAGGTCATGATGAGGACATCTCTGGAAAAGTTCCTTGAAGCGCTCCCATGTGTCATAGAGAGACTATGAGTCTATTTTCGTGAATGAAAGAATGACCGTACATAATTTAGCGGTCTTTGCCGGAGGAAAATATTTCGTTAAAAATTTCTCCGTCATTTTGGCTCACGTAGTGATGGAACCTCTAGGAAGAGTACCAAACCACTGATTGGCCTTAGTCTGTAAAGAGAAAGGAAATAAATGCAGACAGATGGCGTCATCGGTGATGCCATTTATTTTAAACATATCGTAAATTTCCAAAAAAATTTAGAAGATGTATATTTGGATCTTCATCCGGTAAGCCATCGAATACAACCGATTGTTGTACCATCTGAATGATACTCATTTTAATTTCAAAATTATTATTCTCTACTACTGGGCGAAAAATACTAGATTGTGTTCACTCCAATTCAGTCTCGCATAATAGGACATGGTCCGTAGCGGGGCCACATTAATATTAGGAACTTACATTATTTGCTCTTTAGTTTCTCCAATTGACTCTTCGCTAATTATCAGTAGATCATTAAATCGGAGACGTCGCCGAAAGGTGCGCTCGATTTCCGAATTAAAGCGGAATTAAAAATTATTTAAAGAGTTTACTCGTGTCATAAACTAAAAAAAGAGAGGAAATAGGCGAATAGAACTAAACGATGATGAAGAAAAATTAAAAAATTATTATGTTATTATAGTTAAATAAATATTATTGTTTTTATTTGTTCAAAAAGCGGGTTAAGTTAGTCCAAGACTTCCCGAGGTCTTCCCTGTGAAGGGCTAGTAATGGTACTAGAGGGTGTGATGGGATGACAAGCCCAAACTGTTCTTTTCGAGAATTTAAGTTACGCTTTTTAATTTTTTATTTTTTTTTTTGAAAAATAGTTGAGAGAAAAGAGAATGATAAAATTAATAACAAATTCTTTTTCAAATTGTCAACCAATGTCCCCAGCAACGGCGCAAAAAACTTGATCGCGCAAAACTATATCCGCAAACGACAATGGCAAGTGTACCGTATCGAGAGTGGTATAGGTTTATAAAAACCAAGGTCGTATAAGACTCGGGGTGGTTGAGTAATTCTACTTTGAAAATTGTTATTATCTTATCAAATAGAAATTGAGGTTGGAGGTTGCGAATAACAAAAATTATAAATGCTAATTGAATTAATTTGATTGGTTAAAAGATAGTACCCGATCTTTGAATCACCTCGGAAATTAAAAATATCGAAATGAAAATAGAGTGCAATTCTCTTGTTGAAAAGGCTTTGACCATGGAGGTTCTCGAAGCATTAACACCCTTCTTTCGAAGATTAGGTTCAACTAAGCTTAGGTGTATCGACCAAACTTTCCTTCTCAAATCGCATCGCCAAAGACTTGCTTTTGGTTGTGAACCCCGCTATTGGATTATACTCCAATCCGGAAAAGTTACGTTTTCCTCTCTCGAGGGTTGTATTCTACTCTTTTTACTAATGAGTGATCGATTCGCCTTAGAAGCCTCTCGACTAACTAAACAGCGAAAACCATTATGAAAACTATATAAAATATATAGCCTCAATGAATTGATCAACGGTAAATCAAAAACGTTCAACAATTTGAGAAAAGCAAAACTAATATCATAGCAAAAGTTAACTCATCCTCTGATCATCGCGACCGAGCACTAAATAAATTAGTTACTCATGGAGAAGGGTAAAATAATTTTATAAAATACGACATCATAAAAAAGGGGGATATGGTGACGAGAGAAAAAAAATTGAATTAGAATTATGTTTAAGTGAAAATAAAAATATAACTTTTATTTCTAGAATAAATTGGTGGAACAAAGTGAAGTAACAAAAAGACGTACAAGATTATTGTACAAAAATAAAGACAGAAAGACAAGGAAACTTGACGAGCGATCCCGAAATGAAACTTCTCGAATCTTAAAAATCTGGTTCAAAGCTAGTGAAGTAATGCCCCCTAATGCCAAAAATCTGGATTTATAAGCATTGATAAACGTAACGGCCCGAATTAATTTCATTCGGTCATTACTGTTCATGCTATAGTAACAGCCCGAATGAAAATTAATTTTTGCCGTTATTTTTTTTCTTACTCACTCCCAGTGAAATGGTAGAGGCGGTGGCCTTTGATCGATGACGTAGATGTGGCAGGCTCGGGCTGGAGATTAATGCAGGAGGAATTAAAATGGGCGGTTATTATTGAGGTGGCATTGAAGAGTGAGATTACTGGAGGTGGCCGAACTCCATGCATGCACAGTGGTGGAGGAGTTGAGGTACGTAGCTGATCTTTTGTTGGGGGAGCAGTTGGAGCTTGGAATGGAGGAGGTGGCTGGAAGTGATGTTGTTGTGGTGGCCGTCCAAGCTTGGCAGAGCTAAGGTGGCAGAGCAAAGCTTGCTGGAGTTTGGAGAGCTGTTGTGAGGGTAGTTGACGGTATCTTTAAATTACTTGGATGAGGGTGATTGTATTCGAAGGTGGCGTTGAACCTAGGAGGAGGTGGAATTCTGGAGATTGTTGTGCATGGAGGGTGGCTGGCTTTATACACATGTGGTGGAGCTCGGGTAGAGGTTGATGCCGAGCTTGGAGAGCTCGGGGGAGCTGTGCTTGCTGAGCTTTGTGGTGGCCGAGCTGAGGTGGGGAGCAGCTACCCGAGCATGAGTGAGATGGAGGAGTTGCTGGTCGGGCACGATGATGGCGTTGCTGTATGGAGGAGGTCGGAGGTGGCGGCGTAGAGTTAGCGATGGAAGTTGCCAGGCTGATGGTGCTGGATTGGCCGAGCATGGTGGTGGCGTCGAGGGAATTAGCCGAGTACGGCGGAGGCACTGTTGGTGGCCAAGATGCTTCTTCATAGAGGTGGAAATGCTGGCCAGAATTGTTGCTTGCTTGAGTGGCGGGCTTCATGCATAATATATATATATATACACACACACACACCCTATGTAAATATATATATACATATATATCGAGTATATATACGTATGTATTTATATACATAGAGGCTCGGGTTGCATGCATGGATGGGTCGAAGAATGTGGCCGAGAACCTCATGCATGCAAAGATAGTGGCATTGAATATATCAGGCTATTTCCACTAATTCAAATCACATGCGGACTTTGGATGTGACAGCGGGATAAAATCCCCCCAGGCTTGCCATTTTCCTACAAAATAGAAAGTATATGTGTTAGACCTCAAAATATTATTTTTTTTCTATGAAATGTTTTATAAAAATCACGAACATATGCAGATATTTAGAATATCTAATTAAGATAATAGTCCTAGATGATTACTAAATTACTAGTCATCACTGTCTATGCGCTTTCTTGTTTTGTGCTGAGACAAAAACTTATCTCAGCAGTTATGCTGAGACAAGCACTTGTCTTAGCAGTTATGTAGAGATAGAATCTTCCTGCTTCTCTAGCGTTTAGAGGGTTGAGTGTCTCTTCATAACTCAACACTTTTTTCCTCGGACAATTTTCTGTGTTTAAAATTACTAGCTTAGACTGTCTTACTTTGAACTGAGTTTGACGAATGGTGAACTGAGCTCGATGAACGGTGAGCTCAGCTCGACGAACTCTGAACTCAGTTCGACGAATTCTAAACTGAGCTCGACGAACTCAGAATCTCAAGATCTGAATTTAGCTCGATGAATGGTGAGGTGAGCTCGATGAACTCTGAACTTAGTTCGATGAATTTTGAACTGAGCTCGACGAATTATTTCTCAGCTGTCTCAGCGGTTATGCCGAGACATTCTTCTTTATTGTCTCAGCTGTCTCGACATTTTTTCCTTAGTAAAATTATTTGATTTCCAGCTTACTCTTTCTGTTCATCTCAGCGGTTATGCTGAGACATTCTTCTCAGCTGTCTCAATGTTTTTACGTTAGTCAAATTAGCTGACTTCCAACTTACACTTTTTTGTTCACCTGTCCAATCAAGGACAACTTACTTGCATGAGCTTAAGTACACATCAAATACAACTATGCTCTTAGTCTTGATTGTGATGCCTCTTCAAATCCACTCTAGGGAACATTGTGGGAAATGGACCCAACACCTGGTACCTGCATATGCACCAATAACACTAGATGAGCTGCTATGGAGTAGGCTTGTCTCATCAAATACAACATTTATAGACTATTCTACCACCAGTGTTTTCTTATTAAAAATACTATATGCCTTACTATGGCAACTATATCCTACAAAAATAACTTGAAAACATTTTCACTAAACTTTGTGCGATAATACTTCCAATTATTAAGTACGAAGCATTTGCTTCCAAAGATACTAAAGTAGGACACAGTCAGTTTTCTTGCCTTCAATAGCTCATAAGGGGTCTTACGATAGCTTTTGTTGATTAGTGCTCTGTTTTGCGCATGACAAGCCGTGTTGACAGCTTCATCCCAGATATATTCTGGAAGTGAATCGTCGTTCAATATGATTGTACATGCTTCAATTAGGGTTCTGTTCCTTCTCTCAGTAACTCCATTTTGTTGTTGAGTGCGCGGGGACGAAAACTCTTGAAAGATACTTTGACTTTAACAGAATTCTGTCATGGCACCAGACTCAAACTCTGTTCTGTGGTCACTTCTGATTTTGACCACTGAGCAGTTCACTTCGTTCTGAATTTATAGAACAAAATTTGTGAAAGACGCGAAGGTGTCTGACTTGTATTTTAGAAAGAACACCCAAGTGAAACGCTAGTATTCATCGACAATTACTAACGTATAGACCTTACCTCCTAAGCTGTGAATAGGCATAGGACCGAATAAGTCCATGTGAAGCAAGTATAAGCTTCAAGAAGAATCTTTCTCAGCAATACCCTTGAAGGTAGCCCATGTCTGCTTTCCTATTTGACAGGAGTGACATGGACTCTGTTTAAGGCACTTAATGTTGGGGCATCACGCAATAAGTTGTAAGAAAATAGCATATTTAAGGTTTTAAAATTAATATGTGATAATCTCTTGTGCCATTGGTCACAGAGAGACACACTACTTTTAGCCATAAAACACACTAGAGTCGAAGTGTCTAAACAAATAAAATTTAAACAGAAAATATTTCTGCTCTGAGTGTCTGTTAAGACCGTCTCTAAATTTGCAGATGATTTTATTAAACACTTGTCCTTGCAGAACTCAACGACGTAGCCATTATCATATAGTTGACTTATGCTTATGAGATTATGGTGTAATCCTTCAACATAAGCAACATCTATAAAAGAGACTATGCCATTGGAAATCATACAATAACCTTTTGTTGCTCCCTAGTCTGAACCTCAAAAGATGACTTTCGGTCCTTCTTTGACTGGTGTATAATCGCGTTAAAGGCTTCTTATCCCGGTCATGTGCTGAGAGCATCCACTGTCCAAATATCATATCAGAGTTCTATTAGCCATTGGACATTCCTGCAAAAATAAATCATTTTACCTTTGGAAACCAAACGTATTTGGGTCCTTGGTTCCTGGTCAGCATAATCCCACTAGGAACATTAGCCTTGTGAGTGGTGGGTCTCGTATAACTAACTCTAGGAGTTACAAGATCTGCAGGGTTAAACCAACAATCTGCGCAAAAATGACCAATTTTGCCGCAGCACCAACAGTCGAATCTGTTGTACCGTCGTTTGTACTCCTGCTTTACCCTTTGAATATGGGGTGTAGCAGGGGTAGAATTATTTGATGTGGAGGCCTCCTGGTTATAGCATACACAGGGGCTTCCAATCTCCTTAGCCTTAGGCATAGCAGATGTGGCTTTTGGTGCCTTCTTATTGTTATGTCCATGCGCATATGGACCATAACTCTTCATCTGGATTTCTTCAAACAGTTCCTTGAACACGCTGGCACAAAATTCACGGGGATGGGTCAATCCCTTATATATTTTCTTTAGCTCTATATCAATAGGCCTAGCATGATTTCCATAGGATGACTCAAGGTCAAACTTGTTTGTCGAAAAGATTACTTTCCTGAACGAAGGTTTATCCTTGGGTGCCTTCCCCTTTTCTTTGACGCTAGCCTACTTGGCAGCCTTACCTTTTCCACCGATGTGGCAAAGACCACTACCCTTCTTCTGAGCGGAGAACTTATCTATGTGAGGAAGAACAGTCTTCGGCTTGGAGTAACTCTCAACGAGTTCTCTCTCCACCACGAGCTTTTCTTCCAGCTCATCAAGATATTTTTCCTTAAGTTTTAACATCTCAGCCGAGTCCTTGAGTTCGTCTTACAAGGAGTGGACTTCATCTCTGATAGGAAGTGATTGTGCAATTTCTTCCTTCAAATTTTCTTCTACGACCTTGAGGGAGGCAATCTGTTTAACTTGCATTCGGACTACCTTCCAGCATTTGTCGAAATCCTTTAACAAGTGCTCAAGCTGAGCCATCAACTCTTATTCATTCTCATTAGAGGAGTAGTCTTCATGATTTTTGGAGGAAGTTTCAGATTTTGAATTAATGGTGTGCGATTTTTCCTTCTCATGGTATTTAGAGTCGCCCACTTCTTCGTCAGATTGATCCAAAAGCCCAAAGTAAGCTTCTTCATTTTCATAAGTTGACTCGCTCGAGTCACTGTCGCTGAGAGTCTTCGACTTATTGGCGATGAAGCTCTTTTATTCTTTCTTCTTATCTTTGAAGGATCTCTTCTCGTCCTTCCTGGAGCTATCCATCTTCTTATATGGACACTACGCAGTCATGTGACTTGATTTATTGCAACAGTAGCAAACAACGTCAGAGGAAGAAAATTTATTAGGTTTCGATTTATACATGTCCTCCTTGTTGTAGCTTTTCTTCATACGATAACCATCATGATGTGATCTTCTCTAATCTGAAGAGGAAGAATTATTCTTCATTTGTCTCCTCTTGCTCAGCATCTTCTTAAACTGCTTGGAGATTAAGGAGAAATCTCCGTCTGATAGCTCGGAGCCTGATGTGCTGGGCTCAAGGTCTTATGGAGTGTTAGGAGCTCGTGTCCTTATGGGTGACTCAGCTTTGGACTTCCTTGAACCTTCAGCCTTTAGGGTGGTAGTCTTCTCTTTGCTTGAAGATCGGTTGGCTTGCTCCTCTTTCTTTCTGGTGTAAATTTAGAGTTCATAGGAGAGAAGCTTTCCCAACATGTTCTGTGGATCTATCTCTCGCAACTTCCCAAATTCTCTAATGACAACCACCTTGGTGTCCCATTCCTTTGTCAAGGATCTAAGGAATCTGTCGTTCAGTTCACCATGAGTGAATTCACGACCATAGTTTCTAAGGCCGTTGACTATCTTGAAAAAGTTCTCAAAATTGTAAGCTATAGAGTCATTGGCACCTTGTTTAAAGGCTTTGTACTCCTGATTCAACAACGATCTGCAATCATCTCTCACTTCTTCAGTACCTTCTATTAGTACAACCAGACAATCCCATATCTCCTTTGTAGATTTACAGTGGAATAAGTTCTGGAGCATTGAGTCATCTACTGCACTAGCTATTATATTCTTCTTCTTCTTGTCCAGGAACACTAGGGCAATCTCATCCTTAGCGAGATCCATCATCTTCTTGGAAATCTGAATTGCTGGATTTATAGTTGAAGCTTGTGAAGAGATGTGTGGTCCTTCTTCCACGATCTGAAAAATTCTCAGATCTGAACCTTCCATGTAGAACCGTACTCTTTCTTTCCACATGGGAAAGTTCTCTTTGGTGCACACTGGTAGCTTCATGGAAGACATACCTTTGCTTCGATCTATGGTGACTGTACGAAAACTCTTTACCCTAGATAAGGGATCTTGATCAAAGTGTTAGCCTTATCGACCAAAATGCCCCTCTGATACAAATTGAAAGTATTTAGCGTCTACCTAAATCACCTAAAGGGGGTGTGTATAGGTGATGTTTTCATCTTTTTGCGAAATAAAAATAATCGTAAATAACAAGCACACAAACGCAGAGAATTTATAGTGGTTCCCCGAGTTGGGTACGTCCATTGTCCCGCCTCGCCTATCTCCCACGAAGGGAAGATTCGGCAACTTCACCAAACTCAGATTTCGTCAAATCTTATACCTCGGAGTCTTAACTCCTATAACTCGGAGACGACGCTCCTACTACTTGGAGAATAACCCCCCCTACATCTCGATCCACAACCGAATATACTTACTTGATCCACAACCGGATCTACTCACTCGATCCACAAACGGATCTATAAACTCGGAGAAAAATCTCCTATAATATATAAAAGAATATTACAACAATAACAATGATTACAAGTCTTCCCTCCGACGTTCTTCGTAAAAATAGATTTTGAAGCTTGGAGAACTCAAAAGGTTGAAATATTGAAATGCTTGAATCTTGAGTCTTCGCCCTTCTAGATCTGGAGGAATATAAGTCTTTAGAAGGTTGCAATCCAGATGTAGAGGCCTAGGAAGATTTGATCTTTCTGTGCTTGTGGGTATCCGTCGATTGGAAATCACATGCGAACAGGAGGCCGACGATTGCGGTTTTTGGAAAGTTTTTTCTCGTTTTAATGGGAGAGTAAATTAACACAAAAGAAAGATTAGCAATAAAGTGGAATATCCCTAGGTATATTTAGATATAGACCCTCCAATGGTATAAACAACATTTTCAAAAATGAAACCTAAAAAGCACTGTACATGGCTGACCAAACTCGTGATAGGAGGAAGGAATTTTCAGAAAAATGACCTAAGTCAAATTCGTCGAGTATAGTCAAGTATCATAATGATACTCATCGAATACATCTTGATATACGACAAAAAGGACTTAGAAAAAACATCCCAAGTCGGCTGGTCACTCAATGCTATAGTGAGGAGTCATACTTGACGAATTCATTGAGTATCACCAGGCATACTCGACAAATTCATCGAGTATCGGTCAATAGACTCGACGATATCAACGCCATAGGCAGCATTCGTCAAATATAATCTAGTTAACTCAACGCACTCAACACTTTGATATTCGATGAATTAGACTTGGAAAAATCTAGATAAGTAGCGTCGACTGGACTCGACAGATTCGGTGTGTATCACTTAGCATATTCAACGAATTCGCTGAGTATCTTTAGATACATTCGACGAGTATGCACAACGATACTCAGCGAATTTTACTTGATAGATTTTTCACTTGTCGAAATACTTTAACATAAGTATATATGACGAATTTGGCGGGTATTGGTAAGTATACTCGACGAATTTGACGTGTATCAATGACGATACTCAACGAATTCGATGTGTATGCTTAACCATACTCGCCGAATTTTACTTTGGTAAAATTCTACGTTTCTTACTCCTAGTCTTTGGCCTTCCTCTATCCTTCTCTAGTAGTTGGGATAGAAGTGCATACCAATAGAGAGATTACACGTGAGTCAATACATTGGCCTACACATTGAGGTAATACATTGTGTAGTCCTATGTTTACCGACTCACTGTAACCTGACATTGGGGTGTACTTGAAATTGTAAATCTGCAAGTACATAACAAAAAAGCAATATCAAATATAACCTCAATTCATCTTTGCTTGACTGGACCTTTCTTCAAATCAGGGTTATTGTGGATACAATACCCAACAGATGTCAATCTCTTGAAGAAGGACATGACAGACTTCTTCTAGAGGGGAGCATATGTTGTAGTATAGATGGCCAAACAGCAAGAAGAGTCAAAGAATACTATAGATGAAACAACTGTCCAACAAGGCTATGTTCTGGAAAATCGGACAAGATTGAATGAGAATTTAATAACAATGCATGATATTTCCCGGACCAAGTTTGATAAGCGCACTACAGCCCTTGAAGCAAAGATAGTCACAACTTCAATAGCTGTTGAATCTCAGATTTCAACTCAATCAGATTCTTTGGTCAAGGATGTCAAGGACTCTGTCCAAACCTTCACTGAGAACTTAGCCAAGGTAAAGAATCATCTTACAGTAGGTCTACATCATACAGTTGATCAAATCAGATTTCAGAAGAATGATCTCAGAGGTCATATTGAGGGAGAAGTCATAAAGGGAGAGAGATTACTGATAAAAGCTACCTCTGATCATGCTAAGTGGATCTCCAATAGCATCATAGCCACTCTCGGCTACCCCCCTCTATGTGATGATGATCAGACAGCATAGTCTAGCTGCCAACTAGCTTAGATGAAAGGTATTCCATCTGCTGCTGCACAAATCATATATCCTCCACCACAGTTTGAGGATATTCATCAAGCAGTTCAGGCAATGTACAGTCCTCCTCCAAATGTTCAGAATGTGATATATAAAGAGGTGGAGAAGACTAATGCTACCTTGATAAAAGAAAAGGAAGCCCAATTGTCAAAGAAGAGATTTAGAGAGCAAGCTGAGGCTAGGCCTAATTTTGAGCAGTGGAATCCAACCTCTAGAAATATTATACTCACTGCATGGCAATCAGTTAATGCCAATAGATATGATAAGTGCAAATGGTACATTGAACAATAATTGGACAAGCATCTTACGCAGCAGGAAGTCATCTACAAGTTCAAAAGAGACCTGAAGGCTGGAAGATTCGTGCTACTTCTATTGAACCCATTAAATACTTTCCCAAGCCCTACCATTACTTTGAGAGGAAGAGACTCAAGGAAGAAGAGCTCTCTAAAGTGAAGAATGCCAAGGGAAAGACAAAGGTGGTTGCTGATAAAGTGCCAAAAGTTAAAGCCAAAATTCAATCTATAAAAGGCATTATCATCAAAGAGCAAGAAGATTCTTAGTTTTTTTTAGGCTTTGTGTAACCTTACCTTTAGCACAATGTAACACAAACTGTAATCTTTGAACAACATTAAGGAAAACAATTTAGTTGCACTTGGTGTTTTTTGTGTTATTGTTGTTATGTTCATTTATGTTTTGATCTTCCTTTTTCATATATATTAATTATCATATTTTGGTTTTAAAATTTATATCATTGATTTGGGGTTATTACTTCTCCAAATAGGGGGAGATTGTTGTATACATTGGACACAATATACTTGATTTGAAGAAGCCCCTTTCAACTCAATGATATACACATGTTTGTATTTGATATATGATTTAGATTATGTTTGTAGGTTGCCTACTTCATGTTGATTGGACAGGTGGACACAAGAAGCATCGAATAGAGTCGAATAGTCTAAGTACAAAATTGTCTAAGTACAAAAGCGTCGAATAGAGTCGGCAAAGTGTCGTGTGAAGTCAGCACAATCTTCACTAAGCATCCTGCAGTAAAGAAAAATGGCTATGTACGAAAGTATCAACACACTTCAAATTTTTCAACACCTTTGCAGCAGCTGTGTCAAGACAAGTAAGCAAACTCGACACCTTGAAGACTAAGTCAGCATTGTTGAGATAAGTCAGCTAACTCGACACTTTGAAGACTATGTCAGCAGTGTCGGGATGAGTCAACTTACTTGACACTACAGAAGTGTCAAGACAAGTCCACTGTCTCGACATTTCAGCTTCAAATGGAAAATTCTACCAAGCAAGAGTGTGTCGAGACTGCTAAGATATCTCGACATGGAAGTATCGAGACACTTTAACCATCTCGACACTTATGTTTCTAAAGAAGTGCATAGTCAACACATAAGTGTCAAGACAAGTCAGAACTATCACGTAAGCTACAGTAATGTGATATTTCGATAGAAATAGATTAGATGAGAACTTTGAAGTATGATGTCAGCTACTGATGTCATCAACCAGTAGGTAGCCATCCACGAAGGTTATAAATAGAAGGGTTGTCTATACAAAAAAACACACAAGACTGAATTGAAAAAGCAAAAAAGAAATTCTCATTCTATTTTCAACTCGAGAATGAGGAAGAAGACGGAGGACTAAGAAAATCTCCAGATCCTTTTTCAAAGTCGATCTGATGATTAAGGTGGATCTGATAAAAAATTTATTCAAGGTAATCAAGCCGATCAACATCAAGAAGATTGTAAATCTGGTGAAGCAACTTTTGAGACAGCAAATTTATCAAGAAGACATTTATTGCTGCTGAATTGAAGAATATGTGCTAACAGATAAGTCAAATTATAGAAGTTCTGTTTTCTAAGAATTATAATTTTATTTTACCTCTATATTTTGGAAGATCTATGTGAGATTTGAGTTGGTATGAGATCTTTTCTCTGAATTGTAAGATTAGTTTATAAAGGCTGAGGTAGGGTTTTTGAGGGACATGAGGTAGGTGGTTTAAGAGAATCACTGAGTTATAGGCCTATTTTATAAAGGCAGAGGTAGGGTTCTTGAGGGACCTGATGTAGGTGGTTTGAGAGAATCACTGTGGTGTATGCCTATTTTATAAAGTTTGAGGTAGGGTTTTTGAGTTATCTGAGGTAGGAGATTGGGAGAATCTCTGAGGTAGGACCTGTTGGTCTGAGTGTAGGTTTAATCACAAAAACTGAGCTTGTAGGATCTTTGGATCTAAGTTTAAGAGGAGGATCTATAACCTCATCTAACATATTGCTAGTGAGGAAGGGGTATATTGGATGTACCCTAGATAGGGGAACCACTATAAATTCACTATGTACTATGTGTTGTGATCTGTTGTTGCTTGTGCTGTGATATAAGTTTTATAGCTGCAAGATTACTTAAGTGAGAAAGATCTGAAAGAGAATTTTAAAAAAGACACCTATTCACCCCCCCCCCCTCTAGGTAATTATCTACCCATAGGATTATCTTTTAGTGATCATAATTATCAGGCTTAAAATTTTGGTGAAAAATACTGTGTGAATGCAAATTCAGTGAAAAGTATAGTAAAGATAGATATAATTTTTAATCTTTACTCACCCCCTTGGTGAAAACTCTGACGATTTTATCAATTGTCCTCCCTTTCACACAACAACGAGCTAATTCAGTGCACTATTGGAGCCGACGGTTCACATATCCTTAGTTTGATAATATTAATTCTCATGTTATATTTAATCACATTTTGTTTTTGAAATAATGTGCAGGTTTATATGCTCAAGCGAAACGAAGAACTCCATTCGTGACCTACAACTGCATGCTAGTTCGACCGCCAAGTGCTAGCCTAGTTTCAACCCGAATAAGTGCTCTTAATCCTACCGCACTGCGCTAGTGATACTGTCTGCACTAGATTTTGGATTTAATCTGAACAGGCTCTCTGGAAGCTACCACGCAGTTCTAGCTTTCTACTGCGCAGCGTTAACTCACTTGATGATCATCGAATTGGATTCGTTGAGACGCCTAAGCTAACGCTAGGTGATAGCTTGGTACCACACCGTGCTAGCATGAAAAACCGGAAAATAATCTTTTTGAATATTTTTCCAAATACACGTGATAGCTATCACATCGATACGTAATGACCTACCGTCGGGCACTAGCATTATCGCCGGCGGTAGCCGATTTTTTCAAAGATGTATAAAAGTCATTGGTTTTCTCATTTCTTATACGAATCAAGATAGATAGGAATTCTTTCTAGGGTTTGGGAGCCGCCTTAGAGATCTGTTTCGCCATCTCCATCATAGGAAGAGAAAGTAGAATCCCTCTTGTTCGCTTATGAAAATCTCCGGCAAGCCAAGGACTACAATGACTACGAGGAGTTGATCTACTGCATCCAAACAAAGATAACTAGCACCGGTGTTGGGTCCATTGCCCACAATGTCCTAGATTTAAAGAAGTCAAATATGTCATTGAGCATACATAATGGTATATTTAATATAAGTTCAAGTTCATAAATGTAGGTTAATCCTAATAATAATGATGGGATAGGCAGCCTAAGTAGCTAAGTCAGGTAAACACTTACCTAAGTTATGGATAAACAAAAATCTGTCTAAGTACACAGGTGATGAGTGAAGGTTACTCACTCAATGCCAGATAGCTTATAGCACTGAGAGGAGCATATACAGTGAAAGCCAAAGGAGTGGCAAGTGCAGAAAGTGGCCATGTCTATAGGCATTGAGTGAAGTCTACTCACTCAACGTCATACAGCAAAAAGCTATGAGATAGGCTAAGACAAAGAAGTTAGACTGGATAACCGTCTAAGTCCACAAGCGTTTAGTGAGAATAGCTCACTCAATTCCATGTGATAGAAGGTTGTGAGACAAGCTAAGTGAGTCAAAGCCATAGAAAATCATTGCTTAAATTTGACTAAGTCCATAGGCATTGAGTGAGGCAATCTCACTCAACGCCATGTATTAAGGTGTTGACTATATCTCATTCATTTAGAACCTGTGTTTTTAGACACAGAAATTTGGCTAAGTACAAATTCGTTGAGTGGAGGTTACTCTCTCAATACCAAGGTGGAGAAAAATTTGGCGAAGGCAGAAAGCATTGAGTAAGGAATGCTCACTAAACGCTCTCAACGCATTGATTCAGAAAATTTGGAAAAATGCAAAAGGCATTGAGTGAGGCATGCTCACTCAAAGCTCTCAACGCTATCAATGACTAATGACAGAATGATTTGCTAAGTTCTTTGGCGTTGAGTGAGGCATGCTCACTCAATGCTGTCAACGCCTAGATAGATAGAATTATATCTAGGTATTTTAGCATTGAGTGAAGCTTATTCACTCAACACCTATTCTTTTGATGCTCGATTTTGGCTATGTCCACAGGTGCTGACGTCAGCAAAATCGGCAAAGTAAAATGATTTCAAATAAAGTACGGAGAAGCTACATAACACAAAAAACTTTTCCGAGAAACTACTGTATGTCTTCTTCCATTAAAGCAAGGTGCAGCTGGAAGCTGCAGGTGGGCCAAATTGATCTTTAAGTGCCGTTGATCGGCGAACCACAAAAGGAAGAGATGGTCCAAGATACAAGAGAACTTTTAAGGGCTTTACCAATTTCAAAAAGGGTTGTGTCCGGACTTCATCTCTTTCGCCATTACTGCCAAGATAGAGCTTGAATTCTTCCGCAATGAACACTAAAAGTTCAGTGAGCTGTTGCTTCTTCATCTACTATAGCATAATCAGAAAGATTTTTGATAGAGGAAGAAAGTAGAGCCATCATTCTCCAGTGGGCTCAGTTGGCTGATTGAAGAACACAAGTTCACCCTCTTCTTCAGCAAAATCAAAATCTTCATTCTGAGTTTCTTCCAGCAGAGGGAGAACTTCTACCTGCTGCTGTGAAGCAAGATATTACTGAGATAACTCAGCCGTAGCTTTTGATACAAAGAAATTTCCCAGTATCAAAACATTCAAATCTTCATCTTTCTGTAGGATCTAACTGGATCTGAGCTGTAGGGCCACTGACATAAGGTATGGTAATATTGCCTGAGTTTTAGGAGAGTATTGCTCTCTTAGTCATAGGATCCAACTGGATCTGAGCTGTAGGGCCACTACGTGAGGTACGACAATTTGACTGAGTTGTAGGAGAGTGTAACTCTTTTAGGTAGGATCTATTGGATCTTGTGTAGGTTTGTCCTCCCAGCCTGAGTGTAGGGCCTTTGGCCTGAGGTTGGTGATCTATTGATCACTGAGTTATAGGCCCTTGTGGCTGAGTTGTAAGTCTTGGAGGATACAAAGAGATCCTTAGGAATCTGAGGTTTAATCTCTTTGGAGCAAAGTTTTGGAGAAGTTCCTTGACTAATGGGAATTTTGCAAGGTGGGAGGAGACTGGATGTACCCACAAGTTGGGGAATCATTATAAATCTGTGTGCTTTTCTGTATTGTATTTGATAACTCTAATTTTATCCGTATTTTTATATCGTTTTTAATTAATAATTAATTAATTTAGAGTTATCATTTATTAAATGAGTTTCTAATTAGTTTATTTTTAATATTTCTGGTTAATTTGATCATAAAACATATTTTAAAGCTGCCAAATTAATCAGGAATATTTTTCGAGCAAAACTGAAAAAGTCCAAGTACACTCCTAAGTCACGGACGTGACCCAAAAGTCACTGGCGTGACATATTACCATTACCTATCCAACCCTTCCAAAAAAATTTACACGTCAATTAAAATTACACGCCTCGGGGTCACGGGCGTGGCACAAGGCGTGGCAATGGGCATGGGCATGACCAGCAGATA
The DNA here is from genome assembly GCA_039513925.1 of Platanthera zijinensis. Lineage (NCBI taxonomy): Eukaryota > Viridiplantae > Streptophyta > Magnoliopsida > Asparagales > Orchidaceae > Platanthera > Platanthera zijinensis. Next base: position 129,608,892 of record CM077080.1, read on the forward strand.
GAGCTCCATCCTTAAATTCCACATCATATTAAAATTACATGCTATTGGACCGGGCGTGACCATCCAGTCACGGGCGTGTCTATTAGGCATGACATCCAGCTTAGGCATTCTGTTGCTTTAAGAGACCAGTTTTAGTTCCAAGGCAATCTAGCTTACACGCCCTAGGTCACAAGAGTGACTTAGGGGCATGACTTCCCATAACTGCCAGATGTTAATACCAGTCGTTTCTCCTTCCCGTCGTTTCTCCTTCCCGTCATTTCTAGTAATAGTAAAGACTCCCCCTAGTCTCGGGCATGACAGAGGGGCGTGACTCTATAATAAAAATTCTATAAATTCCAAACAATTTCAGAAGCTCGGAGAGAGATTTTGGGGAGTTGGAGTTCTGTATTATCTACTTTATTTCTTGCTACTTTCATTTCCTAGTCTAGAACTCATATTTTATAAGTTTTAATTTAAGTTGATTTTCATTCAATCATGTCTATCTCTCATCTATTTTGTGATTCCCTAATCATGATGAGTAGGTAAAATCCATTTAGCACTTGAACATGATGAACCTTGGAATGAAATAGCTTTTCAATTTTATCAAAAATGTCAAGTTCCTTATTTTGCTCACTAGCGATTTACCTTTGAATTTATATTGTGTCAAACTCATATTTCGCAGATATGTTCTTCGTTCTAAGATCCGTATCCTAAATGTCCGAGAGGTTGCGGATACAAGGAGATCACTCAAAGATAAAATGAGTTGCATGCACTCCTCGAGAGAGGATTACGTAAATCTTCCGGATTGGAGTCAAATCCAATAGTGGGGTTCACCATCTAAAGGAAGCCTAGGGTTTTCGATAGGCCGAGAGGTTTTAATAAATCAACCTAAGGTTAGTCAAAAGCATGAGCTCTAGAGAGATGCTTTCGTACTTTGGGAACATCCACGGTCGAGTGAGTAATTTAAGAGACTTGCATACTTTATTTTCATGAAGGTTTATTTTAATCCAAGGGGATTATAGATCAAGTACTTTCCAATCATCGAATTTCTCCTTATTAGTTTAAACATTTTCTTTCTCGTAATTCACAAAACCCACTTTTTGTCTGATGAGATAATAGCTCTTTCTTGTGAGTAAGAGTACCCGACAAGCCTCGAGTCGAAATATGACACTTGATTCAATACTCCAAACGATAGGTATACATACCTCGTAGATTCCGAATCTCCCACAAGCGTGAACTTTATTCATGAGTTTTTTGTGTGCAGGTTCTTGAAAGAAAACTATTGCCAACACACTTATTGCAAAAGGAAAAAACTAAAAAGAGAATAATAATAGTGAGACAACCTATTCACCCCAAGGTTGTAAGCTATCTTGAAAACAAAGACATTCAACAAGTCACACATTGCTCAATGGAGAAATCATTTTTGAGGGAGATTCAACCTTAATTCTTCTTTAATCCTTTTTGTACTTTTGTCTTTACTGTGTTATTATGCTGAGGAAAATCGACGAGTGATGGTCATCGGAATCCGGGGAGGATTCCATGAGAAATCATCTCGGGGATGGGACGTCTAGATCGGGTGATCTAGCGGAGCTCTAATACACTTCCTTACATGAAGGTGAAGAGCTAGCTCGAAGACCTTTGCTGGAGTGAAAGGGAGAGAGCCAATCGGTTCTGGTAGTGGGTCGGTATAGAAAACCAAAAAGGATTCATCATTCACCGCCTCCGATCTAGGGCGTCACGGAGATCAAACTTTTGTAATTGACACTTTTGATATTGAATGAATAAAATTATTTATGTTCTTTTTTACGTACAATATCCTGGGTGTTATCCAGTGGATCTCTGAAGGATGCATATTTCTCCAAGGAGAACTTTTCCTAGGAAAAGTAGGTCTGTGACCTACCGTCATGCGCTAGCAAGCAAGCTCCCCGCGGTAGCTTCCAGAACCGTTTTTTCTGGATCAAAATATTTTGAATTTTAATAATGCATCAAACCTTATTCACCACCTCCCCTCTAAGGTTGGGCACTAGATCCAACAAGTGGTATTAGAGGGAAGGTTACTTCAAAAAGTTATTAAAATCCTAAAGTAAGATGGCCAACAAGGTTCACACTTTCCCTAAGGTATAGGGTGTAAGTAGACATCCACTGTTCATGTGTAGTGACTAGAGTCACTAGAGAACACGGATGTAAATCTTCCTAATTACACAAAACATGGACATGTGGGCCATGATCGAAATGAAATACACCGCACCACACCCACTATCACTGTAGGTGATACCATACTAACCATACCGCATGATAAATGGGATGACATCAACAAGATGAAATGGACTAACAATACAAAAGTCATGAACTCCTTATTCTGTGCATTTGATAAAACTAAATTTAATAGAATCTATAATTGTGAAACAGTTTATGATAAATGGAGTTTACTTGAGCTGACTAACAAAGATACTTCAGAGGTGAAGGATTTGAAACTATTCTGACTTTAATCTGAATACGAACAATTCCAGATGATGATCAATGAGGAGGTGGATAACATGTACACTCGCTTCACCAAGAATGCCTCTAGATCACTCGGGAAGAGTTACTTAAATGGAGATCTGTGAGGAAGATCTTGCGATCTTTGCTTCAACATTTCAAACTGAAGGTGATGGCTAGTGCTGGATCACACAATATCAGCACCCTAGAGATAGAGAGCCTCATTGGAAACCTGAAGACCGTAAGCTCGAATTAAAGAGCTGAGGAATATCCCAGGGAGAAAAAGAAGAAGGGGCTGGCTCTAAAGGCTGTAGGGGAGAGGAAGGCTGCTGAAGAGTCTAAGGACGACGATGAAGAAAGCCTCTATATTTGAGAATTCAGAAAGTTCATGAAAAATCACAAGAGGCAAGGAATGTTTAAGAAGTTTCTTAAGAGAGGTGCTGAAGAAACAAAGAGGTGGAACAAGTCATCAAAGGAGACAGAGAGTGATGATAAAAAGTCTCCACCAAAGTGCTACCACTACTACAAGCCTGGGCACATCAAGAGGGATTGTCCAAGGCTTCAGAAGGAGGAAAAGAAGGAATAGAGCCAACATAAGGGAAAGAAGAAAGTACTGAAGGCCTTAACATGGGATGAGGATAGATCTGATGAGTCAAGCTCCTCTGAATCAAGTGGTGAAGATGAGGCAAATCTGTGCATAGTGGGGAAGAATCAGGATGAGTCAGACGATGAGTCCAGTGTCCATAGCGACACTGAGGTAACCCAACCCTCTTATAATGAACTTCTTTGAAATTCATTAACATCTATGTGATAAGCTAGATTGTGTAATACTTGAGAAAAAGTCCATTAGAAATGAAAATAAGAAAATAAAAATGGACTTTGAAAATATAAAGAGTGAACTAACAAAAAGCAGCAAAGAGAAGATCGAGTTCCTAGAATACCTCACTTGATGGAAACGATTGAAGAGCTAAAAGTAAGTCTCTCCAAGGCATCTTTTAAAATGAACAATCTTATTAATGAAATGAATGACTTGGAGAAAAGACTTAAAATATCTCTTGCTAAAATAGAAAAAGATAAAAACTAATTCTCAAATATGTTTGTAGTGCTAGACAAGAAAAACACTGCCCTAAAGACGAGGATCTATGATCTTAACTAAGATGTCCAGAAATTTAGAATAGGGAAAAAATCTCTGGATATGCTACTGGGAGCACAATATCATGGATCTTTAAAGTTCAGACTAGGGAATGTAAGTCCAACGCTACCACCGAGCAGTAACTAATTTCCTACTAAGACTAAAACTTTCTATGAAAAATCACAAAATAAAAGAATAATTCTGAAAGGTTATCCCCATCCTCCATCACAAGCTCTAGGAACATGAAAAAGTAAGCATCCACTGCTTATGCCTTATGTTCAAACTGTCAAAAGTTTGGTCACACATCCGGCTCATGTCTGAGTAAAGGTGCAAAGAAAACTATGCAAGTCTTACTACCAAAGTCTTCTGCCAATCATATGGGTGGGACAACTTGGGTAACCAGAACTTTACCCTCATCTTTCTTTTAGGTGTATTAGCAGGCTAAGGATGAGGAGAATGTGTGGTACTTAGACTCGGGGTGTTCCAAGCACATGACAGGTGATAAAGACAAGTTCCATATCCTAGAGAAGAAGAAGGGGGGCATGGTTATATTCGGGGACAACAACAAATGGCATATTTTTGGAATCTCACTATAGGTAATAAAGCATTTTAAATTTCGAATATATTATTTGTAGATGGACTTAAGCATAATTTAATTTCAACTAGTCAACTCTATGATAAAGGCTTGAAATTACTATTTGAATCCTCTACAAACACCTGTAATATTATAGATGTTAAAACTAATAGCATTTTACTTAATTCTCAAAGGAGTCATAATGTTTACACTGTTAGCTTTGAAGATATATATTCTTCTGATTTTAAATGCTTTGTTACCAAGAATGAGGAATTAGATCTTTGGAATAGGAGACTAGGACATTCAGGAAGTAAACTAATTGTCAAACTATCAAAATAAAAACTTGTTCGAGGGCTTCCTAAATTAAGCGGTAGTTTGAACTCCTTATACGCTCTGTGTCAAAAAGGAAAATTTGTCAAAACCTCATTCAATAGAAAAAAATGAGATTTCCATATCTAGACTACTTGGACTAATATACATGGTTCTATTTGGTCCTCTTAGTACATTTAGTCTAGGCGGAAAATGATACAACTTTATTGTTATAGATGACTACTCCCGTTTCTATTAGACAAACTTTCTTGCAAATAAATACGACTCATTTAGTGAATTCATAAATATATGCACTAGACTTCAAAATGAGAAGGAACTAATAATAAAGGTACAATGTAAGATTTTGGGGGATAATTTAAGAATGAAGACTTCACGAACTTCTAAAATAATCTAAGAATTAAGCACGAATTCTTTGCCCCACGCACTCCACAACAGAACAATGTAGTAGAAAGAATCGTACACTTCAAGAACTAGTAAGCACAATGCTCGCCGAGTTCGGCTTGCCTCTATATTTTTGGGCAGAAGTGGTTAACACATCAAGCTATGTGATGGGCTGGGTCCTGATTTGCCCCATTCTGAAGCAAGCTCTGTATGAGATATTCTTCAATAAGGAGCCCTATATATCGTATTTTAGATTCTTTGGTTTTCCGTGCTTCATTGTAAAGACTAAGGATCATTTTGGAAAATTTGACAAAGAATCAAACAATGGCATCCTCTTAGGATACTCTAGTACGAGTCGTGTCTATAGGGTCTATAATAAAAGAACCTTAGTTGTTGAATAATCGGCTCACGTTCCCTTTAACAAAAATACACAAACTGAAGAATCTAGGCTGAATAAAGGGGAAGTTTAAGACGATGTATAGTTAGGAGATAAGGGTGAGGAAAGAGAAGTGGTGGATGATTTTCCAACTCACGTAGAAGGATACAGGCCTCCAAGCGCTCTAAATTTTTCCAAATAATATCCACGAGAACTAGTAATAGGAGAGCCCTTAAATGGAGTAAGACCTCGATCAGCGCTGCATGAATATTTCTCAAACCTATGCTTTATATCTGAAATTGAACCCTAGAATATCTCAGAAGCTTTAAAGAATGAATCATTATTCTTGGCTATGAACGAAGAACTTAATCAGTTTGAGAGAAGTAAGTTCTAGGTATTAGTTGAGCATCCTTATGGCCATCCAGTTATCGGTTTGAAATGTGTATACAAAATAATCTTGATTGTGAATCCAAGATAACTAGGAATAAGGCCTGATTGGTGGCACAAGGTTACTCATAAATAGAGGGTGTGGATTTTGAGGAATCATTTGCACCGGTTGCACGTCTTGAATCAATTCGTATGTTTTTGGTATTTGCAAGTTATAAACAATTTATGTTATATCAAATGGATGTTGTGAGTGAATTCTTAAATGGATATATCAAAGAAGAGGTGTATGTCAAACAACCATCAAGGTTCAAGAACACCGACAACCCAAATGACGTATACAAATTAGTGAAAGCCTTGTACTGACTGAAATAGGCACCCCGTGCTTGTTATGATTGCCTCATGTCTTTTCTCCTAGAGCATGGATTTAGGATGGGTAGTGCGGACACCACACTTTTTGTAATGTATGAGAATCTTGATCTAATTCTTTTATAAATCTTTGTTGATGATATCATATTTGGTGCAACGGATGAAAAGCTATCCAATGAAATTGTCACCCTAATGCAATTTGAATATGAAATGAGCTTAGTTGGAGAGTTAACATATTTCTTAGGATTTTATATTTCTCAATAAAATGATGGAATTTTTATAAGTCACTCAAAATACACAAAAGATATGCTTGTGTGATTCGGATTTGAAAATCTGAAACAGGTAAAAAACTCCAATGAGTGCATCTCTAAAATTAGGAAAGGATGAAAGTGGCATTTCGGTTGACCAAACTTTATTTAGAGGAATGATCAGATCACTTCTTTACTTAGGTGATTCTAGACCCGACATTACATTCGCGGTGTCTCATTGTGCTAGGTATCAAGCCAATCCTAAGGAATCTCACATAAAAGCTATTAAACACATCTTTAGGTATCTCATAGGCACCCAAAATCTTGGTCTCTGGTACCCCCATACGACCGACTTCACGCTCAACGGGCATTCCGTCTCTAATTATATTGGATGCTCACTCGATCATAAGAGCATAAGTGGTACTTGTCACTTCCTAGGTCAGGCACTAGTTTCATGGTCAAGTAGAAAACAGAAAACAGTTTCCCTCTCCACTGCTGAAGTCGAGTATATTGTCTTAGGAAGTTGTTGCACACAAGCACTTTGGATGTCACCAATGTAAGAGGACTTTGGCATAAAATTTTAGAATGTTAACCTTAGGTACAACAACAATAATGCCACAGACTTGACAAATATTCCAGTACATCATTCTCATTCCAAACATATTGACATTCATTGTCATTTCTTCCGAGACAACATTAAGAAAGAGAACGTGAGATTGAGCTTCATTGGAACCGACAATTAACTAGCTGACATCTTCACTAAACCCCTCCTTTGATTAGAACTGGGAGTTTTGGATCTCACTACTTGATCATGTTGAATCATCTACTGCATTTAATTTGATTTGTGTTGTGTGTTTTTTGCTTTTGGTTATGTTTTTTGTCTAATTTAAAAAAAATGAAAAATCTCTAAAAAATCTAATAACATGTTTTTTGTGTTTTTTGTTTTCTTTGCTTATTTTTTTAAAAAAATCATAATTTTTTTATAAAAAAAATTATAAAACAAAAACATTATGGATTGTTTATTCTTAGGACACACATGGCTAGAACCTAGTGCATAATGATTACGTGCAATGTTTGATTTAGGATTGCTAATCCCAGTGAACATTGTCTACTTTTATCATTATGTGTCAAATTTTTAGGTGCTTTGCTACTGAGTGCGACTAGACATGATAGTATCAATTGAATATGCCTCTAGGTATGTGTGCAGATTTAGGTAGCATAATGACTTTACACTACGCACACATCCCTAGACGAAACACTCATATAGAAACTCTATACTTACATGTTTTAACTAGTGATATTGTGTCTAATACATTAGAAATAACTTTAATAATCAATATCACGATATACATGTGCTTGTGTAAAGGTTAGAACCTTGGGCCAAATCTCTAGTGATCATGTCTTTTGTATACAATTTAAAGAGCATCTATCTATATGGGTAGATTTCGATTGATTCGGGGTCCTTGAATTAAGTGCTATAATCATGAAAGTACGAAAAATAAATGAAAGAAACAACAACTATGCATGCTATCAAATCATTTATCAAGGATACCATCCAAGCATAACTCAGTCCTCCTGATAAGTCTCATGAGCATTGCGAGGATGAGCACCTTAGTTAAAAGTATTATTTTGATCTTGTACAAATACTAAAGCTTATGTATATTGCCCCTTGTTCTAGTCTTGGTTTGAAGTAGATAGAACCGTGACATGATTTTTCACTTTATTTTTTTCATGATAGCATATTGAAGTACTGAGATAAAACATGCACTAAAGGTTAGTTCTACTTGATGTTTGTCTTTTGATGTTACACGTACACATATCATTGTTATATCTAATGCTTCAGTGCATAAGAATTGGACTGAAACTGCACTATATGTCTACAACACATAGGTACTAGTACACGATTTCTATTCCTAACTTTTACAGTGTTCCAATGTGTTAGCTCTATAAATCTCTTTGTATTGTACTCCAAATAATTGTGTACTCAGTTTCACCTGTATTGTCCAATTCTTTTTACCCTGAAATCTCATAAGATATGCTTATGTGTACTCTGTTCATATATTTGACCCATACACATCATATTCTCGGATTTAGTTTTGGTTACCCCAATTATATTTGCTTTTGGATTCACTTTATAACATGCATTGTTTGATCTTTATCATGCTTATTTTAGACTGATTTTTTTTCACGTACATGCGTATAGTAAATTTTTGATCTAGACCACCCCTTTCAATAATATCTAAAGGGGGAGAATAGAATATTCATGAGTCATGAGCTAGGGAAGATCACATGTAGGGGGAGTTTGTTGAACTGTATGCATGTGGATAGGGGGTACGAGTAGAGCACGTATATAGAGGGAGCGCCTGTGTAGGGCGAGTTACAAGTAACCTGAAACCTGACTATTTAAAGCTTATTTTTTATTTGCACTGTATCATGCATCTCAACTATTATATCTCATGAACTAGATTTGATGTTAACAAAACGAGGAGTTTGTTGAATCCAACGGTTCACATATCCTTAGTTTGATAATATCAATTCCCATGTTGTATTTGATCATATTTTGTGTTTGGTATAGTGTGAAGGTAAACAGGCTCAAGCAAAGCGAAGAACTCCATTCTGTGACCTACCGCTGTGCGCTAGCGCTATCGCCGAGCAATAGCTTAGTTATAACCCGAATAAGTGCTTTGAATCCAACCGTGTGGCGCTAGCGTTACCGCATGCCACTAGCACTGCCTCCCATGCTAGCTTCTGGATTTAATCTGAACAGGCGATCTAAAAGCTACCACACAGCGCTTGCTTCCTACCATACAGCGCTAGATCTTACAACGATCATCGAGTTGGATTCGTCGAGACACTTCAGCTAACGCTAGGTGATTGGTTTGTACTATTCCGCACTAGAATGAAAAAATGGAAAATAATCTTTTTGAATATTTTTCAAAATACGGGTGATAGAAGTCATATCGACGTATAATGACCTACCATCGAGCGCTAGCCATACCGCCTGTTGTAGCCTGTTTTTCTAAAGACGTATAAAATGCATTCGTTTTCTCATTCCTTGCATGAATCAAGATAAACAGGAATTCTTTCTAGGGTTCGGGTGCCTACTAAGAGCACCGTTCCACCATCTTCATCAAAGGAAGAGAAATCCTCCTCCCACCCATTAATGCACTTAAATCTCCGGCGAGCCATGGACTACAACAACATTGAGGTGTTGATCAGTTGTATCCAAATGAAGATCGTTAGCTCCAATCACGCATCGCTCAACAGAGAAATACTTTTTGAGGGGGATTCAACTTTAATTCTTCTTTAATCTTTTTTGTACTTTTCTCTTTTCTATGAGATTGTGTTGATAAAAATCGACTGGTGAAGATCGTCGGAATCTGGGGATGATTCAATGAGAAATCATCCCGGGGAAGGGATGTCTAGATCGGGTGATTTAGTGGGGCTCTAAAACACTTCCTTGCGTGAAGGTGAAGAGCCGACTCGAAGACCTTTCTTGGAAGGAAAGTGAGAGAGCAAACCAGTCTAGGTAGTGGGTCAAAATAGAAAACCAAGAGGATTCATCTTTCACCGCCTCCGATCTCTTGCATCACAGAGATCAAACTTTTCTAATTGTAAAACACTTTTGATCTTGATTGAATAAAATTATTTGTGTTCTAATTTTTGCGTGTAACCTCGTGGGTATTATCCGGTGGATCTCTGAAGGGTGCATATTTCTCAAAGGAGATATTTTCCCAGGAAAACGAGGTCTGTGACCTACCGCCGCGCGGTAGCAAGATTGCGCGCCATGGTAGCTTCAGAAACTAGTTTTTCTGGATAAAAATATTTTGAATTTTTAATTAATGTGTCAAACCTTATTCACCCCCCCCCCCTCTGAGGTTTGCAACTAGATCTAACCTTCACATCATATAAGAATGTGAACTAGTTAAATTTAGGCAATAATGAACTAAAATTTAAGTGAAAGTGAGTGGCAACGAGCATAGATGAGTCCGAAAATTTCCAAAAACATCAAACTCATCAATTACCCTCTCTATACAATATGGGTAATAAACCTATGATGTAAAATCACTTTATTATAATTGGTTACGTTAAATCATAATTGTTTTTCCAACAATATCCCCCTATTTAGCTTAAAATCACTTTATTACAAAGTTTTCAATTATGATTTTATAGAAAATCATAAAAGTACAAGATGAATTATAACATTAATATGTTGATAAAGTAAAGTACACAAGCATGAGTGGCATCTGAATATGTATATAACTTCAGAATGAATTATATAAATAACTTCTAGTAGACTAATATTTTTACAAATCAATTTGTTTTGCCAAGAAGTTCAGAAGAGAACAAATTTAGTAGGTAGTTGTAGAGTCTATTCAGTAGATTGTCCTTGGTCATTTCTGAGTACTGAAGTGGGTACTTGTTTCTCCAATAGTTTGGTTTGTCTTTAAGAAATTTAAACACTGAGATAAACCTCTCCCAGTCCCTTTAAGCATTTTGATATACTACATCCAGGCTTATTTTTCTTCTTTTTAGTTCTGTAATATTCTTCCTAATTTCTTTTATTCCATTAATAGATTCCACCACACCTTTGCCTTTTATAAGTTTTGTTACAACATCAAGCCTTTTTTTCTTTTATCTTCTCCCAGCTGGATCTTTTGGAACTGGTATTGGAGGAATATAATAGGTTCCCTTGTCCATATGAACTTCATATAGCTCCTCTAGAAGGATAAGAATAATGTGTGGCAGAAAAAGTAATGTGGCAGAAAGAGTACTACTGCAGCTTCCTATACATGTTTGAAATACATATCCAACTTGCTGAGCACTACTTGTAACTTGCATCTTCCTTTTCTGGGATATAATGTAAACTTTTTTAGACTATAGTTGCTTTTCCCTTTGGGGTATATTTGACTAATACTACCCTTTTGGAAAATACTATTATTTCTTCTTCTTACTCTTCAGCTCTGACCATGGTTTTCTCTTATAGTAGAGTAGCAAAACCTCGACCTAGTCTGATACAGTTTCTATATTGATAAATTTTCTATCCTCCCCAGGCTTGATGCATTTTTAATATCTAGTAGATCAATTTACAATTCCTGTCAGAACATTTTCATTCCCAGCAACTTTGAGAGTATCTGGATAGTGTGGAGAGGATGACACTTCATCTGCTTTCTCTTCTTCCTCATAAATCTCCCCTTCTTAACCTTATAACCAAGAGAGGTTAAGAATGTTCTTGTAACTAAGGAGGAAGATACCCTTGCTTGAAGGTATTATACTAAAGCAACGACCATATCCAACTGGGAATGAATGTTATCTACTTTAGCTTTAATCTATGAGGCATATGAATTAAGCATTATTGATAAAGTGATGGAGGCCAATTGGACTTCCTGGGTTATAATGAAGAAAGAAATAGTGGGAGGATTGTTTGTAATATTAAGTGGATTGATCTCAGTTGGGAATTATTGTAGTATAGTGGTATGTGAAATAGCTAGAGCATGTGAAGTAGGTACAGAGGTGGATGCGTGGGGTAGTAATGAGGTTTGTTTAGGACTAGTGAATAATGGAGAAACTTCATGTAGAGAATATGGAAAAGAAGCTTCCTTCTAGGATCCATGCTTGGTGATTTTCCAGGTCCATTTGGAGAAGAGAGCTATGGTCAACTTCTTTCTAAAGGGATTGGTATTCCTTTGGATACACATAGATAGGGAAAGTTTAGATGAAAAATTTGTCTCATAAGATTCATGTAGGCATTCTCCTTTTTTATATTTATGTGAGAAAAGTTTTATTAGATAGTCCCCTAATTAACCTTTTTTTCTACTCTAGAATTCCCATCAGTTGCAGATGAGCTCTAGGGACTGCAACACATGCTGAAGTTTTGCACATCAACACTTTTCCCATAATATCCACTAAGAATTGATATTCATCAAAAAATTAAGTCTTCTTCATTCTGATTTCCTTGTCCCGTGAGAAATTCATAATTTTTGGAGCCTCTTTGATCTCTATTTTTGATAGTTTTACAGAGTCAGTTCTTGGCAAGAGTTCGAAGGTTTTCTGTATTGTTCCTATAGTTATGTTTACCTTTTGTAAAGTGATATTTCCTTTCAGCGAACCTTCATCCTCACCATGAAGATTCTCAAAAAATTATGTGATTTCAGCCTCTTATAATCTATACCATGTAGAGATGAGTTTCTTAAAATGTAACATTGTAAATAGTTTGAGAACAACTTGAAACATTTTGGCGATAACACTAAAAGTTTCATGATTAATGTTGGGCCATGAATTAGTTTTTGGTGTCATCACACTAGCTATGAAAATTCTTAACAAACACGAGAGATTGTGAAAGCAAGAGAATTGAGAGCGGGGAAGATGAAGAGTTTTGGCAGTTCAAATAAACAACGTTTGATATATATAAGGAAATATTGTTTAAATTAGGGTTGTCGATGTAATTTACGAAAGAAATAATCATTGAGCCCTTATCAAGTCGACATTACATTGACTGAAACTCAACATAACTATGAGTTTTCCCTTTCAGACTTTTTGTCGACGTAAGTGTTGAATCATGTTAGCATTATGTCAAATAAGTTCAATACTCTTCAAAATCACCATCTCTGAACGATGCGATGAATTCAAGTTGATGTTAAAAAGACTTGTACTCGACGTTGCATCAAAAAATAGTCTTAAAATTCTAATGTCATATATTGGTTTTTCCCAACAAGTTCATTTCTTTAGTTCATAATTTAAAGGTATTTTTATTTCCGATATGTGATAAAATAAGGCATCCTCAATCCATTATTAAGTCCTTATAATTTTGTTAGCATTATTCCCTTTTAGTAATTTATCAACTATAATCCTTTACTACCACTCCTTTATTTCAACATAGGCCTGGAGCATCCACTATCCATGCACCACAGCTAGTTTGTAGAAGAACAACCCTTTACCATCATAAGAGGCTAATAATTAATTGGGACCCAGGTTATATTGGGCCTATTGCTTCTTTTTCCATTATATAGGGTGATGAAGGTGTAAGAGTGCCTTTCATGATAACCCATAGGATAAAAGAGTATTGCTCTATCAAACTAATAACTTTTTGTATTATGACCATTTCTTAAACAAATTTTGAACTTGATTTTATACTGATGATACCCAAAAATCTTGGTTGTATTAAATCCATTGGAATTTTGTACTAGGAAGTTGCTTCGACTTCATCTCAATGCAACTTTCTTGTTTCATCAATATGATGTCGGTGCATACAACTAGTTAGGTTGATATAAAGTCGTTGCATGTTCCATGTTAGAAGAATTATTATTCCTTATTGTATAATGTTCCATTAGTTCCTTTTATAAGATTTGTTTACTTTTAAGAGAACTGACTTTGTTAAGGACATTAATCTTTTTAGAGTCATCATCTGTTATGATGTGGATTATGTCATCATCTGGGATTGCAATAGATCGCTTGTCTTTTGTTTTAATGAGCTATAGGATTCCTCATTGCTGTTGTATAGGAAGATTTTCTTGAGCTTGAAGGCTCAACACAAAATCCAAAATGATTGGATCTCACAGAGAGATTTTCTGTTATATTTTGGAGCTTTTGACTCCTTCAATTCAAGGAGTCCTCAATGGCTTTTGCCTTGACCAGCTCAACTCTTAGTAACTTATTTTACTTTATTTGTTCTGTGATTTGTTTCTCTAGATTACTAAGATAAACTCTAAGATTATAGTTTATATTGAAATGGATTTTACTTCTTAATTTATCTTATTCATTTCTTAATTGTTTAATTTGCTTCTCTAGTACTATGTGGTCTCTACAAAATTTTAAAATATTCTTCAAAATCATTAGATGAAAAATTAATATCGAAACATGATACATGATACTCTTCATCCTCTTAATTGGCTTCTAAAGCCATCAGACATGCTTCTTCAGTAACAACTTCATCTTTACTCTTTGATGTAGAGCTTGACTCTAAACATGAGCCACTCAAGGTTTCTGAAATGAAATCTCTTCCTTTCTTCTTGTCCCTCTTATTGAAGGACGTCTTCTTGTGCTCTATCATACTGGACATAACCTTCTTCTCTTAAGGGCAGTTAAGAGTAATGTGACCTTGCTTTCTGCAGGCAAAGCAGATGACCTCCTATTTGGGGGTCTTGTCATATTTGGGCTTGTTAGAGCTCCTTTCTCTTCTTCTAGTGTCTTCTACTTTAATCCATATTCTAAATCTCTTTTCTGGGAGATTAAGCATCTCCTCTTTAGAATTGGAGGCTTCTCTATCAGCAACCATTAAAGAAACGGACTTCTCTCCAGGGGCAGAGAGTTTGTCCTTTACTTATGACTCAGCCATACTCCTTAAAAGGAGTTTGTAGTACTTGAGCATTCCTAATAGGGCATCACTAGTAATTTCCCTATGGAATCTAGATTCTCTGATGGCCTGGAATATTGAGTCCCATTTGCTTGGGAAGCATATGAGGAGCTTCTCATTGATCTATGTGAGTGAGATCTCCTTGTCCAGTCTGTTAAGTTCATGATAATGATGCTGAACCTTTCATACATCTTAGTCAATATCTCATCAACTTTCTTCTAAAAAAATACTCAGATTGGGATATGAGAAGAGACTTTTTATCCTTCCTTTCATCTGATCTTCCATCAACAATCCTTAACAATGAGTCCCTGATTTTTTTAGCTCACTAGAAATTAATAGCTTTCTAGAATATCTTATCTGACATTTGTTAGACAAGGATGTTAATGGTCTTTGCATCCCAGTCCTTAACTTTCTTCTCTACATCTGTCCCTTTAGATCTTGGTACAAGTTCTTTTGTGTTGTTACCACTTGCATTTTCCTATATAATAAAGGCGGTTCTGTAAAAATTGAACTAAAGATACCCTCATCAATGGAATTCATGTATAATTTAATTCTTGTCATCAAGAGTGTAAAATTTTTAAGTTACACACTAGAGGTCTTGTTGGACCAAAACCTTTATAATTATTTAATGATATTTTGAAAATAAATGTCTCTCTCTCTCTATATATATATATATCTATGTGTGTGTGTGTGTGTGCGTGTGTGTGTCTGTGTGTGTGTGTAGCTTTCAAGTTGTTCAAATCTTTTTTATCTTATTATTAAACTTTATTTGATCAACATAGCTTTGAGACCAATTAAAGGTGTGAACATTTGTATAAATCCTAAAAGAAATCTCTAGAGTGGGGTTAATAGAGATTTAAAAATTAATCTTAATAAATATACTATATTTGTGTTATCTCATAATTTGCACGCATAGATTATTAACCAGCAAATTAACACTGTAAATGTAAATACATCACAACAAAAGTAAAAATAGAAAATCACAAAGACACAAATCTATAGTGGTTCTCCAAAATCTGGGTACATCCACTCATCTACTACCTTGGTCAGAATACATTATCTTAGTGCCTGAGTCTTTTGATAAAGAGACTCTTACAACCAACAATTAGATCTTTTAGTAAGGAAATATTGAACCACAACTAACTGAGACTTTTGGTAAGGAGACTCTCAGAACAAAATCTGTAATTCTTTAAAAATGGATTTTTAAAATTCTTTACTCAATCAATACAAGGGAAGTAAGAAGGAGATTAAGAATGTAGGTGGTGTAGAAAAGTCTTCTGGATGTGTCCCCTCGGTAAGAATCTGAGGACTATTAGGGAACTAAGTGTTGGATCCCTAGTTTAGATTTGGGCTAAGGCTCACTATTAGGATGTCTGACCCACCTTGTATAGCCAGGGTCAAGTTTGTAAGTCCTAGAGTTTAGGCTAGTCTTTAGAATCAATCTTCATGGAACAGCCTGTAGTGGACTTCAGGAGACTCAGACTTAGAAGAATTCAGAGTTCAGATTATTAATTGGAAGTTCTTAGAACTCAGCTCGGTGGTCGTCGATCTCAGATGGATGAACTCAGAGTTCCTTCTCTAAGTTGAGCTTGACGATATTCTAGCTCAGGTCGACGATTTCTTCCCTTAAGATAGATTCTCTGATCAATGAACT
Organism: Platanthera zijinensis; assembly: GCA_039513925.1. Taxonomy (NCBI): domain Eukaryota; kingdom Viridiplantae; phylum Streptophyta; class Magnoliopsida; order Asparagales; family Orchidaceae; genus Platanthera; species Platanthera zijinensis. The sequence goes on from CM077080.1 coordinate 129,625,150, forward strand.
TGGAGCGCAAAGTTAACAAGATATTTCCATATTGATGTTCGCTGAGCTCAGGACAATGAATAGGATTTCTCAGCTCGACGAACTTGAAACTCCAGTTGACAAAATCTGCCAAGAGGTCGACGAACTCTATTCCGAGTCAGAATGATAAATTCTCCATATAACTGTCCCTAATTCATTCTATTATTTGGCAGTAATTCTCTGAGAAATTAATGCTCATATTCTCAAAGAATATAACCATTCATGGCAGCATTAATTATGGATTTCATCAGAGTTAATTACTTGCTCATTTTACTAAAATAGTTGGGGAAACTCATTAAAGACTATTCCACCCATTTCAATTCCCAGAATCTGAGCAGCAGTCAAGGATATTATTTTAAAATTCAAAGGATGAAATTCTCTCAAAATATATATATCTTTTGGAAAAAGAAAGCAAGTTTTTCACAGACATACAATAACTGATACAGAGAGAAGCACGGCTATAATTCTCACAGGAAATTGAAGAAGAACATCATACAAAGATCTTCAGTTTTTCTTCAGTTTCTGCTTCAGGCTTCAAAGGGACAACAAAGCAACTCCAGTCCAAGATGTTTCTCAAGAACTTCATCAAGGCATACACCCTGAGCAAAGCTCCAGTCTCCTTGAACATTTAAACATCTCAGGGGGAGCTTTGACACCATCAATCAACTAAGTGTTATCTATTGTTTAGAGAAAGAGAAGACAACATCACCTTCTTAACTGACTATATAAAGGGTTTATTAACTCCCTTCAAAAGTTCTAGTGTTAGTTTTTGGCCACCTGATCAAAAGCCTAAAGAGTTGTGAGATCTCCCTACAAATTGATCTTCTGGTGACCGGGCACCTAAGCAAAAACCTGTGGTGGAAGTCACCGAATCAAAAACCTATTAGTGGATTCCTACCAGGGTGGTAGAAGAGTGGATGTACCCAGATTTTGGGAACCACTATAAATTCTTGTGTTGTCTGTGTATTCATTTTTCTCTTGCTTTGTTGTGCTATGATTGTGTAGTTTAGCATAGTTCCTCTTTCATTTTATATAACTACTACTATCACTAATTTTATTGATAGATTTTAAAAACAACAAAAGTTTTAAATAACTCTATTCACCCCCCCCCCTCTAGAGTAAATCAGATATATCCCCTAACTTTCAATTGGTATCAGAAGATTATCAATTTCTTAAGTTGACTTTCAATTGGTATCAGAGGATTCTTAATTGCCTAAGTTGACTATCAATTGGTATCAGAGGATTATTAATTGCCTAAGTCGACTTTCAATTGGTATTAGAGGGTAGTATATTTGGTTGTACAAGGTGACACTTGAACCAACAGATCCTTTTAAGATCTAAATTTCTCTAGCACATTACTTATACCATGGCAACGAATAAGGACTATGCAAGCACCAGACCTCCAGTTTGCAACTTGAATAAGTTTGCTGTCTGGAAGGCAAGAATAAAATTATATATGAACTCCATTGATGAAGATATTGTTAATTCTATCTTGACAGGTCCACCAGCTCTAGTAGATATATCCACTATAACTCCCAGCACTCATGCTATTCCACCACGTGATTGGACAGATGCACAGAAGAAGGCCATGATAGGTGATGCCATGGCCATGAATATTCTGGCTCAGATAATGTCAGATGCTATTTTCCAGAAAGTGGCAGAGTGCACCTCAGCTAAAGCCATCTGGGATTTTGTAAAACAGATGGTTGCTGGATCTGTAGATGAGAGAAAAGACAGGAGATCAAATCTCATCTCCCAATATGAGAATTTCAAGAATGAAGAGTCAAAGTCAGTGAGTTATATGTATAATAGCCTCAGCTCAATCATCAATGAGCTGAGAACTCTGGATAAGGACATAACCCTCACTGAGGTACAAGATAAAATTTTAATATGCTTCCCCATCTCATGGAATTCCAGAATTTTGCCAATAAAATAGGCCAGAAGTCTTAATGAGATTTCCACTGAATCTCTACTAGGAAATCTCAAATCCTATGAGCAGTTAATATAGACTAGAGAAGCTGCTGAGCAGAAACTCATCAGCTAGAAAGGAGCAAAACATAGCATTCAAAGCATTTGAAGAAACAGAAGCTCCATTAGCTAGTGAAGAACTTCTGAGTCTCCTAGCCAAAAGATTCTACAAAATGAGCAAGAAGGATTTCAGTTGGAAGTCATCTAGACAAGATGATAAGCCAAGGTATGATAAAACCCCAATAAAAGAAATTGTTTGCTTTAATTGCTGGAAGCCAGGACACTTCATATCAGAGTGTCCAGAGAATTAAAAAGAGGAGAGAAGAAGAGAAAATTAGCCCAGGAAGCAACATTACATCAAGCCATTCTCTAGCAAGCATAAGAGGAAGGAGAAAGTCTTTGTTGCTGAAACCTAGAGTTAAACTGAAGATGAATCTTTATCTTCAAGCTCCAGTGAATATGAAGAAGAGACTATAGCAAAGGAGGTTTGCTTGATGGGTATTGATGCATCAGGCAGCCTCTTAGAAGCTGAGCAGTCAGATAGTGAAGAACTTCAATCTGAAGAAGATCAGGTATTGTCCTCTTTTGATTTCAATTCAGACAGTTTTAGAAATGAATTTAAATCAATATGTATTGATTTAATAAACTCTGAGAAGAAAATCAAACTCCTTCGAGAAAAACTAACTGAATAAGATAATCTCCTTTCTGAAAACATTAAATTGAAAGATGAATTAACTTTAGCTAATGAACTAATCATCTCTCTAAAAATTGAATTAGCTTAGGCAAGACAACTTGAAGAATCAATAAATGGGAGAAGCATCAAATTGATGAACATCACAAGCACAGTAAATGCCAGACTTAATGGCAAGCTGGGCTTAGGTGCTTCATCAATCCAACCCCCATTAATTAAGAAAACCATACTATCAACTCCAAACAAATTTGTTTCTGAAAAAGGCAAAGAAAAGGTAGATGATCATAGTACTAAGCAAATAGAATTAAAACAAAAAAATAAGAAAAAGAGAAAGAACCAAAAAAATCCTAACTATAACAATGTTCAGCAGATTTCATCAAACTCAGATCGACGAAATGTGTATAGTTCGTCGAACTCAAGTCGACGAACTCCGAATGCAGATTTTTATTATAATTATTCTTTCAACTGCGATCGATGAAACCAATATGGTTCTTCGAGCTAAGATCGACGATATTAAGGCACAGAGAATGAATATTTTCATTCTCTTAGCGGAGTTCGATGAACTCATCCCCATTCGTCGACCTCAAATCGACGAACTCACCAGAATTCGTCGAACCCAGTTCAAGATAACAGAATTTTTAATTCTTTCAGAACCTTTAATCAACCTAGGGAATATCTCAATCCATTCACCTAGTGGATAATACCACAAAGAAGATATCACCCCCTAGGGTATAAAAATCAACCTTAATGTTCCTTTATTTCCAGTTTTAAGTATGAAAAGCAACAAGGACCCAAGGTAATCTGGGTCAAGAACATCTAATCTATTCTTGTGCAGGTGAACTCCTATCCTACCATAGAGGAACATTGGTACTTGGATAGTGGCTGCTCAAGGCACATGACTGGCAGCAAGGAAAATCTAAAAAACTATAAGTCCAAGCTAGGTCCAAAAGTGATCTTTGGGGACTCCAACTGTGGCCAGACTAAAGGCTATGGGAAAGTAAATATTGGAGTTGTCACCTTCAAAAGGTGGCTTATGTAATTGGAATGAAGCACAACCTAATATCTATAAGTCAATTATGTGATGAAGGGTTTCAGGTATCATTTAATAACTCTTCCTGCATTATCACTTCTGTAGAAAATAAAGTAGTTTTAACTGAAACTAGAATAAGAAATATTTTTATAGTAAATTTTAAGACTGCTAGGTATGAGATATGCCTATTCAACCAGGTTAGTAATAATAATGAACTATGACAAAAGAGACTAGGACATGTTAACTTAAAGAACATTATTAAATTATCTAGGGATAACCTTGTAAGAGGATTTCCTTCTTACCCCTACAAGAAGGAAAGACTATGCAGGGCTTATCAATTAGGCAAGTAAACTAAAAATAATTTTAAAGCCATTAATAAGAGTGATTAACCTAGGATTCTGTATTTCCTCCACATGGATCTTTTTGGACCCATTACTATACATATCCTAGGAGGGAAATCTTACACCTTAGTGATTGTAGATGACTTCTCAAGTTTCACTTGGGTGTTCTTCTTGAGGAATAAGTCTGATAACTTTAAAGTTCTTACAGACTTTCTTAAGAGCATAAGGATTGAGTATTATACTCCAGTTACATTGATCATAAGTGATCATGGACTGAGTTTGAGTCTCTTCCTATACAAGATTTCTATGAGATGGAAGGTATCAGGCAATGTTTCTCTGCTCCTAGAACTCCTCAAAAAATGGGGTAGCTGAAAGGAAAAACATGACCCTGGTTGAAGTTGCAGGCACATTACTTGCATATGCTTACTTGCCACTATCCTTTTGGGTAGAGGTTATAAGCACAGCAAATTATGTACTGAATAGGAATCTGATACATAAGCTTAAGGGCAAGACTCCCTATTACCTAAAGGTAAGCAACCTAAAGTAGATTACTTTAGAATTTTTGGTTGTTTATGCTACATTCATTACAATGACAAGAAATATCTTAGAAAGTTTGAAGCCAATACTGCAATGAGAATTTTTCTAGGATACTCCCAAGTTAGTAAGGCATATAGGATATATAATAAATCTACTATGAAAATTGAAGAGACTATACATATATCATTTGATGAAACTAATATGTCTTATAAGGAGAAGAATCCTTCCACTAGTGAAACTTTGTAGGTACCACACTTGTGTAAGAAGTTGGATGAGTTGACCCTCATAAATGAAACTAATGCACACCCCTCTCCACATATAAATGAAGAAAGTGAAGATGAATCCAATGAAGTTGATGTTGAACCAACAACAGCTCCCATAATTCCACAAGAGGAATTAATTCCCCAAGCTGTTGCTAAACCAACTCCACCTACTGAGTTTGTTATACTTAGAGATCATCCTGTATCTCAGGTGATTGGAGACATGTCAATAGGTGTGTAGACCAAGCATCAACTCAACCAAGACTTTTTGTATGCCTGCTTCATATCTCAAATTGATCCACAATCCCTTAAAGATGTTAAGCAAGATCCACACTGGATTATTTCAATGCAAGAGGTGCTCAACCAGTTTGAGAGATGCAAAGTTTGGGATCTATTTCCAAGACCCAAAGACTACCCAGTCATTGGAACTAAATGGGTATTCGAGAATAAACTAGATTCCTAAGGAGTTATTGTCAGGAACAAGGCAAGGCTAGTTGCTCAAGGCTATAGACAAGAGGAAGGCATTGACTATGACCAGACATTTGAACCTGTTGCAAGGCTAGAAGTAATCAGAATATTCCTTGCTTATGTTACCTATAAGAAGTTCAAAGTATATCAAATGGATGTCAAGAGTGCATTCATAAATGGTGAACTTAAAGAAGAGGTTTATGTGGAGCAACCACCAGGTTTTATTTCTCCAACCCATCATTCTTATGTCTTTAAATTGCATATAGCTCTCTATGCTCTAAAGTAAGCTCCAAGAGCTTTGTATGAAGCATTAGCTAGCATTATTATATAGTATAAATTCTCAAGGGGCATAGTAGATAGGCCATTGTTCACTTGACAACATAAGGATCAAATCTCATTAGTATAAATTTATGTAGATGACATTATTTTTTGCTCTTTTGATTCCAAACTATGTAAGAGGTTCTATGACCAAATGCATTCCAATTATGAAATGAGCATCATGGGTGAGCTCTCTTACTTTCTTAGCCTCCAAGTGAAGCAACTTCCTGATAGCATCTTCATATCCCAGTCCAAGTATGTTAAGGAGCTAATCAAAAAGTTTGGGATGCCAAATGCCTCAGCAAAGAAAACACCCATGGCTTCAAATGTTGTGATTGACTCTGATGAACATGGTAAGCTTATTGATTAGAAACTATATAGGGGAATTGTTGGGTCCCTATTATATCTCACAATAAGTAGGCCAGACATAATGTTTGTTATATGCCTTTGTGCTAGGTTCCAGGTGAACCCTAAAGAATCCCACCTTACTTTTCTAAAATTGATTTTTAAGATATATAAAGGGTTGTCCTAGTTTAGGACTCTGGTATCCAACTGAGTCAAAGTTTGAGTTGACAGGATACTTAGATGCTGAATTTACTAAATATAGAGTGGAAAGAAAAAGCACCTCAGGGACATGCCAGTTCCTTAGTGCTAGACTAGTGTCCTGGTTTTGCAAAAAGCAGACATCTGTGTCTACTTCAACTGCAGAAGCTGAATATATAGTAGATGGTAGTTGTTGTTCCCAGATACCGTGGATTCAGAACTAACTCCTAGATTATGGTTTCAACTTAAATAATTCCACCTTACTGTGTGGTAATACAAGTGCAATTTCCATTGCACAAAATCTAGTACATCATAGTAGAACTAAGCATATATAAATAAGGCATCATTTCATTAGATATTGTGTGGAAAAAAAATATAATTAAGCTTGTCTATAACTATACTGATTTGCAAAGAGCAGACATATTCTCCAAACCCTTGGATGGGAGGAACCATGTGTTCTTTATGAATCAGCTAGGTATGATAAATAGAGAAGCATTAATTTAACTTTTTGTCTGAGGACGAAGAATTTATCACAGTTCGTCGAGCGGAGATTGACGATTTGAGAAAAGTTCTTGAGAGAATTCATCGACCAGAGATCGACGAACTCTCCGTGTGAAGTCTTATTCGTCGAAAAGAGATCGATCACATTGCTTCAGAAAATTTTTCATCGACCAGAGTACAAAGAAAAGTTTTCCTCTCTTCAGACTGAGATTGACGAACTCTTTTGTCAATAAAATATTTCGTCGAACTCAGATCGAATAATTTTGTTTATTTTCGCAAGATGGAGTTTGGCACTTCATATTCTGAAAACCTTATAACTAGGTTTTCTTCGAGCTTCATCCTGCGCTTTCTGTTCTCTAGCACTTGATCATTTTTTTTTGTTTTGCAGGACAACAATGGCGATTCCAGCAAACTCCCTCACAAGCATGAAACTCGACGCTAGGTTTGACATTGATTTTTACTCCTTCCAACACTCTGATCAAATATTCATGGATATACTGCAGTTATTCGAAGAAGAACAGTTAAATAAGTTTATGACCACCAAAATCATGTTATCTGCAAATAAAATAAGAGAATGGGTTTTTAATTCAACTACTCCAGATGTCGATTCCATGACCGGGACCATCTCTGGATTAAGGTTACCCTAAACCCTATCGTTTTAACAGAATTTTTTTTTGGTTAATGGCGATGAAGATATTGTGATAGAGAATTCTGATTATGATAACATGTTGATTAAAATGGGTCATACTGGTGAAAACCCTAACAAACTTCTTAAAAAGAATTTGTCAATTGAATATAAATTTCTTGTTGATGTTATCAGTAAGGTTTTGCTGGACAAACACACAACCCACGATTACATTACCAGGCACTAGTTCTTGGTGATGTGTGTTGTGGTGAACAAGAAGGCGGTACACTGGGGAAAGATATTGTTTGATTTAATCAAAAAGAAGAATACTAAGAAGGAAGTCTGTTTTGGGAGGATTCGAGGGATTTTGCTCTAGGACAAGGCATTTGAATCACTGGTCTCTCAGACCATATTCATCAATGCATCCAAGAGGCTGACTTGTGCCTTATTTGGCAAATGGGAGAGGACCATCACTAAGCCATCCAGGGCTTCATCCTCTTCCAGAATTTCTGAGGACACAAGGGCAGTAATAGCCACTGCTCCCCCTCTAGAAGAAATTCCCTCCATCATTCCATCACCTCCCTCTCAGCAACAACCACTTCATCCACAAGTTTCACAAACTCCATTAAATCCCATCCAACAACTATCCACTGCCTCAACATCACAACTTCAATCTCCAATACCACCTTTCTCACCAATGCATCAAATACCCCCTGCATCCCCAAAACACATCACACCTCCTTCATCCCCATTACCACCTCACCTTGATAACATACCACTTCACAATCTTATATCAATTCCATCATTTTACTTATTAGAATCATCTCCAAACCACACTCCATTATCCCCAGATGAAATAATGACAAATACTATGCCTCTCACTTCATCCTCCATCATCCATCAATCTGTATCTACTCAGACACCTCCTGAGTTTATGCAGTTGGATTCTCCATCACACTCCAATATCCTGGAGCTGATCACTCCAATCCTCTATAATCTCATAGTAGAGGAGATTACACCTCTTGTTGATTCCATCTCCTCCCTCTCTGCTTTCTTTGTTGCTGCCCCCTCTGTCTCTTCTTCTTTTGGGGGCCTGGCTTCAGGACCCTCTGAAACCAGGCAGGGGGAGATGTTCTGTGAAGAAGTTCCAGTTCTTTCTCCTCCAGTAGTAGTAGCAGCAGCAGCAAGAGCAGATTTACATATGGATATAGTAGTTACCGAAAGTGTAAATACAGATACAAAGCTATTAGATTTTCTTGAGGCAGATCCTTATGAATTTGATATTGAGCTCACTGATGTTAAGATTGCAGAATCTTCGGCAGCTGCACCATTCTTTTATTTAGTCCCTTTTGTGGACTTAGCTGATTTATTATGTGTTTTAGATACTCTTTATCATTCTCTTCCTCTTCCTGAGTAAGTTTTCTCCAAAGCATTGTATGTTATTCTGCTCCAGTAAGTCCAGAAGTTATGGACCAAATAAGGGCATGTTTGGCAGCCCCTATGATCTTTGAAATACTATTTATTGAATAGGTGTACAGTCCTCCTCCCCGCATGTGGGCTGAGTCCCCAATGCCAAACTTGGATGACATCATGTTTGTAGATATGGAAAAAGAAGATGAAAATCAAATTGTTGCTAAAAGTGTCGCTGAGCTAGAAGTCCAGAATTTCAAGTGCTACCTAAGGCTGAGAAGCAAATCTACAAGAAAGCATTGAAAGAGATTGATGACTAATATGATAATCCTCCTGGTTCTTCTGATGACAATAATGATAATGATGATGATGACTCTGATGACTCTAATGAACCAAAATCTAAGAAAAGGATACCTAAGAAGAGAAAAGCTAATCCTAAGGCAATTCCTAAGCCTAACCCAACTGCAGACACACCATATTACATATTGAATAAGATTACTCCTTATCCTGGTATGCCTTAGTGGATGTGTCTATCTAAGAATGAACAAAAGGAAAGGAAGAAGAGGAGAAGATACAGGTCCCCTCCTAAGTAATTCAGAAAGGATCCTCCTCCTCCTCCTCCTCCATTAGTAGGGGCCTCTGGCAGTGTCTCTCATAGATTAACTCCGATCACTAAAACATATCAAAGACATTCCAAGCAAAGTTCTCAGAGCAGCAGGCATCAACAACAGCAGTCCACAGGAAGCAATCCACCTCTAACCTCAGAGCTAAAGAGTTCTCCAATATCTCATGATTAACCAAAGAAAGACAGAAGTCCTAAAAGGCCTGAATCTCCACCAGTTCCTTTTTTTTATTCTAAACAAGAGAATACTGCCAAAATGGTAAGGTTTCAAGAACTAATTAGACTTTCTCTGATAAACAAAGCTAAAGCAGAAGGCAAGGATGCCTCTCAATATTCTACCATGTCTTCCTACAAAAAAGAAGAATTAAAAAGGTATGATAAAGCTAATCAGTTCTTCAATGTTGATGCCTATATGAGTCTTCACCCAGAAGCAGTTGTTCTAAGAGCAACTTCTTGCAACATTATTGGAGCAGATGATATGTTAATGTCCAAGAGAGAAGCTGCCAATCCTAATAGGGAAATCATATTCAGACAACCTTCTAACAAAGACAATTCTAAGAAACCTAAATATTTTTTGACAATTTGAGGACAATTATGGAACTAAGTGTATTAGATCCTTCAATATGATGAACCCCTTGCTAGAAGAAAATTTTACTGGGGTTATTAGCCTTGGATCCTATGATATTCTCTATTTTTTTGTGTTTGTTGAAGCACTAACTGAGAAGATTGAAGAGGAAGAAGATGAAGATGAAGAATAGTAGTCCGCTCTTTCTGTATTTAAATTCTTGTTTTATAATTCTATTCTTATTTTTCATTTGTTTCCTTGATTATATCATCTCTGAATAATTTTGAATTATCCCTTTCATTGAATAATATCTTCAGATGGAATGTGATATCTTCTTCCCAAATTGCTTCAATAAATCTCAAGATTTACTTTAGATTTTTTTTATAAATTCTTCTATAAATATGATTGTGAATTATTTCCTTAAAGTCTTCTTCCAACGGCTAAAATTATTTGAATTAATTCCATAAAGTCTCTTTTGGATTAAGTCTAGACGAAGCCACTGGAATTCCCATTCTGAGCTATGCTCGACGCTATGTCGATTTCATGTAATAGTTATGTCGAAATCATCCTTGAAATTGAGGTTCTATCAACTTATCTTCATAGTCGATGTTGAGGCAACATCCTGTCGAAGCATGCTTTGACATCCATCTTGAAGTAGCGTCGAATGATTCTTTCTTATTACTCTAGCATCTTGTCAAAAAACGTCATAATCAAGTCGATGTTGTGTCGACTTCAACTCGATGCATATTGGCTTTTCTTGAATTTCTTTTATAATTCAGTATGCATAGCACATGCCCTTGACTCTATTACCTTCCACTAATTATAATAAAATAAAAGTTTAGCAAAAATAAGAATGCTTATAAATAACTCAAACAAAATTTTGAAATAACAAGAAACTAAGTAGGGGCTTATTATTTTTTGGAATTTTCTAAGTTTTTTCAAATTTTTTGGAATATTGGGTGTTATACTCTTTTTTTGGATTTCTCTTTCTTTATAAACACTAGGAAATAAAAATAAAGTAATAAAAATTTGTTATTTTTGAATTTTTCAAAGTGATAAAATAAAAGAAAAATAAAAAGCAAAAAAAAATTTGAAAAAGATTTTGGGATTTGATATTTTTTTGTCATTTTCTACGTTTTATTTTTTTTAAAATTTTTGAAAGATTTTTAAACAAAAGGGAAAAACACTCCCATACTTAAAACTCAGCATTGTCCCAATGTTGACCCCTAAGTATGAGGAATAAAAGAAATGAATATTTACAGTGTGACAAAAAGTAAAATGTATAAAAATGAAAATAAAAATGGGGAAAGGGCACATCCCTTTTTTTTAAAACAAGGGAGACAGCACGCACACCTGCTAAAATGTTAGAAAAAAAGAGGAATAGAATAAACTAACAAAGCAAAACAAAAAATCATAAAGAAAAAAATGTGTATAATTTTTTATATTTTTTATGCTTTTTTAAAAAAATTTAATTTTCTTTAATTTTACAAAAGTAGAGGACGATACATTTTTTATGTTTTAATTAGTCGTGGACTTCCCAAGGGTTACCCGGTGAAGGGTTTGCAAGGTATTACAAGCTACAATAGTATGACACCCGAAATCTCTCTTTCCAAAACTTTAATTATAATAATTTTTTAGGGGAAAAAGAAAAAGAAACAAATAAGGATAAAAGTAAAAGCGTTTTCTCTTTTCAAAATATCGACAAAAATAATCCCCAATAACGACTACAAAAACTTGATAAGATAAAATTAGAAAAAGATGTTTCTCCAAACACAATCTATGATGAATGTAAGCGCACCTATCTTGTATAGTATAAGATATGAAAAGATATATCAAGATCGTATAAAAATGCAAGTCTGTCGAGTACTTCTACTGCAAGTCAACAAACTATTATTTTGTTGAGATTATTACTTTGAATATAAATAAAGTAAACTAAATGTGGAAGTAAACTAAAGCTAAAGACTCAAAAAATTATAGATAGACATATAAAATCGCATCTTAAAGCGAAAGAAAAAGAAGATAAATAACATGATAAAAACACAACTTGAAATGATATTTAAAGATAATTTATAAACTTCTTATTTCGATCATTGATCGTGGAGATTCCCAAATTTTGAGCGTACCTCTCTCGAGGACTACTCCTAATGCAGACCCTCTCTCTAAATTTCTGAGTTAGGCTCAGAGACTCAAACCGACGTTCGGGAAGAACCACACTGGAGGAAGGGGCACAGGCAGTCACGGATGCCCAAGCGCACTAGCTCCTTACGCACTTGCAGTGCACATACGTAACGCAATGTCGCGTATCACGCTCCCCACAAATACACATGCCCCCCTCGCTACCTCCAACCGCCGCCACCAATGGGCACCATGCCCGAACTACCCGGGAACACTCTCGTCATTTTGCTAAATTTGGTGATCCAAGTGACCAAAATAGAGCTACGTCATTACCCAGCATAAATCAACTCCCGACGCAATTACCGTCACGACTCTCCAAATAACTATAAAAAGGCCCCCATGCCTTCATTTGAAGATGAGCAACTCTTGAGGATAGAAAGATCTCTGAGGTTTTTTGGCGAGTTCGTGTACTTAGATTGATCCTCCTATCAAGAATTTGCTCTGCTCCCCTTCTAGAACAAAGGGTCCGTCAAACTTCTAAGGGGTACGCTTCGTATCCACAAAAGCGCGCCCACCAAGGCTCCGCTTCAATAGGGGCACTACCATCGAGGATTCGTGTAATAAGAGATTTCTCCTAGCAGGAATGCTTTTATCGAGGTTTTCGGGACTTAGTCTTTTTCCTAGCCAGAGCGCATCTATCAAGACTCCTGGTACTTAGTCTCTTTTTCATCATTTTTGTAATTTGTACTTGTAATAGAGAGGTGGCCTGGCACCCTCCAAGGAATCATCCTAAATTATTGTAAACTCCAATAATATATTGGATTTTGGCTTAACACAAATCCAACAACATGGTTTTTCACCCTTTTGGGTTTTCCACGTCGAAAAAAGTCTGTTGTCATTTGCTGATGTTTATTTGACTGTTTACATGACTAGTCTGAATATGAGCTAAGGCAGTCTGATTTTTTGGATCGGGAAAAATCGAGTGACCCACACTAATTTGGTGTCATCTATATAAAGGTGTTCCCAAAAATCTCTGATGAGTTTTTGAATCTCAATGTCAGCTATAATGATGAAATAAAGCACACACATCATCGAACAACCATCCTAAATAGAGTTTAGTGGTCAAGCATCCAATGACATTCTTAAAGTCCCCACAACATGCCTCGAGGAAGTAATTATTGCACTAGCATATTTAGTGGAAGAATGAATATGCCAGATGGAAAAACGTCAGGCACAAGTGCTTATTTTGATAAGGGAGATAGGAGCCTCCCAGATCTCTAGGGCATATCCCGTCGATAGAGGCTAGGCATCATTTTCGTCAGGAAATTGATCACAGTAGATTAGCATGCGCCACATGCCAGATCATGGCTCGGGGGCACTAGCCGTAAGAGACGCATCTCCTGGCAAGGCATGCCCCCGATAGAAGGATGGAGACCAGAGGAAGAGAAAGGAAAGGAACCTAAGCCTGATGTCTGGCAAATGTGATTTACACCCTCGCAGAACCTTGTAAGAAGGGGGCATCAACAATTTACCAAGCTCGGTGTCTCTCTTATAAAGGTATTGTACACCCTTAAGAAAAACCCACAACTTTAGAGGCCCAAGAAACTCCCCTGAGGTAGGGGGACCAGTCCCAGTATTACCACATTCATAAAGGGAATATGCATGACACAGAGAAGTGCATGCACCTAAAAGAAGAAGTCAAGCAACTCATACGCCATAGATTTCTCAAATTATTTCATGGAGAAAGAGAGGATGTGCCACCATCCACAAAGAAGCCCATAGAAGGTTAGCACCACGAAGAAGCACCTTTCAGGAAGCATCAAGAGCCAACCTCGCCAACCATCCAAAACATACTGGGATCGTTATCAACAAGATAACACATCTAGGTATCCCTCAGAAGCTCACTGGTCGAAGTGACATGGATATTGATCAATGACGACCTGTTTGCTAATGTATTATTCTTATCAACTCTGCTCAAGCTAAAAATCTCAAGGAGAGAGGTCCATCTTGGCTCGGGAGGAACACAAGTCACAAGACTCCCAATGATCCTGGTCTTGGGAAGTGTCATCCTACCCGTAACTCTGGGAGTCCCTCTGGTGCTAGACACAAACAACGTTCAATTTATCATTATAGAAGCCACCTCAAAATGCCAAGCTATCCTTATGGGGCTGATGCTATGGTCACTCCGTGCTGACGCACTAGCTCAAGGCATTGCAATGGACATTTGCTCATAGGACGCATCTTCTAAAGGCCCCGGAACATAAAGGAATAGGGAATGCTTGATCCATCATGCCACCTGCTATCTATTGCTTTCCCTATTTTCTCTCGAATAAGGCCCAAGAAGAAATTTGCGAGCAGTTGTTTCTTTCTTTCGATCAATAAAGAATATGTTTTCCCTTTCATAGCAAACGAATCCCTCCAAGGTAAGATTGACGAAATCCTTTCTGCACCTCCCATACAAGATTGGCGAAATCCTTTCTGCACTTCCCAGGAAATATTGGTGATTGCCTTTCTGCACCTCCCAGGTGAGATTGGGGAAAGCCTTTCTGTACCTTACAAGAGAGATTGGTGAAAGCTTTTCTGCACCTCTCAAGCGAGATTTGAAAAAGTCCTTCTGCACCTCCTAGGAGAGATTGGGGAAATCCTTTCTACACCTCACAAGAAAGATTGGCAAAAGGCTTTTTGAACCTCATATGCGAGATTAACAAAAGCCTTTTTGTACCTCCAAGACAAGATTAATGAAATCCTTTCTGTACCTCCCAGTAAAGTTTGGCGAAAACCATTTTGCACCTCCCAGATGAGATTGTAAAAAGCCTTTCTAGACCTCCCAAAAGAGACAAACAAAAGTACTTTTGTACCATCAATGCATGACGGACAAAGATCTATATGCACTTTCTAGGCGAGACAGACAAAGGACTATCTGCACCTTCTAGGCAAGATGGACAAAGGTCCATCTGCACCATCATTTGTACTAGCCCCGGTTCTCCTGAGGTATGAGCAAACAATGGTCCTTTGCCACCTCTACCCAGATGGAAGTCGATCCTCCTGATCTGCGAACATAGAAAGGTTCTTCACTACCTCCACCCGGAAAAAACCCAGTCCTCCTAAGGTGCAAACAAACAAAGGTTCTTCGCCACATCTACCTGGTCGAACCCCAGTTCTCCTGAGGCACAAATGAACAATTGTTCTTCACCAAATCGATAGGAACAAACAAAGATTCTTTGACACCTCCACCTGGACGAACCTTGCTTCTCCTAAGTAACAAACAAACAAAGTTTCTTTGCAAGATCTAAATGGACAAACCCTAATTATCATGAGGCACATATGTACAAAAGTTCTTTGATACCTCAACCTGCTCCTCCTAAGATACGAATGAACAAAGGTTCTTTGCCACATCCAGACGAAAAAACCTCGATTCTCCTGAAGCACAAATGAATAAACGTTCTTCACCACCTCCACCTTGACAAACTCCGATTCCTATGAGGCACCAACAAACAAAGCTTCTTCACCACCTACACCTGAACGAACCCCAATTCTCTTGAGGGATGAACGAACAAAGGTTCCTTTCCACCTCCACTTGAACAAACCCAGGATCTCCTAAGGCATGAAAGAACAAATGTTTTTGCCACCCCCAATTGTACAAACATTGGTTCTCTAGAGGGATGAATAAAGGTTCTTCACCACCTCCACATTGACGAACCCCAATTCTCTTGAGGCACAAACAAATGTTCTTTGCGACCTCCATCGGAGGAACCCCTCTTTTCCTAAGGCATGAGTAGACAAAGACTCCTTGCCTCCTACTCTTGAGCAGCCTCCGACCCTCCAAAAATACATGTAGATAAATATCTCCTACTAGTAAGCTGGTCGAAATACTGACACTCAGGCTAGGCGCCACTCCACCAAAAGCACACACACCAAAGAGTGTAACTAGAACACAAAAGATATGAAAGCAAAAAGGGTCTTCACTCAAATAAAAGGTGCCCAAATGGCTACAACATCATGAAAAATAAAAATAAAAACATGCAACGACATGAAGTTGTGCCTACAAAATAAAACTCAGCAAATAAGGGAAAAGAGGTCTGTGTGATAATCCCTTGACGTCGACGCTAGCATCGTCATCCGAGGCATAGGCCGTGTAACACCTACATCCGTCATGAAGAATTTAACAGAAGGCTCAGTCGAGGCCCCACATCATAGTCCACAGACAGTCAGTGGAGTTGTACATTGAAACCAAAAAAATTCACACATCCTAAATTAGAGTGCATTTTAGCGGAAGTATTTAAATTTTCTTATGACCCAAACACAGGAATGTCCACTAACAATACCATAGGAATGATATTCAAAACATAAAAAGTGTTTTGATCTTAAGGACTTACAACTGTTCTCTTCATAAATGTATATTACATACATCGGCACACAGGCCGGCCATATATGAAAACAGCAAAAGATTCGCCTTTTGTCCTTCGAGGGCTAGCCAACAAAGCATAAGGGACTTCAACCCGCTACTTTCCACTTTGCTCTCCAGCACCTGCACAAGCACTGACCACCAAGATGTGGCAAAACAAGGCAACGGTCAAACATTAGCTGACCAAATAATAATGAGCCCACCCCTCTCTCAGGGCGGCGATGCTCATTCCCTTCAAACTAGTAGCATGGCAATATCATTATATATATATGTGCAATTTACACACCATTCATCATATATTTTGGCATGCATGACCACACGTTCTGTGCACTCAGGGACTATTATTGGTGTTCTGGACTTTCCCAAACCCACCACCAT
Organism: Platanthera zijinensis; assembly: GCA_039513925.1. Classification (NCBI taxonomy): domain Eukaryota; kingdom Viridiplantae; phylum Streptophyta; class Magnoliopsida; order Asparagales; family Orchidaceae; genus Platanthera; species Platanthera zijinensis. The sequence goes on from CM077080.1 coordinate 129,641,945, forward strand.
CCTGAGTCCTACACTGATGGTCAAATTCGGTGTTCTGGACCTTCCTAGGACTACCACCATCCTCAGTCCCAGACCAACGGTTAAACTTGAGCATTATAGCCAAGCATAATACTAATTCTAACGACTCTCTCCTATGCCCACGACCGTACCATTTACCTTAGGCAGTCTAGTCGAGTGACATAATTTAGGTAGAGCTCAGCCATTTCCCATTGCTCAAATTGCCATGTCATCAGGTGGTCGAAATGACACGGCTCAGCCTCCCCTTTCCTGTATACAAAAAACATAACTGTGTTATGTTTCATTGTTGTCTCTCATGGCAACTATAGCAGGGCACTCCAGGCTCTCAGCTCAACATGCTACCCACCTTGTCTCTTGGACACAGGCTTCACAACCATAATCATCAGCTCTCTAGGGACTACTGCTAGCGATAGCACTCTTGCCGTGGTGTAAGGGACATAATATCATTTCTTACACAAATTTTTGGGTGCTTTCCTAGAGCACGCCTCTAGTACTACCTATAGTAAGCTGCACACCCCAAAACTATGTAGAACTACACGTTTACCCACGAATTTTTCTCCATCCTGCAAATAGAAATATAATCATCACCAATCCAGACCAACCTGTCAGGATGGGCTTCTCATAACAGGCCTATTTCATACTTCAATTTCGGATTCTATACACATGTTCTACCAAAAATACTTTATATCGACCTATCAAAAATCCCTTCGCAATCCACTAATTAGTGGGGGACATCATGCAAATATGCCAAATTAAGGACTTCACATGTCCAAGAAAGAAGATTATTACCCTTATCGATCATTTAGGAGCCATGATCTTGCACTTGATCAAGTTGGAAATGACCGCAACACTTTAATCTCCATGAATCTAGCTATGAATTCCTTCCCTGATCAAAAGAACGCCTTCAAAGCTTTTCCCTAGGGAAGATTCAACCTTCTCCTTCCTCTTCTCTCGTGCTGCTTCCAACTTCTCCTTCCCTTTCTTCTTCTTATCTCTTTTTTCTCCTTTTCTCAAAGTGTAAGAGAAAGAGAGAGTGTGTGAGTGAAAGGAATTAGTTGAAAATCAACCACATCCCTTATACAATTTGGGCTATACTCTTAGCCATATGATGTCCACCTCCTAAATAGTGGATGGCTAAGATTCAATTGAGACTTCATTTTAAAATAGCTACTGTCGCGCGGTAACCCACTACCGTCGCGCGGTAGCTTAGGCGTCGGTGGTGGTCTCAGCCAACACCCTCTTGTTGGGTTTCTCTTTGAGGATGGCACAACGCTTGTGCACGCAGTGGAAGGAATAAAACATCAAGACAACCAAAAAGAGATGGGATCGGGCCATGAAAATTGAATCAAGAAGTTTATACATAACTAGGCATAAATTACCTTAGCGGCGTTGAGTCACAACTCAACGGAGATTCTCCAAGCTTCAAGTCATTATCGGTGGAGAGTTCTACGTGGAATAATATCCATGCCTCTGCAAAAATCCACATGAGCGGGAGAACCCGAGCTTCATCGCATGAAGGGTCGGGAAGAAGATCAACCGCACCTTTTGCACTTCCCACGGACTGATAGGTCCGCGCTAGGGAAAGCAAGACCGGCGGTGTTCGCCGGAGATGAGGTCGTCGGCGGAGCGAACAGGTGGCGGCGGAACGTTTTCGTCCGACGGGGTCGGGATTTGGCAGATCGGGGATCGGCGGAACTCTTTCCGTCGGCTCGATTCGCCTACAGGAGAATCCTGATGAATGATAATCTCTTAATCCCAAAAACCCTAAGTCCCCTATTTATACCAAAGGCATAAATAGTCCAAAGAACACCGCTATCCGCAGACGACCCAAGTTAGGGTTTCAAAGTCATTTGGCGAGAATCAGCAAAGGTTCGGCGAGAATCAGATCCAGATTCGGCGAGAATCAACAGACATATTCGGCGAGAATCATCTGCCGATTCATCGAGAATCAATGATAGAATCGTCGAGTATCACTAATTGCCGGGAATCAAAAACTTTTGATTCTCAATGAATTCGTCGAGAGTCGTCGAGTATCACTCGATGATTCTCGACGAATCATTCGCGACGAATGACTCTCGACGAATTCGTCGAGAGTCGTCGAGTCATACTCGACGATTCTCGACGAATCATTCTTGACGAACTCGTCGAGAGTCACCGAGTCATACTCGACGATTCTTGACAAATTTTCCTTAGCAACATTTGCCTGACTCCCCCATACTATATGGTGATTGGTAACCCTTACCAACATAGTCAATCTTCCAATTTCTTAGCTTGCTCTTATGTGCGACCCTGCACACTCATATCGTGTTGGCAGTGAGATTACATGTTTAACCACTTCTAGATGACCATGGTAACTCCAATAGTCTCCCACTTAATCTTGAAAGTATCAAACAAAAAACCTCACAAACAATGAGCGGAATCTAGCAATGCATCATTGCTCCCCAAGCAATAAGAGTTCATAACTCATAAGCCTTTATGAACAATATCCCAGCATTGTCTTTGTCCCTTTGTCCCTTACATCCGAAAAGAACTAGAGGCATGGACCGTGTCACCCTCATAATAGCTCAATCCAAGTTTCTTGATCTAGAACGGACTTCCAGAGAATGGTGAGGCCAATATCAAATATTGACTCAACCAAGAATGGCCATGCATTTCTCAGTCCAGTTCCATCAAGGGGCCCATGGATGCAACTCCTATCATATAGGAGGAAAAATCCCATATCTGCTCACACACAAACACCCAAACGATTCGTAACGTGCCCAACAACCACCCTTATCTTCAACCTTTCTCAAAGAAGACTTTAGATGGCATCAAAGCACGCTCTTCCTCACTTGATGAATGTTGTGACTTCAGGTCAAAGGACCACAACACCATTGTCAATTGAGACCTACTCATGACACGATTAGATAACAATCCACAAAGTAGTCTCAGGTTGGGTCTGTCCAGTACAACTTGTTCATTAATAAGTACCCACGTGAAGACTTGATATCACAATATCATCACCTGTGAGAACTGGTCATCAATCAACGCATGTGCTAGTCTTAAGGTATAATCATCACCCTAAGCTTCTATGATGATACAACGACCAGGGACCTTTTAAGAATGAAGCTTCAAATAAATCATAGGCTCTCACATTCAAGTCTCGTTCTTGATGTCCTATGGAAGCAAACATTCAAAGGGTATTTATTATGATAACATTTAACTATCGCAAAGAGAAAACATAATAAAAGAACTTGCCATTAATTGTAAAAGAAAAACATTGGTACACAATTAATCATATGAATAAACAATAAACAGCCAACAGAATATATGTTTACATGAAACCCACAAGACTCTCACTAGAGTTGATCATTTAGGTATCGTATACCCATCAATCTAGTATGACAATCATGTTTTCTCTACACGAGAGGCTTTGTTAGTGGATCCGCAATATTCTCCTCAGTCGAAACTCTGCAAATGTTCACATCTCCTCGTTCGATAATCTCACAAATAAGATGGAACCGCCGAAGTATGTGCTTAGAGCATAGATGGGTTCTAGGTTCCTTAGATTATGCAATTGCACCATTTTTATCACTGTAGAGAACTACGGGACCAACAATGCTAGGAACTATATCAAGCTCGCCGATGAATTTCCTAATCCATACAACCTCCTTCACTGCGTTAGCTGCAGCGATATACTTGGCCTCTGTTGTAGAATCAGCAACTGTCTCTTGCTTGGAACTCTTCCAGCTCATAGCTCCTCCATTAAGGCAAAACACAAAACCTGACTGAGACTTTGAGTCGTCCCTATCAGTTTGGAAGCTAGCATCCGTGTAACCACTTACAACGAGCTCTTCCTCTCCAACATACACCAAGAACACATCCTTTGTCCTTCTTAAGTACTTCAGGATATTCTTGACTGCAATCCAGTGACACTCACCGGGGTCTGACTGATACCTGCTAGTCATGCTCAAAGCAAAGGAGACATCGGGTCGAGTACATAACATTGCATACATGATTGATCCAATTGCTGAAGCATATGGAATCAACTTCATACGGTCCTTATCTTCACAATATTTTGGACACTTGTACTTAGAGAGATTCACACCATGAGATATGGGTAAAAATCTTTTCTTGGACTCAAGCATGTTGAACCGCTTCAACACCTTTTTAATGTATGTACTTTGGGTCAAACCCAACAACTTCTTCGATCTATCTCTATAGATCTTAATACCGTGTATGTAAGTCGCTTCACCCAAGTCCTTCATAGAAAAGCAGTTCCCTAGGTTGTTCTTAACAACTTTCAGGGTAGGAATGTCATTCCCAATCAACAGTATGTCATCTACATACAATATCAGGAAGACAACAATGCTCCCACTTATTCGCTTATAAACACAAGGCTCATCTTCATTCTTGATGAAACCAAACTCTTTGATTTTCTCATCAAAACAAAGATTCAAACTTCGATAGGCCTGCTTCAGTACATAGATGGACCTATTCAGCTTGCAAATCTTAGTGGCTTCATTTAGGGATACAAAACCCTCGGGTTGTGTCATGTACACTTCCTCAAGGAGGTTTCAATTAAGGAAAGCCATTTTGACATCCATCTGCCAGATCTCGTAGTCATAATATGCAGCAATAGCAAGCAGTATCCTTATGGACTTTACCATGGCAACAGGGGAAAAGGTCTCATCATAGTCAATACCATGAATTTGCTTGAAACCCTTAGCCACAAGTCACCCTTTAAATGTTTGTACATTCCCATCCATGTCGTTCTTCTTCTTGAAGACCCACTTGCACCCTATGGGTCGTACCCCTTCAGGTGGTTCCACCAAGTTCCAAACTTTGTTTGCATAATGGAGTCCATTTCAGATTTCATAGCCTCAAGCCATTTGTCGGAGTCCGGTCCATTCATAGCCTCTTGGTATGTTGTTGGTTCATCATCATGATCCATAAGCAACACATTACCTATTTGAGACATGAGAAATCCATATCTCTCAGGCTCAAACCTCGGTCTACCATATCTACGTAGTACTTGTGTTTCTTGAGCAGGTTCTCTAGCTACAACATCTTGTAGTCCTGTCTCAGAATCCAATTCCGGTTCATTTACTACTTGTGATTCTTGAACTTCTTCAAGTTCTACCTTTTCAGTCTTTATTTATAAGAACTCTTTCTCAAAGAAGACGTCAGTCCTTACGACAAACACTTTGCCCTCGGACGGTAGGTAAAAGTATTACCATTTCGTTTCCTTAGGATATCCCACCAGATAACATTTAATCGATTTGGGTTCCAGCTTGTCAGGCATTTGACGTCGCACGTATGCCTCACAGCCCAAAATTTTAATGATCGACATACTAGGACGCTTTCCACTCAATATCTCATATGGTGTCTTCAGAACCGTTTTCGTTGGAGCGCGATTTAGTGTCATTGCAGCAGTCTCTAAAGCAAAACCCCAAAAGGAAACAGGCAAGTCTGCATAACTCATCATCAAATGTACCATGTCTAACAGAGTACGATTTCTCCTCTCAAACACACCATTATGCTGTGGTGTTCTAAGTGGAGTGAGCTGTGATACAATACCATACTCTTTTAGATGATCAAGGAACTCATGACTCAGGTATTTGCCACCTCGATAAGATCGGAGTGCTTTAACCATTTTACCCAACTGGTTTTCTACTTCATTCTTGAAGTCTTCGAACTTTTCAAAGGTCTCGGATTTGCACTTCATAAGATACACATATCCGTATCTACTGAAATCATCAATAAATGTAACGAAGTAGAAATATCCACCTCTAGCCATGGAGCTCATGGGTCTGCATACATCACTATGTACAACACCTAAGAGATCCTTAGCCCTCTCAGTATAACAAGTGAAAGGGGCTTTAGTCATTTTGCCTAATAAATAAGATTTGCATCGCTCAAATTATTCATAATCAAATGAGTCAAAAAGTCCATCTTTATGGAGCTTGGATATGCGCTTCTCGTTTATATGGCCCAAACGACAATGCTAGAGATATGTAGGGTTTGAGTCATTCGTTCTTAGTCTTTTATTATTTTCTACATTATAGATCTGATGGTCCATGTTCAAAATATAAAGACCATTAAACAATTGGGCTACAACATAAAAAACATCATTCTTAAATATAGAACAACAGTTGTTCTTAATTATAAAAGAAAATCCAATCATGTCCAAGCATGAAATGGATATAATGTTTCTCGTTATGGTCGGAACAAAATAACAGTTATCTAGTTCTATTACAAGCCCATTGGGCAAAGAAAGACGGTAAACCCCTACGGCTACAGCAGCAACTCTTGCTCCATTACCGACACGCAGGTCCACCTCCCCTTTACTCAGCAATCTTCTCCTTTCTAGTTCCTGCACATTTGTACAAATGTATGAACCACATCCGGCATCCAATACCCAAGATGAAGGAGTAGAAAGGTTTATCTCTATAACGTAAATATTCGAAGCAGAAGTCATACCTCCCTTCATTTTCTGTAGACCCTCAATGTAAGAAGGACAGTTCCTCCTCCAATGACCATCCTTGCCATTGTGGTGGCATTTCCCTTCCTTCACCGTGCTCTTCCTTTTCATCAGTGCAGAAGACTTGGGCTCGAGATGTGACTTAGGTCCCACCTTCGTCTTCTTAGAGCCCTTGGCCTTTCCCTTGCCCTTATGCACCATCATTATGGGGCTGGCAGGCTTTGCCTTCTTCATATTGATCTCGGCAGTTCTCAACATGCCTAGGAGCTCGGGCAGTGTCTTGTCTATTTCATTCATGTTGTAGTTCAAGACAAACTGCTCGTAACTGTCCGGCAACGATTACAGGATCAGATCTGTGGCCAACTCTTGACCTAGAGGAAAACCAAGTCTTTCAAGGTTCTCTATATACCCAATCATCTTGAGTACGTGATTCCCTACTGAGTCTCGAACTCCCATCTTGCACTGAAACAATGCTTTTGTGACGTCAAACCTCTCTTGACGAGCTTGCCCTTGAAACATTTTCTTGAGATGCTCGTCAATCTCCTTGCACCCCATGTTCTCATGTTGCTTCTGAAGCTCAGAGTTCATGGTGGCAAGCATAAGGCATTCATCGTCTAAGGCGTCATCAATATACTTCTTATAAGTATCTTTGTCAGACGGGAAGAATTCCCGGTCGGCACCTCGGGGGCTTCTTCTTCCAAGACATAGAGCTTTCGCTCTTTCCTGAGAACAATTCTCAGGTTCCTGTACCAGTCTATGTAGTTAGTCCCACTGAGCTTATCCTTCTCAAGGATGGCTCTCAGAGACAGAGTGGAGTGTGAACCACTTGCGATGGAATTCTATAAGAATTCATTCAGAATAATATCAGTACAAAAATTTCAAAAACAATTTATTTAATTTGGACATCAATTAAAACTCCCACTATTTTATTCGAAATAATAGCCCTCACTATCAATTCGGAGAGTTCATGCGAGCTACTCTCTTAATGGACAAGATCCATATTTCACCAACACAATGAGTCAGCTTTGGCTTTCCTCTCACAATTCGGTTATTTAGTTAGGCAACGCTTGCCAATCGCATCCTCATGCAATTCTTATATGGTTGGTGAATAACTCCTTATTCGCATCCATCATATGGTGCATGCCAACCCTATGCCTCTAGGAACTCAACCTTTGAGGTCACCTAGTTAATCTATACCCGATGTCGACAGTGGGATATCACAATTATCCGCTCGCACCCTTACCAAGATAGATTAATGCACCTTGCTTTGGCAAGCCCACACTTCATCGATCGAGGCAGGAAGAGTGTCATCCATCGGAAAGCATCCAAACACTTAATATTAGAGGAAGGGATTTTGATTATGGGTTAACAATTAACCATGATCAACATTTGATCAATGTGCATATCCATAGAAAAACAATTTCTAAAATCCACATGCATCCCTTATGTGCACAACCTGACACAATCAACATTTGATAGAAAGGAATGGCTAAATCTGAACATCTAGATTCTTCCAAATCTTCAGATTTACATGCATTGGACAAAAGCAAAGACAACTCAACTTAAAGCAGTATACAAGCTCGTCTCTCATTGTTGGATGCAAAATCCAAAACAATACACTGGTTCACTAACCATTCGAAGGACGGTTACTACTAAGGAGACAATAATTTCTAACAATTAGAAATTACCACGAAATCCCAGAAATTTCTGGCAGGGTTCCAAGGGGCAGAGCCCCTTACCTGTGGGTTATGGGCCCACCGATCTCCCTTGGAAAAACCATCAATAATTGATGTACCAGGAATAAATCTAGACATTTAGAACACTTCTAAATCCCTAGGTTTATACGCACTGGAATAATCTAACTTCCAAAACAACAATCATGGCCGTAACCTCCCTTTGATACCACTGTTGGGTTTCTATTTGAGGATGGCACAACGCTTGTGCATGCAGCGGAAGGAATAAAACATCAAGACAACCCAAAAGAGATGGGATCGGGCCATGAAAATTGAATCAAGAAGTTAATACATAACTAGGCATAAATTACCTTAGCGGCGTTGAGTCACAACTCAACCGAGATGCTCCAAGCTTTGAGTCCTTATCGGTGGCGAGTTCTACGTGGAATAACGTCCACTCCTCCGCAGAAATCCACACGAGCGGGAGAACCCCGAGCTTCGTTGCACGAAGGGTCGGGAAGAAGATCAACCGCACCTTTTGCACTTCCCACAGACTGCTAGGTCCGCGCCAGGGAAAGCAAGACCGGCGACGGTCGCCAGAGATTAGGTCGTCGGCAGAGCGAACAAGCGGCGGTGGAACGTTTCCGTCCGGCGGGGTCGGGATTTGGCGGATCGGATATCGGCGGAACTCTTTCCGTCGGCTCGATTCGTCTACATGAGAATCCCGATGAATGATAATCTCTTAATTTCAAAAACCCTAAGTCCCTAATTTATACCAAAGACATAAACAGTCCAAAGAACACCGCTATCCGCAGACCACCCAAGTTATGGTTTTAGAGTCATTCGGCAAGAATCAGCAAAGGTTCTGCGAGAATCAGATCCAGATTCGGCGAGAATCAGTAGACAGATTCGGCGAGAATCATCTGCCGATTCGTCGAGAATCAAGGATAGAATCGTCGAGTAACACCAATCGCCGGGAATAAAACACTTTTGATTATCGATGAATTCGTCGAGATTCGTCGAGTATCACTCGACGATTCTCGACGAATCATTCTCGACGAACTCATCGAGAGTCGTCGAGTCATACTCGACGATTCTCGACAAATTTGCCTTATCAACATTTTCCTGACTCCCCCATACTATATGGTGATTGGTAACCCTTACCAACACAGTCAATCTTCCAATTTCTCCACATGCTCTTATGTGCGACCCTATAGGCTCATATCGTGTTGGCAGTGATATTACATGTTTGAACACTTCTAGATCACCATGGTAACTCCAACACCTCTACCGCTCAACGGTTGCCTCAACACATCAAGACACGTGACACACTATTACTATGCTGTACCTTTACTGCCAGGCGGTACCATCAAGATATGATGGTCTATATAATTCATTAGCTACCGACAGCGGTAGATCTACCGCTTGGTGGTAACTTCCAGTAACCCTATTCAATAAACACTGATTTGAACTATTGCGGTTTTCCCTCCATTCCTAAACATCCATTGCTCAAGTCGATTTAGTAGCTGGAGCATCTGGGGCATTACAAATCTCACCTCCTTTAAGAAATTTCGTCCCGAAATTACACTTAATAGGAAATAATATAGAAGTATCAATGTATACAAATGTATACCTCAATGAAACTATTCTGGGAACTCCGCTCTCATGGCCTGCTCATGCTCCCATGATAGTTCCACATGGCGATAATTTTCTCAATATACTTTGACTATTCGGATCTCCTTATTCTGCAGTCAATTCACTTCCATGTCCTAGATAAAAATGGGCTTGACTTTCGTCGTCAACCAACTATAGATCGGAACTTGATCCATAACAACCACTTGAATAAGCTCTTACATAACCTTCCACAGCTTCGATATGTGAAATACATCGTGCAAACCACTCAGTTTAGCTTAAAGATTAAGCAGATAGATAGCTTCAGCAATTCGGTCAATGATTTCAAATTGCCCAAGGTATCTCAGACACAGCTTTTTCAGGCATCGAATCCTTGATACGCCCTTGAATGTTTTTATCTTTAGATAAACCCAATCGTAAACTCCAAGTTTCGACACTTGGGATTATAGTATTTTTCCTGCTTATCTTGAGTAATCAGCAACCGTTCTCGAATCAAACGTATTGTCGAAGTTGCATCGTTGACGTCTTTACGTTTATAAAGCTTCGATTCACCTATTTTTACCCAAGTCAACAGAGTACGACACATCCAACCATATAAGACCTCAAAAGATGTCATGTGAATACTTGCTTGGTAGGTATTATTGTAGGTGAATTAGGTCATAAAGAGATGGTCCTACAACCTCTTCCAGAAATCTAGGGCGCACATGCGAAACATAAAATTCATCGTTCTGTTTACCCTCTTGGTTTGACCATCCGTCTAAGGATGAAAGGTCGTGCTAAATTTCAGCTTTGTACCCAAAATTTGATGAATGAGCTTGCAATTATTTGACATGAAATGTCCATCTCGGTCACTAATAATGCTACGGGGAACACTGTGCAATCGTACGACCTATTCAACATAAAGTTTGGCTAACTTTTCTAGTGAATCGTCCATTCGAATTGGAATGTAGTGTGCGACATTTATCAACCAGTCCACGATCACCCAAATGGAATGATGTAGGCCCGCTCTTTCGAGCATTTTTGTGGTCGACGAAACAAACGCGACACTCTCGAATAACTCTCACGTCACACTCAAGCATTAAACGTCGCAGCGGTTTAATTAATATTATTACTACACTAACAATTACGGAGGGTTTGCAAAGCCCTTAAAGATAATACCAAGGATATAAGCCAAGGTACTCTCAAGCGAAAACAACCCACACGGTTCGATCGAGCGTGTTGTACCAAAAGAGAAACCACCGAAAACAAAAGATTCGGGCAAGGGTGGTTCTCTCCCAACAAAATACAAACGAGGGCCGCCACACCTCACGAACTTAAACGAAAAAAATAAACACGACAATAACTAAAAGAAATTAAACCACGAAAAATTCAAGCGTTACACAAGGCGCGCTATTTTCCAATGCCACAGGAATTATCTAAAGAAGAGAAACTCAAAAAGGTGGAAATTTTTGTTACACAACCGGATTTGATGAATCCGACTCACTCGACTAGAATCATTCCTTAACGGCACCACCAGATATACGCCGGAGGGAGAGAAATTTGTTGCCTTCTTCGTGTCACACTGTATTTGGCAAGTCCCGTTGGAATCTTCTAAATATGGAAACAAATATTTCTAAATAAGGAAGGAGAGAGAAAAGGTGGTGGTTTGAGAATATTTAGGGAATGAAATATTTCTATTATGGTAGGCTAAGAGCTTAATTTGGAAAGTGATATTTGGATTTAGGACAGGGATGAGGAAGGGGTCGAGCTTGTTGGAGTTTGGCGGTGGCTGGGTTTGTGAGAGAGGAGGTGGCGGCTTGGAGGTTGGAGGAGGGGCTGGGTAGGAAGGTGGTGGCTAGGGCTCGAGTTTGCAAGGGAGAAGAGGAGAGGAAGAAGGAGGGAGGCCGAGATATAGAGGGGGGAGAGGTGGCCGGCGGCCAAAGAGGAAGAAGAAGGGGGAGGGCCGAAAACTTGCCTTGGAGGAGGAGGAGGATTTCAATTCTTGAAATTGGGTTTATTTTCATTCATTCACTGGATTATGACAAAACAATGCCAATATATAGGCTACATCACAAACAAGAGGCTACATGCAGCCCACTCTAAAGAGAAACAAAATTTGGCTAAACATAGGCCAACATGAAATGAAAATGAAAGTGCTTAAATAATAATTAAAATGTTGAAATTAAATATTGGAATTAAACAACAATATTATAATTTCATGCGTAGATGCGGCGGAGATGTTGACACGGCCTTGGCGGAGTTGTTGACGCGGCCTTTGCGGAGATGTTGACGCGGCCTTGGTAGAGGATGTCGCGGTCAAGTCCCAACCTTCAAGTTTGCGGCAACGGTCATCATGATCTTCAAACTCCACATAGCGGCGAACAGCGACACCAAACATAACCGGGTCACCATAATCATCCGGAAGGGGATCTTCCTCAGCAACGTGACATGGGTCTTCAACATGTACCAGATCACCATCGTCGTCCAGAGGGGGACACTCCAAATCAACATGTCGGGGGATGACGGCTCCATCATGGAATCATTCCCATATTATGATCTGGAAAAACTGTGCACGAAATCCATAGATATATCATCAAAATTCCATTTCAGTATTGGTAACGACTTCAAGAAACCACCGGTTTTTTGACATTTAGCCTTTACTAGAGCACAAGTTTGGCACTTCACCATATAAAGCGTGATGGGATTAAAGCCGATTTTTAACGAAAGGAGTCAAGTGCACCTATCACGAGTAGTATCTGATATTCGGGGGGGGATATCGAGGCCGTATATTTCTTGGGGCGGGTTGATTATTTCTACTCCTCTAGGAGAGACTATTATCTTACTGAAAATAAATGTGTCGGGGTTTAATTAACTAAAGTGTTTATATAAAAACTGTAAAAAAGGGAATAGAAAAATGATGAAGTATTAATGCTCGGTATCGAATCGATTAAGAATAAAATAGATTTATATAACTAGAGATCTAAAATTTCAAATTAATTAAAGGCAACTTGGCTGTGGAGGTTCCACAAGCATGAGCTCACCTATCTCTAGGGCAATCACTCACCTGAACATTAATACTATTCGACCGAGCTTTGGTTCGACGAAGGATTCCTCTTAATACCCGCATTATGCTAAGAAGCCCGCTATTGGGGGAACCCAATTCAGTAGAATCCCACGCCTGCTCTCTTGAGATTTAGTGATCAACTCTCTTTACCCAAGGGTGATCGGTCCATACGCACGGTCTCTCGGATAGCTAGCGTATAAATAATGAAAATTGATCCCACACATCGATTTGTGCTACTACGCGTCGTCTACTCGGGGTAAACCTTACGTTCTTTAATTAGAGTGAAAAAAAGGACCTTTAATTATTTAAAAAGATTTTATCTACCCCATTGTACTTCGATAATAAGGGCTAAAAGCGATTAGCCACTCATCAGAATGGGAACGGCTCATGAAGAAAAATTGCATAATTGAAAATGCAAGTCCTACTCAAACGAGTAGGCTCAAAATGAAAGCGATAAATTTCAAGTTCTACTCAAACGAGTAGGTGGGAAATGAAAGCAATAAAGAGAGCAGTAAAATTGCAAGTCCTACTCGAACGAGTAGGCAGGAAATGAAAGTAATAAAGAAAGCAGTAAAATACGAGTCCTACTCAAACGTGCAGGCGGGAAATGAAAGAAGTAAAAGTGCAAGTCCTACTCAAAAGAGTAGGCGGGAAATGAATGTAGCAAAATCTAACTCATACACACACGCACTCTATAGGAATTGAAGATTTGAAATTTAAAGCGATAAAAATTAACCGCATCCACTCAAAACAAAAATTAAAGAGAAAAACAATGTGATCAAAAAATTAAAACGATTACATTTCTACTCCTAGAATATGCTAAAAATGCATTAAAATAAGAAATAAAAATTGTAGAAGGAAAAAGGTTTTCAAATAAAGGAAAAAATAAAAGTGCTGCCAAAATTAAAATAACAACTTTTTCATTCTTATAACTTTATAAAAGTGCATAAAAAGTGGAAATAAAGTTAAAAATGAACAAAAAGTTTTACACCATAAAAGAACAAATCTAAGTTAAAAAAAATAAAAACCACTTTGAAAACACTTTTACAAATCCATAGGAATGAATAAAAAGCAATTAAAAGGCACAAAAGCTAAGGAAAAAAGATGAGAAAGGCTATCATCATAACAACTAATTATAAGAGAAAACCTAAAACAAAAACTAAGTAATAAAAAACTAGAAAACATAAATTTACTCTCAAACACACACACACACACACACAATATAATAAAGAAAAAATAAGAGACAAAAGATCACTAAAAGCGGGGCACTCCAATGCATTCCAATACAACATAAGGAAAAAAATCTACAAATTTTATTAAGGCAAAAAGGTGTTACAAAAAAGCTAAAACAAACACAAAAGAGAGGGGGATAAAATCTCTTTATATAGCTTGGAAATACACCTTAACATCCCACATAAAGCAATATGGTTCCAAAAAATTGAACCCTTGGCTCATACAGAAAAGTTCTATTTATAGGCAAAAAATTTGGATTACACGCCCTGGTCACGAGCGTGACAGGGGGCATATCGGGCTGGTGTGTTAGTGAAACCAAAAATCCGGTCAACTGGCATGGTTCTTGAAGCTTCGGGAAAGTCCATGTGTTAGTCACGGGCGTGATTAGGGGGTCACGGGCGTGTAGAGGGTCGTGACTGTACATCTAGTAGAATTTGATATCGGCAGCAACTGTTTGAAATGGGTTGAAAACTACAAGACAAATACGGGCGTGTTGGAAATGTCACGGGCATGTCAGTGGCGTTCAGTGTCGACTAGAAGCACCGAGTGTCGATTCTGCTAGCATTGGGTGTCGACTGGCGTGATATGGGCGTGTTGGGCGGGACACGAGCGTGTACTTTGATTTTTTGACTTTTTCGGCAAAGTTTTTAGAAAAGAAGAATAAAGATAAGTTAGAAGGGAATGTACAAAAAGAATCATTTTATTGAACAAAAGTAACTAAAAACAACAAAAATAAACTAAAACTACCTAAATAAAGTATTGAAAAATACGAGTATTTACAACTTATTAAAGCGCTTTGTCCTTCTTCAACCCTGGCTACTAGAACAACTTTTTCATGACTTTAAACATTTTGTGATCCCTGGGTTGATTGAGTACTTGGTAAAATGTGCCTCGTACATCAACTCCTCCTGCAATTTGCCAAAATTTGGGAAGTATAGCCGATAATCCTTCCATAAAAGACCATCATTCAAAGAGAATTAAGAATTCGACCCATCATTTATCTCTGCCATATAGCGGTTCATGTTCTTGTCTAGCTCCAACGTTTGTCGAATCCTGTCCACGAAGTCCAATTGCACCTCTGTCCAGTTCAAGCATGCGCATTCATCCTCCCATCAACACAAAGGATGTACAAAGCCTCTAACTTATGAATCAGACGCTCATGATGCATCGATAAAAAATTTTGCTAATATTGGAGCCTTGCGACTCAGCACTTCTATGATTACATTTCCCTTCCCGGGAGTGTAATGAATCTCAAAGGTATAGTCCCCAAGGAACTATATCCACCTCTGTTATCGCATATTAAGATCCTTTTAATGTAACAAGTACTTCAGGCTCTTTTGGTCTGTAAAGATGTTAACCCTCACGCCATACAAATAATGTCGTCATAGCTTAAGAGGGAATATAACGGTTGTCAATTCCAAGTCATGAACCAAATAATTCCTCTTGTGCACTTTTAGTTGGCATGAGTCATAAGCAATCACATGAAAAAATCGTAGAAGAGCGCAGCCTAAGAAGCTCCCCGTAGCATCACTATAGATTTCAAAGACTTTTGTTACACATAGAGAGCACAACACAGGCATCATGGTCAAACTACTCTTCAACTTCTAAAAAGCTCACGCGCACTCTGTCTTCTAAATGAACTTATTATTTTTTCTTGTTAATGTAGTTAGAGGTAAAGCAATCCTCAAAAAATTCTCTATGAAGCGCCTTTAATAGCCGGCAAGTCCAAGGAAACACCTAACTTCCGCTATAGAAGCATGTACAGGATACTCTCGTATTGCAACTATCATTGCTGGAACCACAGCAATACCCCCTCCACTAACTACATGACCAAGAAAAGCCATTGACGATAGCCAAAACTATAATGCCCAAATCTTGAGTTTTTAAGTGGGTTGTGTAGGCTGAGCAACACGGCCTAGGACACGGATGTGTCCAAAGCCGTGTCATGCTCTGTGTACTCTAGTGTGGCACAGGATGGTCTCGAGTGGGTCTCGAGTGGAGCTAAAGTAAGGCACACGGCCTGTGATACGGGTGTGTCAAAGGTCGTGTCCTTCTTTGTGCAGGGCAGTCTCGAGTGCGGCACAGGGAGGACTCGAGTGGGGCAAATGGCTTATAAAACGGGCATGTCCAAGGTCGTGTCCCATGAGTTCGATGAAATGCACTTGACGAAATGCACTCGACAATCCACGAGAGGCAATCCATGTTGGGCACACAGTCTGTGACACGGGCATGTTAAGGGCCGCGTCCTTATCTGTGTTTGGCAAGGTTTATGAGGGCTGTTGAACACAGGATGGACACAGGCGTGACCGAAGCCGTGTCTAGTATATGGCCTGTGACACGGGCATGTCACAGGGCCTTGTCCTATACTGGCAGTGTCGGTCCTTTTGCGCTTAAGGCACACGGCCTATGACACAGGCATGTCACAAGCCATGTTCGGCCCAGGAAATTAAGTTTCAGGGCGATTCGTGGCCATTCATTTCCTTCAATTACGATCCAATAATCCAGAACTCTCCTTATTGTTATAAGGCCGGGAGTTGAAGGATAAACTCTCATTTATCAAAGGCCTTTCTCTTTCTAAAGAGGTAGAGAGTGGGGAGAGCAAGGAAGGAGGAGGAAGGAGTAATCCGATGGTCGGTGGAGCTTCAGAGTCCAGAATCGCGAGCCGAGTCCAGATCCGTGGAGGCAAGGCCGTTACGGTGCTTTTCATCAAGATAGTTTTCCATGGCTCCAAAGAGATCGTCAAGGGTAACGATCTTTCTTCCTTGGACATGTGAAGTCCTTATTTTGGCATATGCATGGATTTCCCCCACTAAACGGTGGATTATGGAGGGATTTCCCTTGGGTTGAATCTTGATATCCCCAACAAGTCTTGCATATAGATCCAGAAATATATAGTACGGAATAGGCATGCTGTGTGAAGCCCATCTTGACAGGTTGGTCTGGATTGGTGATGTTTCATTTTATGCACCAAAGAAGACTCCGTGTATAAACGTGTATGTTGTGGAGTCGATGGGTTGTGCCTGTGAAGGGTAGTAACATGAAGTACTGGTGTGGAATTCCAAAAAAATACCCTCGTAAGTCATGTGTTGTATGTTATGTTTGGTTTGAGTTTGGGCGCAGAAAGAGAGCTTATGTTGAACCCGCAAAGCGACTGCGAAGAACACTGGTATTAGCTCCCCTTTTGGATTGTGAAGCCAGTCCTTGATGGATAGTGAGGCTATTGTGAGCTGCGAGCTCTTAAAAGGCTTAGTGCTAAATAGGAAAGGTGAAGCCAACCCGCGTCTGCCTTTTGGACATGAGTACTGCCATATTCGGCTATGGTATGGCGACTTGAGCAACAGATAATGGTGGAGTTGGACCTGCATTATGTTGGCTTTACAAGAGAGCGTCAAGGCATTGGACTTTTGTTGGTGGCATAATGAGAGTCTTAGGCCTGCGCGCCATTAAGACTAAATTCACTGAGTGCACGGAGCGTCAGACCGCGTGGCCGACGTTTGTGATGTATTGATTATGCGTGAGTACACATCTTGTGATATATCTGCTTGTGAAATGCTATGACTACAGGGAAGGAATACCACTACCCCGGGAAATGGGAAGGGTTGTTATAAATTGGTCATCTGAATACTGACCGTTGCCTTATTTGCCACCATCATGGTGGGCTATCCTTGTACAGGTGCAGGAGAACCGAGCGGAAAATAGAGGGCTGAAGCCCCTGCTGCTGTTGTTAGTCCTCGAAGGCTGAGCAAAGAACTTTATTATGTTCATGTGTGGCCAGCCTGCGCGCCAATGTTTGTAATCCACATTTGTGAAGCTTAACTGTAAGGCCTTAACGCCAAAGTTTTGTGTATTTGATGTACATTCCTTCGAGGTGATATATAAATGTGGTTGTTTATATATAGTGGACATTCATGGTTGTTGATTTCAATATTAATCTTAAGCTTCTGCTAGCATGCTTTGAGTTAGGATGCGAATATGTTTTGGTATTAACCTGTAATCTCGCCGCTTGTTTGTGACATATGGTGTGGGGACCGGGCTGGACCTTCTATTATATGTTATCTAACGGATGGGTCATTATAATTTGGTATCAGCTTGTCTCGGTATTCCTCTTTCGAATTCGTGGTCGAATTTTTTTATGCGGTTGCGAGCACGTGTATGTGCGACCCGCTTTAACATTAATGAACTCAAGAATGACCACTAAGGAATGCAAATACACCTGTTTGAAAAACTTACGCGTTCCAATTTGGTTGTTATTACTTGTGCATGGTCGCAAAAGTGTGTCTTGTTCACCTATAGGTCACTAGTAGTGGTGCTAGGCAGTCTGAGCTCCAGCGTTCTAATGATAGTACGACACCAGTTGAGGTGGCTATACCCCCTCCTTCTGCATAAATAGTAATCTTAGTTGCTTAGGCGCTGTTTGGAATTATTCATGCACAGCCTACTAGGCAGGCGCAAACGGCAATGATGCAGAATGGGTTGGTGTAAGGCCAGAACCTGTTGAGGTTGTTGATCCTCGAGCAGCTGAACGACAATTTAAGCAATTTATGAGCTTCAATCCTCCTATGTTTACAGGTGTAGGAACCCCAACGCAGGCAGAGGATTGGTTGTCATGTGTCAAGCGAATATTGACGGCGATAAGGTCAAAGGAATATCAGAAGGTAACCTTGGCCACCTTCTTGTTAGAAGGAGAGGCTCAGCTATGGTGGGACGATATAGAGTTGCACATCTTAGAGGGCAGACAATTAACGGAAGTCTCGATCGAGGAGTTGTCGCGACTATTTTTTGCAAAGCACCATCCAGCAGCATAACATATCGCAATGGAAAATGAGTTCAAGCATCTAACGCAAGGAGAAAGTAGTGTCGATACCTACTTGCATGAGTTTACAAGATTGGGACGCTATGCGGGTTCTATCTTTGTTGATGAACAACGTAAAACCAATTGATTCTATGAAGGGTTGTGGGATAAGTTGAGATTCCTGCTCTCAAGTTCGGTGAACCAGGGGTTTCAGGCGTCTGTGGATACAGCTTGTACGTTGGAGAAGGATATGAAGAGGGTGTAGGGAAAAAGGGACCTGGCAGTGACAATATCCGAGTTCAAAGTGCCCCGTTCTGGAAAATCGAGCTACCAAAGGAAATGGAGCCAGAGATCTAAGTCTTCTAGATAGGCTCCTTCTTCAATTGCGTCGGGGTTAACTTTGGGGCAAGAGTCTCGTACCTACTTTATATGTGGTAGAGTGGGGAATATAGCCCGTAACTGTCAGGTTGGTCCGCCAAAGGTGGAAAAGAAGATGGGAGCATCATATGCTAAGAAGGGAAAGGCAATGGTGGAGTCCTCTGCATCCCAAGCGCAGCCCCGATTTTATAATCTTGGCTAGCATGAGGGCACAAAGCAAAGTTACGTCATCACAGGTACGATCTAAGACATTGATTGCATATTTTTCATATTTCATACCTTGTCTGTAGCTTGTGTATAATGTGTTTGTCTTAGGCTTTGTCGTGATTTAGAATAATCCGACGAGAGCACTATTTGATACGGGTGCTTCGCATTCATTTCTATCAAGGACTTCGTAGCACGAATCGGGAGTACCTAGTCATATGACGACATATAGTATGAAGGTGTTATTACCAAAAGGATGTGTAATGTTTGCGGATATGACTTGCTGCATGGAAGTTCAAATAGGAAGTCGGGATTTCTGCTTGAACGCATATGTGCTACCGATATGAGAATTTGATGTGATCTTTGGTATGGACTAAGTCTCGGAATAGCGTGCCTTTATTGATTACAATTCAAAGGAGATCACACTAGATGCGAATACCGAGCTTTAGACTAAGTTCGCTGGTATGCGAGGAGTGAGCGGAATCTTGATATCAGCACTCGAAGCCATCAATGATGTTTAGAAGGGCACAGAGTAATTCTTCACGCATATTCAGGCTATTGAGCCAAAGGCCAGTGCGAATGATGTTCTGATTGTATCAGAGTTTTCTGATGTGTTTCGTAAAGATCTTCCTGGGTAACCACCCTAGCCGGAGATCGACTTCACTATTGAGCTGGTGCCAGGTGTGAAACCTGTGGCCGCTCGCCATATCGAGTAGCGCCAAAGGAAATGGCAGAACTTAAAGTTCAACTGCAAGAGTTACTGGAATTGGGATACATACTCCCATGTATGTCACCTTGGAGCGCACCCATTCTTTTTGTGAAAAAGAAGGACTGTAGTCTTCGATTGTGTATTGATTTTATGCGAATTGAATAAGGTAACAGAGAAAACAAGTATCCGATTTCACAGATAGATGACTTGTTTGATCAGCTAGTGAAATCAACCATCTATTCTAAACTGGACTTAAAATCTGGTTATTACCAGTTGAGAATTCAGGATGGTGACATTCCCAAGACAGCATTTGGAATACGCTACAGTCATTATGAGTTCACTGTATTGCCGTTTGGGCTATATAATGAGCCATCGGTGTTCATGGACCTAATGCACCGAACGTTCCGAGAGTACTTGGACTTGTTAGTAATTGTCTTCATTGATGATATCTTGGTGTACCCTCAATCTGAAGCTTACCATGCGAACCATTTACGGTTCGTGTTGCATACATTGCGGAGAAATAAGCTCTATGCCATGTTCTCAAAGTGTGAGTTTTGGTTGTCATCAGTGGCTTTTCTTGGCCATGTGGTAAGTGGAGAGGGCATTGCGGTGGACCCGTCAAAGATAAGAGTCATACGGGAGTGTCTAGTGTTGTCTTCGGTGGCCGAGGTCAGGAGTTTCCTTGGACTGGCATGCTACTACAAACATTTTGAAGAAAAATTCTCACGGATCGCTTTGCCTTTTACCACATTAACGAGGAAGGATCAGAAGTTTGTTTGGACGTCGAAGTGCGCACGAGCTTTTGAAGAGCTAAAGAATCGTTTGACCACATCGCCTTTTTTGACATCGCCATATGGTACAGACGGCTACGAGATTTATAGTGATGCTTCAAGGAGTGGCTTAGGCCGCGTTCTTCTTTAGTTTTGAAAGGTGATCGCTTATGGCTCACGCGAGTTGAAAGTGCATGAGCGAAATTATCCCGTTCATGAGTTGGAGTTATCGCGGTAATTTTTGCACTTAAATTATGGCGTCATTATCTATATGGCATAAAAGTGGATAAATTTACGGACCACAAGTGCCTAAAATACCTATTGGACCAGAAGGATCTCAATATACGAAAACGAAGGTGGATGGAGTTCCTCGGGGACTAGACCTTTGATATTCACTACACTCTCGGGAAGGGAAATGTGGTCGCAGATACCTTGAGTCATTGGACTCCGTCAAGGACAAATTGGTTACATATGCACGATGAGCGTTTGATCCAGTAGTTGGAAGTGTTAGAGATTTCTTGTGTTGATAAGTATTCCACAGCAAATGCATGCTTGAACTGGACGGAGGTATAATATTACCTTGCGGACAGGGTTCAGCGAGCAATGGAACTGGATGAAAGTCTACAACGATATGCAGTGCATGGTTCAAATGACCAATTCTTTTGGGATGATGGCCTTTTGAAGAAATAGGGTCGTTTGTGTATCCCAAGTATGGGTAAGTTGAGAGATGAATTGATGTATGAGGCTCACTTTGCAAAATACTCAATTCACCCAGGGAGCACAAAGATGTACAAAGACATGAAAAAGATGTTCTGGTAGCCAGGGTTAAAGAAAGACATAGCACATTATGTGGCTAAATGTCAAACATGTGCCTTGGTGAAAGCAGAATGCCAAAAGCCCGAAGGTTTCTTGAAGTCATTACCTATTATGGAATGGAAGTTTGATGATTTTTTGATGGATTTCGTGCACAGTTTGCCGAGATCTAAACGCGATAATGATTCAATTTGGGTGATCATAGACTGGTTGACTAAAGTGGCTCACTTACTACCGAACAAGAGGGATGATTAAGTGGAAATCTTGGCAAACTTTATGTTGAGCATATCGTACGATTTCACGGTGTTCCTCGTAGCATCGTAAGTGACCGTGACGGGCGATTCACATCGAATGATTGGAGGCTGATCCATCAATTGTTGGGAATAAAGTAAACGTATAGTACGACTTTCATCCCCAAACAGATGGCCAGACTGAGAGGACCAACAGAACGATGGAGAACATGCTCCGAATGTGCGCCTTGGATTTTGGTAAGAGATGGGATGATCATCTCTATATGGTAGAGTTTTCCTACAATAATAGCTACCAAGCGAGCATATGTATGGCACCATTCAAAGCTTTATATGGTTAAAAATTTCGTACACCATTAGCTTGGGTAGAAGAAGGCGAATCTAAACTATATAAGCGTAAGAAAGTCGAAGAAGCTAATTCGACGATATGTTCTATTCGGGAGAGGCTACTGATAGCCCAAGATAGACAAGCAAAGTATTATAACACCAAGCATCGAAACGTTGAGTTTACGGTTGGCGATTGAGTCTATTTGAAAATCAAGCCCTTCAAAGGCGTGTCCAGGATTCGGCGCTTGAAAAAGTTATGTCTGAGATATCTTGGTCCATTTGAAGTGGTGGAGAGAATTGGAGAAGCTGCCTATTGGCTAGCTCTCTCGGCATAATTTAGTAGATTATATGATTTGTTCTACATATCAGTGCTTCAAAAAGTCCTAAAAGATCCAGCTCAAGTGATTGTGAATGATCGCATACCGGTCAAATTTTGGCTAACGATGAAGGTTATGCCCATTCGGATCGACGATAAATCGGATAAACAATTGCAGAACAAGACAATCGTGATAGTCTAGGTCTGATGGGACAACTACGACCGTGTGGAGCTATCATGGGAGCGAGAGCAAACCATGCGTGCTGAATTTCCCGAACTGTTTTTCTAAACTTGTATAACAGTTTTGTTTTATTTTGGACAGAACTTAAAATGTTGTAAACATCTTTGTTGTTGTTTCCTTTGTACTTTTACAAATTTCGGGACGAAATTTCTTGTGAGGGGAGGATTGTACGCCCCAAATCTCGAGATTTTGAGTGGGTTGTGTAAGCTCAGCAACACGGCCTGGGACACGGGCATGTCCAAGGCCATGTCCTACTCTGTGTACTCGAGTGTGGCGCAAGACAGTCTCGAGTGGGTCTTGAGTGGGTCTCGAGTGAGGCTCACGGCCTGTGATACAGGCATATCAAAGTTCATATCCTTCTCTGTGTAGGGCGGTCTCGAGTGCGTCATAGGGAGGACTCAAGTGGGTCACACGGCCTATGACACGTGCGTGTCCAGGGCTGTGTCCCATGAGTTCGACGAAATGCACTAGATGAAATGCACTTGACAATCCTCGAGAGGCAAGCCATGTTGGGAACATGGCCTGTGACACGGGCGTGTCAAGGGATGTGTCCTTCTCTGTGTTTGGCTAGGTTTGTGAGGGCTGTTTAACACGGGCTAGACATGGGTGTGACCGAAGCCGCGTCTAACACACGGTCTATGACATGGGCGTGTCACAGGGCCATGTCCTAGTCTGTAATAGTCAGTTTATTTGCCGCTTAAGGCATACAGCCTGTGATACAGGCGTGTCACAAGCCGTGTTCAGCCCAGGAAATTGAGTTTTAGGGCGATTCGTGGCCGTTCATTTCCTTCAATTAGGATCCAACGATCAATAACTCACCCTGCTGTTATAAGGCCTGGGGTTGAAGGATAAACTCTCATTTATCAAAGTCGTTTCTCTTTCTAAAGTGGTAGAGAGTGGGGAGAGCAAGGAAGGAGGAGGAAGGAGGAATCCAGCTACCGGTGGAGCTTCAGAGTCCCGAATCGCGAGATAAGACCAGATCCGTGGAGGCAAGGCCGTTGTGGTGTTTTCCATCCGGATAGTTTTCCATGGCACCAAAGAGATCTTCAAGGGTAACGATCTTTCTTCCTTGGATATGTGAAGTCCTTGTTTTGGTATTTGCATGGATTTCCTCCACCAAAAGGTGGATTATGGAGGGATTTCCATTGGGTTGATTCTTGATATCCCCAACAAGTCTTGCATATAGATCCGAAAATGTGTAGTACAGAATAAGCATGTTGTGTGAAGCCCATCTTGACAAGTTGGTCTGGATTGGTGATGTTTTATTTTGTACACTAGTGAAGACCCGACGTATAAACGTGCATATTATAGAGTCAATGGGTTGTGCCTGTGAAGGGTAGTAACAGGAAGTACTGGAGTGGAATTCCAGGAAAATACACTCGTAAGTCATGTGTTGTGTGCTATGTTTGGGTTGAGTTTGGGTGCAGAAAGAGATCTTCTGCTGAACCCGCCAAGCGACCACGAGGAACGGTGGCATTAGCTCCCCTTTTGGATTGTTTAGACAGTCCTTGGTGGACAGTATGGATATTATGAGCTGTGAGCTCTTAAAAGGCTTAGTGCCGAATAGGAAAGGTGAAGTCGACCCGTATCTGTCGTTTGGCCATGAGTACTGCGGTATTCGGCGATGGTGTGGCGACTTGAGCAATGGGTAATGGTGGAGCTGGGTCTGCGTTATGTCGGCTTGACAAGAGAGCATCAAGGCATTGGGCTTTCGTCGGTGGCATAATGAGAGTCTTAGGCCTGAGCACCATAAAGACTAAATGCTCAATACTATTGGGTTTCGGACCTTGAACGGTGGAGTTGACCCTGGTTTTATGGTACACCAAGAATGTGCCCTGAGTGCACAGAGTGTCGGGCCGCGTGGCCGACGTTTTTGATGTATTGATTGTGCGTGAGTGCACTTCTTGTGATTTATATGCTTGTGAAATGTTATGCCTGCAGGGAAGGAATACCACTGCCATGACAAAGGGGTAGGGTAATTATAAATTGGTCAGCTAAATGTTGACCGTTGCCTTTTTTGCCACCATCTTTTTGGGTTATCCTTGTGCAAGTTCTGGAGAACCGAGCGGAAAATAGAGGACTGAATCCCCTGCTGATGCTGGCTCTGAAAGGCTGAGGAAAGAACTTTATTATGTTCATGTGTGGCTGGCCTGCTCGACGATGTTTGTAATCAACATTTGTGAAGATTAACTATATGGCCTTAAAGCCAAACTTTTGTGTATTTGATGTACATTCCTTCGAGGTGATATACAAATGTGGTTGTTTATATATAGTGGACATTCATGGTTGTTGAGTTCAATATTAATCTTAAGCTTCCACTAGCATGATATGAGTATGGATGCGAATATGTTTTGGTATTAACCTGTAATCTCACCGCCTGTTTGTGACATTTGGTGTGGGTCCCCGACCGGACCTTCTATTATATGTTATCTAATGGATGGGGTCGTTACAAAAACTAACACTATGAGAGATTGGCATAAAGTCGATTCCACCTCAGGGTATGCTGAACCAACCTCAAATGATTCACATGATCCTCTTGTAACTGAGAGTATGCCAGTATGTTGCCAATAATGATGATCACAAACAGGTACAAATATTCTGTAAAGGTCTTGTGCATCAAGTCCATAAACACTAATGACACATTAGTGAGTCCAAAAGGCATCACAATAAATTCATAATGCCCATTGCATGTACCTAACGCTGTTTTGGGATTATCACTTTCCCGAATTCTCAGTGGCAATGGCCAGAATTAAAATCCAACTTCGAATAGATAATCGATCCAATCACCTGATCAAACATATCATCGATTCACGGAGTTGTATACTGTTCTTCTCTATCAGCTTGATCCTTTCACGATAGTCAATGCATAGATACAAGATTCCATCCTTCTTGTTCACCAAAAGAACTGGTACACTCCAAGGTAACATACTTGGACATATATAGTCTTGATCTAGCAACTCCTATAATTGAAACTTTAGTTCCGCCATCACTTTTAGTTCTATACTGTACGGTGAGCATGACACAAGTTTCGCATATGACAACAAATCAATCATGTAGTCAATCACTTATTGGAGAAGAAGTCTAGGTAGATCCTTTGGAAACACATATGCGAACTCCGACACAATAGGAATGTAACTCAAACTAGGATTCAGCTCTACAAGCTCTAATAGCATGAAAAGTAATTATGCACCATTCCGAACCACCTTAACTACTTGGAAACCAGACATCAATATCTTGCTCGATTATCGCATACCCACGAACTTAGTCTTTCATCCAGTGTTTTTCCCCAGTATGACTTCCTTTGAGTTGCAATCAATATGGACACGCGGCTCTGAGAGCCAGTCCATGCCAAAGATCACATCAAACTCAGATATCGACATCACAGATACTTCCAAGCAAAAATCATGACTTCCTATCCACATCTTAACCCTACTGATACCGTCCATACTAATCTCCTACCCATACGGTAACATCGCTACATTTCCACAGTTAGAAAGGGTAAAGAAGGAGTTATTGCTGAATAGGTATGTATTAGGACATAAATTAGTTATCATTGTCTAAACACATATATAGATATACACAAGGTATACCATACCAAAAGCTACAACAACTACCTAATATTTCAAACCTGAACCAACATTTCCAAGACCATGAGCTCTCTACTGAATGTACTGGGATGCAGTTGCCTTCAATGCCTTCCCTTTCTCTGCATACGATGCACCCGTAATTTTTTACGATCTTTTGAGCACCAAAATGACACTCTCGGGCTGTGTCCCAACTTGCCACAAGTTGAGCAAACATATGGACAACACCTTGTCTTTGTTCCAATGACAGAAGAAGAAGTTGACTCTAATAAAATAAACCTCTTCTTCCATTTGCGGAAGTTAGATTTTTAAAAGTTTGGTACTTTGAACTCTTGCTTTGAATTGACTTTTTCTAAGTCCATTTCCAAAGACCTAGCTATCATCACCAAGGCATGGAATCCAATTGACTTTGGAACCACCGGTAGAAGTAAAAAATTATTATACTGGACATTATAAAATTTGTTAACCTTAGTCTCCTCATTTTCAAACATATACTTTATATGTTGTCTCATCACTATAAATACTTGTAAGTACTCATCAACCATGTGCGCTACTTGCATTAAACACATATTCAACGGCTAATCATAGGCTCTTGTTATTACAATATGCTCAAGTACACCAACTGGAATCAGAGCCACCATGGTGAAAGGGGGCTACATATGCCTTTCAGGTTTGGTATTGATCATTGGACGACCACATCAATTATCATCTGAACCGTATATGCAGACAGGGGAGGTGTATCCACCTCAGTAGATAAACTACTCTCTGGCGAGCGCTGGGGATTAGACTGCCCCACGCTGCTTTTAGTCACCTATAATCGTGAAACACACAATTAAACAACAAATAAAACTGGAAACAATTTATGGGTACACGTAGTGTAAGACCCCCCTCCCGAAACACAAAACACGGCACGAGGGGAGTCTTATGCACAAAACAGCCGCCTTTCGGTAGCATTAGCACTCGGGCTTGCCTGTACTACAAGACGCCTATTCTGTCGGCCTTTACCAATATCAATCATGCCAACAAAACCAGAATAAAAATCAGAAGTAAAATCCACACAAAGCATATAATTGTCCAAAAGTATAACATATAAAGAAGCTACAACAAGCTTCTAGAATCGGAGTATGAAAACACTTTTCCCAAAATGGCTACATCAAAAATCTCTCACACTAACATCAGTAACCGACGGTAACGACGGCACCGTCCCTTCAGGCCCTGTTGTCCTGGCCTGGCTGTCCTGTTGCATAATCTACGGCTGCTCTTCCTTCGGGATTTCCTCCTAAAAAGGAAGACGTAGCAACCGTTAGTCATAAAGACTAAGTGGCTTTCACATCCGCTCCCCCAGCGACTCCTCGGCACCGAGCGGAGAAATGGACAAAGGTACAATATATATATATAGTAAGTAAGCATAAGTACAAGAAGGCGTTAAGACTGAATATCATTATGTAGGTAAAGCGGCTTAATAAGTGAGAAACATCTTATTCTAGCAATTCTATCATCTACAGCAGCATAAGAATATATAAAGCTACAACAGAAAGTAACTCAACTTATATGAATGCCAATAAATATATATAAGTTGAGGATCGTTCAGCAGTAAGTAACTCATCATATAGGAGTGCCCATACAAACTTATACGATGAGGATCTTGTGTATGCAATGAAGTGTAATGACATGTGTGCAATGCAATGACTCACCCATGATCACGCGCACGCAATCGTTATGTCGACACAGTCTTGTAGTTCCAACTATTCGAGCAGGTAGCAAACCTCTCAGGCGTCATCCGTTGTGGCGAGACAGTGATAGTAGAGCTGTCATCTCCACTACTAGTCTAGCATCCACACTACCAAGCCTAGGCCTTCGTATGCCTCAACGCTAAGAACACGACAGCGGAGCTCACATGCGTACTATGGATCAGCGGGAGTCTCGGGTAAATGTGCACCGAGAATCAAGCTCCAAACTTGCCTATCTTGTGACCCTGAAGCAGCCTCGAAAAAAGCATAAGGACCAAGCCCAACCATTCACTTAGAACAGAAGGAGCCCCGGGACATGAACACCGAGTACCAAGCCCAACCGCCCAAAGTCTATCTGTCAACTCCCTTCGGTGTGATGATTGGCATGCCCGTAGACCTGCCACACCATCCTTAACTCGGGATTACAACACAGCGTGTCGAATCACGCCACAAGAAATACAACATCATCGTGGCATGGAAGGTGCCTCGGATCAAACATGAGGGCCAATCCCAACCGTTCACCTAGCATGGAAGGAGACTCGGGACATGAACACCGAGGACCAAGCCCAACCATCCATTTATAACTCTTCTCAATTTTACCAACCAGTGTGTACTCACACCCTTCCACAATCCTTTGCCCAAGGCACCTAAAAGGTTTACCACAAACACAGGTGGCGAACCACCTCACACAATGGACCATCTTAGACTTCCCTATATGATAATCCTCCTGACCATGCATCGCTCTTTCGGCTAACATGATTACATCTAAACTATGGTCACATAACTTTAACAACACTGATTACAACTCTTTTACCAAACTCAATCATTCGTGCGCACATAAGTTAATCATCTAACTACCAACAACACGTGTTCATAACAATGAACACCTACCAAATACACAACTTCAAGACAATCATGTTATTAATCGACGAATTACCATTCGTTAACTAACCCCCACAAAATTGTTTCATTCAATTACATTTCATTTCACATTTTATTTACGTGGGGTCTATCCAACAATTTCATCATTCACTGAATTATTACGATTAGACATATTATAAATCGCCAAAACCTCAACGTTGATTTGTTATAAAATCTCTTCCGATTCCAAACCGGATTCTTCACCAACCCAGAAAATTTAGGTGCAGAACACCTTCTGGACAGTAACTTCGACCGGAGATTCCTAAGGCTACAAGAATCTGGTGAATGTGTGTAACCCCTCGATGGAAAGATCTTTCCATAGGTTAATCAAACATTATCAGGTTCAGTCTACGACCCATATCAGACTATATCACACATGAAATTGGCTCCAAATCCTGCTGCATACAGAATACATTTTCTGCATGCTTAGCCTGTGAGCCCTCTACTTCGATCAGACTTTCCTATGGCTACGGACTTCGCCTGAAGATGTGTAACCACTCGTTGGAAAGGTATTTCCAAGGGCTATGACTTTTTTGTTTAGTCAAAAGCCCAGATCTGTCCATATCATGTCTGAAAATTGCCAAGAAGATCGCTGCGTGTAGAATACAGATATTCTGCACGCATCTTAAGGCGGAATGAATGACATCGGTTCATCTTCCTCCTCTAGCCGACCTTCAAGAATCACATCTGAAATTCCTCCTCCCTTATTCATCCTCATGAGGTTATTTCTCTTCACGAAACCATCTCCCTATCATCATATAGAAAGAAGGAGAGGTTGAAGACAATACTATCCATAGAGCACATAGAAAAATGGCAAGGGTTTCATTTCCCCTTTTTTTCAGAAACGACACGGGTAGGGACATGCCTGTGTCCCTACCCGTCTCCTGCTCAGGTGAATCGGCGACGATGGTTAAAGTGTCGCTTAGACACCAACATGGGTAGGGACACGCCCGTGTCCACTATGCGTGTCACGCGACACGGCATGTTCATGCATGTGTTCTTACCCGTGTCTTGCTCGGGAGACACATTTCGTTGATCTTCACTAAACACACATGGGTAGGGACACGCATGTGTCTCTACCCGTGTCCTTCTCGGGATAGGGCTTGTCGAGTTCCACTCGACGCACACGGGTAGGGACACGCCCGTGTCTCTACCCATGTCCTGCTCGGTACAGGCCTTGTCAAGTTCCATTCAAAACCTCTCGAGTTCTACTTGATGCACATGGGTAGGGACACGCCTGTGTCTCTACCCGTGTCCAATTTTGGACCAGTTTCTCTTTTCCACATGAGTGTAAGACTAGTCGCCTGCACTCCATGAGCCCAAGTCAGCTCTCTTGAATCAAAAGCGCGCATGAGGGGCCTAGCGCAAATCGGGACGTTACAAAGCCTATAAACAAAATAAAAGATTTTGTCCCCGAAATCAGGCTAAGGCTATGGGGAGAGAAAAGCATAAAATAAAATACAATATGCTTTTAAAGATTACCATGATGAAATAGCTCCAGGTAGTGCATTTGCATCAAGTCCACCGGCTCCCATGTATACTCCTCCTTCCCATGATTAGACCATAACACCTTTACCAAAGGAACACTTTTGCGGCGCAAAATCCTTGTCTCGTTGTCTACTATCCGCACATCCTCTAGTCGCAACAACCTATCAGTCGCAACTGCTCCGTCAGTGGTGGGAACATATTGATCGGGCCGCAATAATGCCTTTTGAAGTGACGACACATGGAATACGTCATGAAGATTCTCTAGCTCTAGCGGTAAGTCCAACTGATAGGCCAACAAGCCAATCCTTTCTAATATAATGTAGGGCCCAACGTACCTTGGGTTGAGCTTCTTCACACTACGTACCCGTGATACTCCGTGCGTCGACCTGATCTTCAGAAACACTTTGTCAACAACTTGAAATTCCACCATCCGGTGCTTTGCATTATAATATTTTGCTTGCCGACTTTGAGCCTCAAGCATGCGGTCCTGTATTAGTCTCACAACCGCATCAGTATCATCAATGTATTCAATTCCCAAACCCTTCGGGTCTTCATCCTACACCCTAGACAAGGGTGTTATACACCTTCCGTATAGGGCTTCATTGGGCGCCATTCCGATATTGTCCTAGTTATTGTTATTATATGAAAACTCCACCAGGGGTAAGAGCCTTTCCCACGGCTCTCCTCTATCTAATACACACAGTCTTAATAGATCCTCCAATGTTCTGATGGTTCTCTCAGACTGCCCGTCCGTCTGAGGATGGAATGTTATGCTTAAGGAAAGACGTGAACCCACGTATGCCTGTACGGCTCTCCACTCCATAGAGGTAAACTGACCATACCAGTCAAAAACAATTGTCTTTGGTACACCGTGATACTGTATGAACTACTTCACAAAGAGGCGTACCAAAATATCCACATGAGCTTCCTTCTTCATAAGAATAAACCAGGCTACCTTAATCAGGCGGTAAACGATTACCCATACTGAATCATTCCCTGAGTGTGAGCGAGGAAAACCGTGGACGAAGACCATGGACACATCCTCAAACTTCCACTCAGGAAGGGCAATGACTATAACAATCCACCAGGGCTCCTGCATTGTGCCTTCACCCTTTGACAGGCCTCGCAGTGCGTAACAAAATATCAGACGCCCCTCTTCATTCCCGGCCAACACATGGTCTTTCGCAGGTCGGCGTACATCTTGGCAATTCTAGGATGCACAAAACACTGTGTGCAATGTGCCTCTCTCATAATGTCTTCCCGAATTTTACCGCCATTGGGAATATAAAGCCGGCCACAGAGATGGACGAGGCCATCTTTTAGGGAGTACTCATCAGTTGTCCCATCCTCAATTGACTTGATTGCCAGGGCCAAAGCCGCATCCTTTCCATGCTCTGCCCAGATCCAGTCTCGAATATAACAGACTATGCTCATCGCGGTTAGGTACTCTGTATACCCTTCCGATTGGTCTTTGTACACCACGGTGATCTCCATCTCTTCGAGGATCCGGGCTTATTTTATTCTCATCAATCGGGACTCCGAGTTCGATTCCGGTAACTTTCTGCTAAAAGCATCAGCTACAGAGTTTGCTTTTCCAGGGTGGTAGTTTAACGTGAATTCATAATCACATAAAAACTCTAACAACTGTCGTTGTCTCAAATTCAATTCCTTCTGTGTATGCACATACTTTAGATTCTTATGGTCTGAAAAGATCTCACAGTGGACGCCATATAGATAGTGTCTCGTAATCTTCAAGGCGAACACTACCGCTCCCAATTCTAGATCAGGTACCGGGTAGTTGTTTTAATGCTTCTTCAACTGTCTTGAAGCATATGCAATCACATGCCCGTATTGCATCAATACCGATCCCATTCCTTAATACGACGTGTTAGTGTAAACTTGAAATCCTTCCTTCCCGGATGGAAGGTCTAGGATGGGTGCAGATGTAAGTTGGTCCTTTAGTTCCTGAAATGCAGCTTAACACTCGGGTGTCCACTCATACGGCATAGCTTTCTTTGTCAGCATAGTCAGAGGAAGGGCGATCTATGAGAAGCCTTTTACAAACATGCGATATTACCCGGCAATTCCAAGGAAACTCCGCACATCGGTCTCTGACATTAAGGGCAACCAGTCCTTCACGGCACGCACTTTGGCCGGATCCACAGCTAACCCAGCCCCACTGATCACATGGCCCAAGAAGGCAACCTCTTGGAGCAAAAATTTGCACTTGCTGAACCTGACAAACAAGACGTGCTCTTTTAGCTTCTTTAGTACCAAGGTCAGAATTTCGACATGCTCTTCCTCCGTATTAGCTAAGACTAAAATGTCATCGATGAAAACGATGACGAAGACATCTAAATAAGGTTCGAACACTTTGTTCATCAAGCTCATGAAGGCTGAAGGGGCATTTGTGAGCCCAAACGACATCATAGTGAACTCGTACAAGCCGTACCTTGAGCAAAAGGCCGTTTTCTGAATGTCCTGCTCCTGTAGTCTCATTTGATAATACCCCGAAAGCAAATCCAACTTGGAAAAGTAATGCGCTCCTACCAATTGGTCGAACAACTCATCGATCTGAGGTAGCGGATCGGTGTTCTGTACCGTCAGTCTGTTGAGCTCCCGATAGTCTATACATAATCGCAAGGTTCCATCCTTTTTCTTAATGAATTGAACAGGGGCTCCCCAAGGTGATGAGCTGGGGCGAACAAACCCTGATTCTACCAACTCTTGTAACTAAACTATAAACTTTGTGAGTTCCTTATGGGCCATTCGGTAAGTGGTCCTAGAGACGGTCTTGGCTCCCGGTACTAGCTTAATTTGAAAATCCACTTCTCTATGCGGGGGTAAACCCAACAATTTATTAGGAAATACCTCGAGAAAATCTCGCACCACCCGCACGTCCTTCATATCTATTTTCATCTCCTTTAGTTCGAAACATATCATGTAAACTTTGTCCCCTCTCATGTGAGCTTTCAGGGTCTGAATCGAAGATAATAATAAACGTGGTGCGATTTTTATACCTTGGAAGACTATATCGGTATCCCCATGTCTAAAGTAGATTCGCTTCTCCGCGTAGTCAATTTTTGTGTAATTCTAATCCAACCACGTCTTGCCTAGAATGAGGTCGAACTCCGGCATTCTCAAAACCAAAGATCTCTCCCCCAATGAGTATCTCCAATTCACACTTGGCAGTTGCGGTCATCTCAGAGCCGTTTGGGAGACGTACTCTTTTAGAAATACCAGTGAAGGATTGCACTCCTTCTAGGTCTTTAACTAAGTCTGCAGAAAAAAATGAGTGTAAGGCACCGATATCTAATAACGTATAGGCCAATTTCCCACCGACCACCACGGTGCCTAAGTACCAATAGCAATACTCAAAACTATATTTCTAGTATGTCTTAAGCAACTTAAGATTAATAATGAAAATGTGATAACTAACAGCAACATACCTGCAATCACCTCTTGAGGGTTCCGCTCCTGTATCAAGTCCAGCACGAACACCTGATTCCGATCAGGTCCAGGGTTTCCTCCTCGTGGTCCTCATCCTCGACCATGCATGTTCCCCAACTCTCGAGGAGCTTTCGGAGGGATAGAAAGAGGCACATTTCCAAACAATTGTGGGCAGTAGCGTCGAATGTGTCCTGGTTGGTTGCATTCGAAACACAGTCGATCTGGCCGCCCAACGGGTTGCTGAAACTGTTAAGGCTGCGGTGGTGGAGGAAATGCTGGCGGATGTGGAACCGGGTGCTCCACTCTATAATTCCGATGGAAGAGCCTGCCACCTCTCTGATATCCCCTTCCTCTTCCGTAATCGTGTCTCCTTCTAGTGCTCGGGCCAGCTTCCATCACCCCTTAAGCTGGCCTCTTACCACTTCCGAAGTGGTCTGCTTCAAGTCTCTTTGCAATGTCAATTATTTTCATCAAGCTGGAGTCTGCTATAAACAAAAGGGCTTGCCTCAGGGGGTCTCACAAGCCTTTGTAGAATCTTTAAGCATATCCTCTTTCGTCCAACTCATAGGAGTCAGCAAATCTTGCCAAATGCTGAAACTCCTACTGGTACTCCGTCACTGACTTGGATCCCTTCTTCAGCTGCAGAAACCTTTCCTCAAGTTCATCTTGGGGTGACGAAGGGATAATGTGATATAGGAAAGCTCCCGAAAACTCGTTCCAGCTAATCTCCGTATACACTCGCCCTTGAAAGGTGGAGCCCATAAGGGACTTCCACTAACTCTTGGCGTGTTGTTCTAGGAGTGTCACTACAAGGGTCATAGCCATGTTATTTGGGCATATAATTCCTTCCAGCAGTTCTTGCACGGTGTCGAGCCATTCCTCCGTACACACTATCGACTTTGTCCCAAGGTAAGCAGGAGGGGAGAGACCTCCAAAAGTGCTCACCCAATTGGAGCCCAGACCTTGTTGTACAGGGGTTTGTTGGGATATGAAGGTATCCAGGATAGCTGTGAGCGTCTACCCCAGCTCCGATTGTTGAAATTATGTGGGTATGGATGGGGTGGGGGTGCCGCCCACTAGCTCAAAGTGCACTGGGATCTACACGTAGAATACAATCCTAAGATCAGGTTGGCTAATCTTAAGGTCTAAGTTTTCCATACTTAGTGTGAATCACATATGAGGACACTAGTGCTTCCGCTAAGTCAGTTTGTCCCCAAACTGACTAATCGAACAAGGGTAGCACCATTGTTGAATGACTTCTTTAGTTCAGGATCATAGCAAGCTGATACAATTTGTAAGACCCCCCCCCTCCCAGAACACAAAAACAGAATGAGGGGAGTCTTATGCCCAAAACAGCCGCCTTGTGGTAGCACTAGCACTCGGGCTAGCCTATACTACAAGATGCCTATTCTGCCGGCCTTTACCAATAGCAATCATCCCAACCCAACCAGAATAAATATCAAAAGTCAAATCCACACAAAGCATATAATTGTTCAAAAGTATAATATATAAAGAAGCTACAACAAGCTTCTAGAATCAGAGTACGTAAAAACTTTGCCCAAAAGGGCTACATCAAAAATCTCTCACACTCACATCAGTAACCGACGGTAGCGACGTCACCGTCCCTTCAGGCCCTGTCGTCCTAGCCTGGCTGTCCTGGCTCATAATCTGCGGCTGCTCTTCCTGTGGGGTTTCCTCCAAAAAAGGACGATGTAGCAACCGTTAGTCATAATGACTAAGTGGCTTTCACATCTGCTCCCCCGGTGACTCCTGGACACCGGGCGAAGAAATGGACGAAGGTATAATATATATATAGTATGTAAGCATAAGTACAAGTAGGTGGTAAAGACTGAATATCATCATGTATGTAAAGCAGCTTATTAAGTGAGTAAAATCTTATTCTAGTAATTCTACCATCTACAGCAGCATAAGAATATATAAAGCTACAACATAAAGTAACTAAACTTATATGAATGCACATACAAATATATAATTTTAGGATCATTCAGCAGTAAGTAACTCATCATATAGGAGTTCCAATACAAACTTATATGATGAGGATATTGTGTATGCAATGAAGTGTAATGATATGTGTGCAATGCAATGACTCACCCATGATCACGCGCATGCAATCATTATGTCGACACAGACTTGTAGTTCCCACTATTTGAGCAGGTAGCAAACCTCTCAAGCATCATCCGTCGTGGCTAGAAGTTGATAGTAGAGCTGGCATCTCCATTACTAGGCTGGCATCCACACTACCAAGCCTAGGCCTTCATATGCCTTAATGCTAAGAACATGACAGCGGAGCTCACACACATACTACGGCTCAGTGGGAGTCTCGGGTAGATGTGCACCGAGAACCAAGCCCCAAACTGGCCTATGTTGTGACCCGGAAGGAGCCTTAGAAAAAGCACGGGGACCAAGCCCAAACATTAACTTGGCACGGAAGGAGCCTTGGGACGTGAACACTGAGGGCCAAGCCCAACTGCCCAAAGTCTTTCTATCAACTCCCTTCGGTGTGACGATTGGAGAGCCCGTAGACTTGCCATACTATCCTTAACCCGGGATTACGACACCGCGTGTCAACTCACACCACATGCAATACCACATCATCGTGGCACGGAAGGAGCCTCGAATCAAACACGAGGACCAAGCCCAACCGTTCACCTGGCATGGAAGGAGTCTCGGGACATGAACACCGAGGACCAAGCCCAACCGTCCATTTATAACTCTTCTCAACATTTCCAACCAGTGTGATCAAACACCCGCACTTACACCCTTCCACAATCCTGTGCCCAAGGCACCTTAAGGGTTTACCACAAACACAGGTGGCGAACCACCTAATACAATGGATCATCTTAGACTTCCCTATATGACAAGCCTCATGACCATGCATCGTACTTTCGGCAACCATGATTACATCTAAACTATGGTCACATAACTTTAACATCACCGATTATAACTCTTTTACCAAACTCAATCATTCCTAAGCACATGAGTTAATCATCTAACTACCAACAACACGTGTTCATAACAATCAACACCGACCAAATACATAACTTTAAGACAATCTTGTTATTAATCGACGAATTACCATTCGTTCACTAACCCCCACCAAATCATTTTGTTCAATTACATTTCATTTCACATTTTGTTTACGGTGAGGTCTATCCATTAATTTCATCACTCGCTGAATTATCACGATTAGACATATTATAATTCACCAAAATTTCAACGTTGATTTGTTACAAAATCTCTACCGAGTCCAAACCCGATTCTACACCAACCCAGGAAATTCAGGTGCACAACACCTTATGGACAGCAAATTTGACAAGAGATTCCCGAGGCTACAGGAATCTGGTTAATGCATGTAACCCCTTGATGGAAAGATCTTTCCATGGGTTACAACTATCATGTTCAATCTACAACCCAAATCAGACTGTATCAGACAAGAATTTGGCTCCAAAGACTGCTGCGTACAGAATACATTTTCTGCACGCTTAACCTGTCTGCCCTATACTTCGATCAGACTTTCCCATGGCCAAAGACTTTGCCTGAAGATGCGTAACCACTAGTTGGAAAGGTATTTCTAAGGGATATGACTTTCGTATTTAGTTGAAAGCCCAGATCTAGCCATATCATGTCTGAAAATGGACAAGAAGATCGCTGCGTGCAGAACACAGATAATCTACATGCATCTTCAGGCGAAATGAATGGCATCGGTACATCTTCCTCCTCTAGCCGACCTTCCCAAATCACATCAGAAATTCCTCCCCCTTTATTCACCCTCATGAGGCCATTTCTCTTCACGAAACCATCTCCCTATCATCACATAGAAAGAAGGAGAGGTTGAAGATAACACTATCCATATAGCACAAGCCCTAGAATGGCCTCTTCCTACGATGATCATCATCTCATAAGTCTAGACTCTTTTGAGTAGACATCTCACCTAGGAATAACAACAGATTTAGACCCTAGGGAGAGGGGTGGAAGCTCACTTCATTTTTTCCGTTTCCACCACTTCCAGACATGGATCTCGTCACCCTTCGCGGCGGCATCCTCTTCTCCATGGCAGCGACGGCGGTTCTTCACACAATATAGTTGATTCTAGTAAGTCCTTCCCTCCTCCAGCAGTTTCTCCAGAAAAATAGCTTGGAAGAGAATGAAAAATGGCTAGGGTTTCATTTCCCTTTTTTATTTAGAAACGACACGGGTAGGGACACGCCCGTGTCCCTACCCGTGTCTTGTTCGGGTGAATCGGCGACGATGATTAAAGTGTCGCTTGGACACCAACATGGGTAGGGACACGCCTGTGTCCACAACCCGTGTCACGTGACACGGTCGTTTTGATGCCTGTGTTCTTACCCGTGTCCTGCTCGGGAGACACGCTTCATTGATCTTCACTCAACGCACACGGGTAGGTACAAGCCCGTGTCTCTACCCGTGTCCTGCTCGGGATAGGCCTTGTCAAGTTCCACTCGACGCACATGGATAGGGATACGCCCGTGTCTCTACCCATGTCCTGCTCGGGACTGGCCTTGTCGAGTTTCACTCGACACCTCTCGGGTTCTACTCGACGTACACGGGTAGTGACACGCCCGTGTCTCTACCTTATTCCAATTCTGGACTAGTTTCTCTTTTCCACATTAGTGTAAGTCTAGTCGCCTACACTCCTTGAGCCCAAGTCAGCTCTCTTGACTCAAAAGCGCGCACGAGGGGCCTATCTCGAATCAGGACGTTACACGTAGGTTCTATTAACAAGTGTATTTTCATTACTAAGTGGACATTCATGGGTTCTTTCATGTTGTAATGGTAGCGCACATACACGTACTCACCACCCCTTAAAAGAATTTGACCATGAATTTGAATAAGAAAGACCAACACTAAAATATGATACCAAATTGTAACACCTCCATTCGACATGAAGAATATAATAGAAGGTCCAGTCAGGGCCCCAAGTCATAGTCCATGGTAAGTCAGTGGAGTTACGTAATGAAACCATAACATTCATGCATCCTAAATCAGGGTGCATTCTAGCAGAAGTATTTAAATTTTCTTAGAACCCAAACACGGGAATGTCCATTAACAAAACCATAGGAATGATATTCAAAATACACAAAGTGTTGTGACCTTAAAGACTTACAACTATTCTCTTCACAAATGTATATTACATACATCAGCACATAGGGTGGCCACACATGAAAACAATAAAATATTCCCCTTTAGGCCTTCGACGGCCAGCCAATATAGCAAAAAGGACTTCAGCCCGCTACTTTCCACTTAGCTCTTCAGCACTTACACAAGCACGTCCCACCAAGATATGGTAAAACAAGGCAACGATCAGCATTAGTTTACCAAATTATAATGACCTCACCCATCTCTTGAGGTGGCGGTGTTCCTTCCCAGCAAACTAGTAACATGACAATATCTTTATATCTAAATATGAGCAATTTATGCACTATTCATCACAAACGTTGGCGTATATGGCCACACGTCTCCTGCACTCAGGGCACATTATTAGTGTTCTGGACGTTCCCTGACCCACCACCATCCTCAGTCCCAAATCTATGGTCAAATTTGGTGTTCTGGAATTTCCTAGGCCCACCACCATCCTCAGTCTCACACCGATGGTAAAAATTGGGCATTAAAGTCATGAATAATACAAATGCTATTGACTCTCTCCTATTCCCCCGACCGCACTAGTTGCCTTAGGTCGTCTAGTCGAGAGACATAGTGCGGGTACTGCTCCGCCCTTTCCCATTGCTTAAATTGCCATGAAATTAGGTGGTCGACATTATGCATGTCGACCTCCCCTTTCCCTATAAAAAATACATAACTGTGTATTGTTTCAATGCTGGCTCTCATAGCTCCTATAGTTGTAGCTCTATCGCCGCATAGTAGTGTATAGATATCATTTCTTCCTCAAATTTTTTGGTGTTTTTGTGGAGCACGCCTCCAGTACTACCTGCAACAATCTACACACACCAAAACTCCGTAAAACTATATGTTTACCTGTAGAGTCTTCTATGGCACACAAACAAAAAGATACTCATCACCAATCAAGACCAACCTGTCCGACTAAGCTTCTCACAGCATGCTTATTTTGTACTTCAATTCCAGATTCTATATGCAAGTTCTTCCGAGGAAACTTTGTGTCGAGCCATCAAAAATCCCATCGATCCCCACCAATTAGTGGGGGTCTTAATGAAATTATGCCAGATTAAAGACTTCACATGTCCAAGAAGAAAGATCATTACCCTTGTCGATCGTTTAGGAGCCATGATCTTGCACTTGATCCAGATGGAAATGACCACAACACTTTCCTCTCTACAGATCTAGCTTTGACTTGCAACCCCGATCACAAGAACACCTCCCAAGCTCTTCCATAGGGCTAGTTCAATCTTCTCCTTCCACTTCTCTAGGGATGGTTCGAACTTCTCCTTCCCTTTCATCTTATTCTCTTATCTCTCTCC
The DNA here is from genome assembly GCA_039513925.1 of Platanthera zijinensis. Classification (NCBI taxonomy): domain Eukaryota; kingdom Viridiplantae; phylum Streptophyta; class Magnoliopsida; order Asparagales; family Orchidaceae; genus Platanthera; species Platanthera zijinensis. The sequence goes on from CM077080.1 coordinate 129,682,454, forward strand.
TTTTATCAAAGTGAAAGAGAGAGTGTGTGTGTGTGAGTGAAAGGAATGAGTTGAAATTAAACCCTAGTATTTATACAATCCGGATTGTACTCTTAGCCACATGATATCCACCTCCTAAGGAGTGGATGGGCAAGATTCAATTGAGATTTCATTTTAAAATAGTTATCGCCACGTGGTAACCCCCTATCGACATATGGTAACTTAGGCAATAGTAATGGTCTCAGCCAGCACCGCCATGCCACTCAATAGCCTCCTTAACACGTCATGACACGTGACACACTACCGCTATGTGGTACCTCTACCTCCGAGTGATACCATCTAGAGACGATGGTCTATATAATTCATTGGTTATTGCCAGCGGTAGCTCTATCGCTTGGCCGTAACTTCCAGTAACCCTGCTTATTATAGTAAATCTAGGGCATTACACGCCATGCCCAGATCATCACGCTCTAGAAACCTCGAAGCAACTCAATATCCCTTATAGAAGCACAAGTAGTATGTAGTATCACACTCATCCTCCATAAGTGAGTCGATCTCAGTCGCCATCATCTTAGAGCAGGCCTCCTTTATAATGCAGGACCACTCTATCTCAAAGTCATGAGAAGCTTTATACATTGTCACCCTGGTGACTCTCACAACCTCAACCTCCTCCCACTCTGTGATTAGCTGAGCCTTATGTTTCTTCAGCTATTCAACCTCCACCTCTTGCTGAAATGTCACATTATCTACTGCCTCGGGACAACGAACCAAGTCTATAAGGGTCACCTCAGTAGAAACCAACCTCCAGCAAAGTGCCTCGATCTATGTATAGGAAGTACTCAGCTTTACCTGAAGAGTCTTGACCACATCCTTAGAAGAAGAAAACTAGGACTCTACATTAACCAACCAGGAGAGGACTTCTTTCGAGAAGCCAACAAATCATCCTTAGATGCAGCCAACTTTATCCGTGGGGAGAGAAAATCATCTTTTGTGGCCACATAATTATTATTCCAGGAAAGAACGAAGTATTACATATCAGAACATATCATTCCAATATAGAACACAAGTTAAAGGTGGAAAAACACTGGGGTAATAAACGTACTATTGGGAGAAGTGCGCAGCAAGTAGAGCATTCCAACTCCTTCCCCTTCGCTATCATTTGTAGTTGCTCAAGAACCTCTCTAGAAGTCGACTCATTTGCAGGAAGCTCTGGGGTATCCTCGGTCTCTGCAGGCGATGGACTAATAACCATATCATCCGTATAGTCATCATAGATCTCAACAACCACCTCAACGATAGTAGTGGCTGACCGCCTTCACCCCATTCGCTATTATAAAACCATCTTTCTATTCCTTCCGCGCTCTAACTGGACAACACAAATCCACTTTGCATCCCTCAAAAGTCCAACAAGAACCTGGTGTTTCTCAATAACAAATGTGTTGATCTTATGAAGAGAGGCACTCAACTCATGTGGATCTTAGAAACCAAACTACGAAGAAAATTCACACTCCCTCCTCGTAAGGCGACATTAGCGGTCTTGAGGATCCCACCAAATCTCAAGCAGCCCCCATGGGTTTTGAAAAACACTAACAACATTCCCCGATAGTGGTAGTCAGTTTTGTCTTCGAAGGATATCCACCTATTATTGCTTCACACCTTAACCCTGTCATCAGAGCCAAGACAGACTTTGCACCACTAACAAAAAAGTCAAGCTTACATTGGGGAGCCATACTCCCAAAAGAAAAATAGTAGTCCCATAATCCTTGTCAACACCACCAGGGAGAATTGCGTAATTAAAATGCTGCAAAACAGAAAAATGGCAATGGCTTCGTCAATATGAGGGATCCAAAAGCCCACCTTCAAACATCACTATGTGATCGTTAGTGGCCCGGATAAGGATTTTGAATGCGCTCTAGTGGGGAGGGTATCACATCCTCTTCGTCTGCCAAAATACTGAAGTTCTTCCTCCAATTAGTCAGTCGAGTAAGTCTCAGAGTCGACGGATGTCGCATCAACTGTGGTGGAGCACCTCCCTTCAGCACCTGCAAAAAATCCTAGTGATAGCATTAAAATAAGCGAACCAAGAATAAACCCAATAGAACCGCATACGCCAGTGAGCCCCCAAAGAAAAATCTGTTGCAAAAGCTTGGTCACTCATCATCGGGGTCACCAACGCAAATACACACAAGCATGCACAAGTGGCACCACATGCACGCATGGCCACACCCACACAACGCCTCACCCGTATGCGTGATAGCCCCAACATAGGTTGCCTGCGTGCGTGGTCATCATTTCATCGATCATCGCTGCATATGCGGTCGCCCTTACGTGCAACTACCTTCGTGCATGGCCACCAACATATGGCCACACCCGCGCAAGGCCTCCCCCATGCAGGTTGTCCATGTGAGTGTGACTTCTTCATGCATGGCCGATGTCGTTTGTGAGGCAGCCCCTATGAACGGTTGTGTAACATCCCGATTCGTGCTAGACCCCATGTGCGTATTTTTGAGACAAGATATTTTACTCGTGCTCGGGGTGCACTGGTGGGCAGGCTTGCACCCGATCAAGGAAAGTGCTTATTTGATACTGTGTGTTTGGTTTCTACCGTGCGACGGTAGTGGGATGCCACTAGTGGTAGCAGGAGTTGAGTGTTCATGATGTGTCTCAACGATCATTGAGTTGCTACCGCGCGGAGGTAGTGGGATATCGCTGGTGGTAGTGTTCGTCGAGTAAACACGACTATTACTGAGTGGACTCACCAATTGTCAAGTTACTACCATGAGGCTGTAGTAGGATACTGCGCGGAGGTATTCCAGCCGAGTCACTATCATAATCATCTATGAGAAACTGCCCGACGGTAGCAATGATGTTGGTTGTAGCATATTGGCATAGTTCTCTATGAGCTACCACACTATGGTAGAAGAATAACGTGTGGCGGTTTTAGGCTAGGTGTCGGCGCTTGGATTGTGGGTTAGGTGTCACTACGCAGCGGTAACTCTCGGATCAAGAAAACCCTAGATCCAATCGTCCGCTCCTTTATATACGATGTCCAAGAATTAGCTGTCAATTTCTTCTTCATGAGCCGAACTTTTCCCTTAGAAGAATGAGAGCCCAAGGTCGACGCCACCATGCCACCAAGAATGAGGACATGATCTATGGCCGAAAATAAGGTGAGCTTTCTACCCTCTCCCTTGGTGCTAGATCTTTAGATCCAAAGTGTAGGAGAGTCATTCGCTCAAGAGAGTTCGGTTTGGAGTTTAATTGAGAATTCTTAGGAAGGGATCATGTTAGAACTTTGTTCTAGGGAGCCGATCGCCGCATGATAATCTTCAATCATCTCCTTTCTTCATTTCGAAGATGGCAAACTTGATTCTGTGATTCATTGTGGTCCGATGAGGGAGAAAGGGTAGAGTGATGTTGGTTGTGCATTGCGTGATGGTTGCAGGAAGAAGATGAACTGATGTCGTTCATCCAACTTTACGATGCATGCAAAAGTTTAGTACAAAAATTTGTTTTTATGCGCAACAGACTTCAAGGCCTTTTTAAGGTACGATTCGGTCTGATTTTATGATACAATAAATTCTAGAAAAGGGGTTGGATGAGGTATACCCCATGGCCATAAGATGAGTTGAAATTTGATCTCAAGTATTGAAGGGATGAATGATGTACTCCACTGCTTAGAGTTATGTTAACTCCCTAAGGGTAGTAGTGAGGGACTAGTGTGGTAATTTAGGTGAACCATCACCTTTGTTAAATGTGGACCCTCGTGTACCTTCAAGCATGGTGTTGGTTATAATATGAAGGGACTTTATTGGAGCCCTTGAATGTATGATGGCATGGTAAATGCAAATTGCATGGGTTAGGTGTGTGTTGACACATGGTATATGATCCTGTGAAGAGGACTTAGTGGCAGTTCTACTGGCTCACTAGTAATCACACCGACGGGAGCTGATAGTTAGGCTTTGGGCAGTTGGGCTTTGTCCTTTGGTACTCAGTCACGAAGGCTCCTTCTGTGCCAGTGGATGGTTGAGCTTGGTTCTTTGGTGATACATGTTGGGTATTGTATCCACAATGTACTTGATTTGAAGAAGCCCATGTACAAGCTAAGATGAATTCACAATGTATTTGATGATTTTATTTCAAGTTGTGTTTGCAGCTATTCCATGCTAAGTACACACAAATGTCAGGGTGTAGTGGGTGAATATATACGGGTCTGCACAACGTAATCCCTCGTTGAGCAGATCAGTGTATTGACTCATGTGTGCTCTCTCTATTGGAGTGTACTTATTTTCAAGTACAGGGTCGAGATAGATCAAGAGAAAAAGAGGAGCAAAGATGGGTCAAAGAACAAGTTCAGAGGAAGGAAGAAAAAATCTTCTAAGTCAAAATCGACGGGAATCACTAAGTGATTCATGCCGATTCGATGGGAATCACTAGTGATTCTCGCCGAATCGTCAAGAATCACATGCTGATTCCCGCCGACTTCATCTGGCTGACTGTCCTCCTTGAAGAATTCCGCTAAGGCAGAATCGACGACTGATTCCCGCCGATTCGTCGAGAATGATCTTTATTCCCGCCGATTCGTCGAGAATGATCTTTATTCTCGCTGATTTCCTCCCGATGACAAGTATTTCAACTGGAATTCTTCTAAGGCAAATTCGACGGGAATCATTAGTGATTCTAGCCGACATCGTCGAGAATCATTAATGATTCTCGCCAAATTTGCCTTAGGAAGATTCGCTCTATTCGCTGGACCGAAACAAGATGTTGTGCGCTGTTTTGAACGGGCCTAGGGTTTCTTCTTGTGGGCCCCACAATGGTCATTTAGGGTTTTTCTACAGTATATATACTCGCTTATTCCGAACATCAACAGTAGCGATTCACGAAGAATCAAAAGCCACCGAGCGTGACCTAGCCGATCGCGGAAATCCTCCCATCATCGTCGCCGCTCGCAAGGTAGCCGCCGCTGCAGATCTCAGATCATCTTTGATCTCCTGACGATAGAACCGTGGCAATTCTAGTGTCTCATGCTTCTCCCTCGAGATCTCTTGTCTCTCTATTTGTTGAACGAGGATAGTTTTTCATTCCGAATCGATTGAGACGACTGATTTGATTGAGATCATTGGTAGACCTTGCTTGCTTCGTCAAGAAGTTTGGATCTAAAAAGCATCGGCGCCGCATTCACTTGCCGCCGCCGATCTTGGGAAGATCCTCTCCAAGATAGTACTACGGTCGTGGACTCGTCGTCTTCATCAAGAACGCTTCAACGAACGAAGAGGGACATCGGGTTCTCCACAAGTGTAGTTTGTATTTCTTGTACATTCTATTTTAGTTTTGTTGTAAAGGAATAGTGATTCCTAGTTGTAAGGGTTGGGTGCAACCCGTGGTGGAGGAGTAGTGACTCTTTCGGTTGGAAGGGTTCCTCCTGTAGTGTGAGGATTGGATTTCAATCCGTATGGTGAAGTGACCGAGTCATCCCTTGGTGGGAGATAGGTCGAAGGGGGAGAGTGGACGTACCCAAATCGGGGAACCACTATAATTGCTTCTGTATTTTTCTGTGTTGTGTTTGTTATTTGTGCAGGTTATTTAAATTCCGCAAAAGACTGCACGAGACCTATTCCCCCCTATAGGTGTACTTAGTTAACACTAAAGACTTTCAAGTGGTATCATGGGGGGGTTACTCATCAAAAAGGTTAACACCTTGAGTAAGATCCTGCATCTAGTGTCAATAAGGAAACAAGACTGAAGCATGGAGCTATACTCTGATATCTCTCCTCTGAGACTCCTGCCTGCACAATGGAGTATTATCCCATTTGGAGGATGAGGCTTATGTTTCATCTAGAGGCCATTGACCCTCGCGCATCATTAATTATGGAAAAGGGTCCCTTCATTCTCATGAAGGCTTCCGGATCTGGAAAAGATCTACAAATCGCCAAGAGTCCCGAAGAGATGTTTGAGACTGAGCTCTCACTTTTCAACCCGGACAAGCTGATTTGTCAGATCATCACTTATGTTTGGTCTGCATCATCTCGTTCAAGATTTAACAAGTGTAAGACTGTAAAGTCTATGTGGCAAACTATCTCTGACCTCATGGAGGGAACGGAGATAGCTGGGACTGGATGCCAGCAAGAGGATGAAGCCTATGTGGGGGTCCTCATCTCTGAAGATGAAAGTCAAGACCAATCTCTAAATATCAGGGCTCCCGTGTCTCTTTCTGAGACTGAAGAAGAGATTGAGGAATACAGTTCTGATGAAGCTAACACATCTGTCTCTGCAGATCTTAATGTTAACACTAATCATCACTGTCAGGATAAGGTATCTTCCTCATCATGCTCCTTTTCTCTTGAATCTCCTGAAGACAGTAGTAGTCCAGAGGGTTGTCCACCAAGTGATGCAAGGGTGATGGATAGCTTCAATCAAAGGATTGAAACTCTTGATTCCCTTCATAGTGCCCTTCAGAAGAGCAACTTGCTTATGGAGAAACAAGCTATGGAAAGTGCTCAATTAAGGACCATGATGGATCTCCAATTGGAATCCATCAAGGTGAAGGACTCAAAGATCTCAGATCTAGAGTTTTCTCTAGAGACCGAGAAGAGAATAGTATCTAACTTTTCCAAGGTAGATGCTATTAAGAGAAAGGGAGAAAACGGGTGGATCTCACAAATTATAAAATCATGGAGAAATGGGGAAACTGTTTTAAGACCCCCCCCCCACACACCGAGTAGGAAGGGCAAACATTATGCTTTAAAGTATGACCATAAGAACAACTATGGTCACTGCAAGAGTAATCAGCCCTCATGATGAAATACCCACAGTGCAAGAGCTGTTATAGCTACCCATGAGAGAATACACAAGGCTCATCATGAACCTTATGTATTCACGGCCTCAGTCCCAACTCGTCATGAAAGTGAAGGAACCAGCTCTCACAGTAACTCTCACCACCCTAGGACTCAGGAAAAGGGGGTGGGAAACATGTAGCAAGTACCTATAGGGCCCCCGGAGGTGTGCTTGCTGAAAAGAAGGCACCACCTCCTAGGCCTCATGACACTCACCACATGTTCTCCATCCACCCTCCCTCGTGTCTCGGTGGGAAGGGCAAATCTGTGAGAAGAACCTGCTCTTCCCCTGTCAGACCTAAGATCATGACAAACTCAGTCAATATATCTGGTCAGAAAAGGAGATACAACATTCATGAGTGTTGGTGCTGTGGCTAAGTGGGTCACTTTGCTATAGATTGTTGGCACAATCCTTCATGTGCCATGGGCAAGGGTATGTCCACTTCCTTTGGCTAGAGATAGCCTTCCTGAAAGAAATCCTGTAGGAAGGCATTCAGTAGTTTATGCTGACAGGAACCTAGGAACCAATGCATATTGGGTTCCTAAGGTAAGGTAATTCATTTTTGCAGGATAGTCTAGGTTCCCGTGAACATGATGGGACCAAGACAAGAGATTTTCCAGGAATGGTATGGAACATGTATATGGGATAAGAGAAAATGTTAACCACAATGGCCTACTTCAACTGGATACCTGTTGTACTTCAAATAGAGGATCCAAATGATCAACTAAATGATCCTAGGTACGCGCATTCAGTTTCGAAAATTGAATCGCATTACATATATATATATATATATATATATATATATATATATATATCCAAACAAATATGTAGATTCTCTCTAAAATATATACACCCACCTGATGGTAGGACACAAGAGCTAATACCTGTATGATTCTTAGATTGGAATCTGATGAATGGTTTATATATCATCGATAATGTGTGATAATGGGTGTCAATCAGTCCAATGAAATTCAAGGGAGGTGTGCCGATAGTTGTAACGAAAAGTTTACATTATTAACTCACCGAGAAATAGCCAGTGTTTATTTCTAGGGTTAACATCCCGTCGACTCAGATGAACTCTTTTGACCAGGAAATAAAAATGGCAAATTCTCGAAATTCAAATCGACAATTTAAATTTATCAATATAAATTCGGTCAGTGGAAATATCGGAAAGCCCGACCCTTCGCATTGTTGAAGCTGCGGAAATCCCGTCGACTCTGCGAAAACCTCGCCGATTCTCGTCAGTTGTGCGGAGCTTTCTCCCGTACTTCAGTCACTCGATATTCACTTCGACTTCCCCTTGCCTCCCGCTGACTCCAGCTCCGTCCAGTGTAGTCCGCCGCTGTCCTCTCTCTGTCGGCTCGGTGCTTCTGTCTCCGACATCAATTTGACAAAAGGTGCCTGCCGTTTCAGCATTCCCTCTCACGTCAACTCCCTCTCCCGTCACCAGCGGTACCGACGCAAGCCAACTAGGGATTCTCTCTACTCAGCGCAAGGGTTTGCAATGGCTCCTTGAACCACTATTGGACTTCTCACCGGGAGTGAGATGGTTTGGACCAGCTTCTCCCATGCCTCTAATGAATTCCGGAACATCATCTCGATGCTTTAGGAAGCTGGTCTCTCCTTTATCCTTGAGCACCCATGCAAAATTCTAGATAAAGAATTTCTTTAATTCTATGCAACCGCAAAGAACTGTCACGAGGACACCTTGATAAAAAGTAAGGTTGCTGGACAAAGGATCAAGATGTCAGCAGCAAAATTATCACGTCATCTGCAACTCAACAGCTTTGAACAAGAGGACCACCTGGATGAGAATGATCGAGCACGGACACTATTGTTCTATGGATTAGCACGAGGGACAAAGGCTATCAAACGCAAGGACATGAATGAGGAAGGAAAGCTCCTATCTGATATCATTGGGAAGGTCCTGATCTGCAAACTGGGCTCCCATGATCATATTTCAGGAGATATGTTCAAAATCGTGATGGTTGTGGTGTGTAGAAAAAGATACAACTGGGAGGCCATGTTGTTTGAAAAGATTAAAGATACCCTACGAACTCCGAACTTTGGGAGAATCATCAGCCTATACATCAATCAGATGGACGGAGACAGGTTTGATATGAGTAAGGGAGTTCCTCTTCACTACTTAAAGAAGATGTACTCCAGCATGTTTGATAGATGGGAGAGGAGAATTGGCCTAGGAGGTACGGCTGAAGCACATGGTGATGAAGATGACAGAGCTCCAGAGTACAGAAATCCCTTGGATGAACCTAGTGATGTTCCTGATTTGCTGCATGCAGGAACTGAGGGGGATTCGTTATCCATTCCTTCTGATGCCCTCAGGATGGAAGTCTAAGGTTTGGATCATGTAGATGTAGTTATTGACATTACCCAGATCGCCAAGGAGGCAGTGGATACCCTCGCTACCGATCTGGTTGACGACGAGGAAGTGGAGGATGACATGGAGTATGATGCTGCCAATGAGGATGATGTGAATAATGAGCAAGCTGGAAATGAAACGACCATGCAGGAGAGTGATGTTGACCTACCCTCTGAGGAATAGGTTCCATTAAAAGTTCCTGATTAATCTCATGCAGCAATGGAGGGGGAGACCTCCCGGCAAAGGATGATAAGTATACATGGAAAAACAAAAGAGGCTGCCCAAATCCCCCCGCTGGAGACTGTGAACCTATCAAGCTCTCCAAGGGTATCTGCAGAAGAGCATGACCAGGACATGCATCAGGTTCATCCACTAAGACCTAACTTGGCAAATCACACGGTAAACATCATTCAAGGTATAGTGGATGAATTGAAAGCCTCTTTTGAACAATCTCATAACAAGGTGCTAAAACGAATTAAGCAATCTGAGGATCTGATGCTTAAAAATGTTGTGGAGATAAATCATAAACTGGATATGATGGAACTGAAATTTGACGCTAAGTATGCAGAGGCTGGTAATACCGTAAATCTTCTAATGCAAGGACTTAAGAAGAATACAGATGATCTGGGAGTGGTAAACCAAAATGCACATGTTGTGGCCAACAACATCAAGCTGTTTGATGCAAACATGGTGACACTCAACGCAAATCAGACATCCCTGCTGAACGAGTTCACTAAGACTGTTAAACATATAGATGAGTCACTGAATTCCTATGCAAACTCCATTGCCCTCGAAGCCAAAAAGGGGGATAATGAATATAAAGCTAAGATGGCAGGGCTAGAACAAATTATGGTCGATAACTTCATGCAGTCAAATAAGTATGTTTTTGAAAGCTGTCACTGGCTAGTTCAGCAAGCATCCGGTATACAAATTCCAATTCCGGTTCCTCCTCTTGATGAGGTTACCACTGTTGCTGATGAGGCAAGTGTTGAGGAGGTTCCCTTGAGTGAAGCTGAGGTCAGGAAGGCTGCTAGGGCCGCTGCCAGAGCTCCTCACATGGCCATGTTTGATCAAGAGGCCATTGCAAAAGGAAAATGAAAACTTCAAGAAGGAACTTCCAAAGAGACACCGGCTGAAAGGAAAGTAAGATTGAAGGAAAGTGAAGTAAAGAATGAACGATGGAGCCCTACATCGAGATGCATCATATTGGACACATTCATGTTAGAACAGCGGAGAGAACTTGATCGAAATAAAGTCTATAGTTAGTATGAGTGGGAGATGCACAAGGTGTATGAGGCGAAAAGAAACATTTTCTTCAGGTCTAACACTATGGAACATAAAGCTCCTCCACCCAGATACTACCCGAAGCCAAAGGAGTACTTTGAAAGACAAAGCAAGAAGTTTCAGGCTGAACAACTTAAGGATGATCAGGCTAAGGAGAAATAGGCTTGGGATATAGACTTATCAATTTCTATATGCGTGTGTATCTTTTCATGTATTCATATGAACAATTTTGGATATATATATATATGATCACATGTTGACTCAATTGTTATTTTGAATGCGTTTATTATTCTGTGTCTTGTCTCGCATATTTTCTTATGTATTTTCTTCTGGTTGGTGTAATTCATCTTAGCTAGTAGGATTTTGGCTTCTTCAAATAGGGGGAGATTGTTGGGTATTGTATCCACAATGTACCTGATTTGAAGAAGCCCCTGTACAAGCTAAGATGAATTCACAATGTATTTGATGATTTTCTTTCAAGTTGTGCTTGCAGCTATTCCATGCTAAGTGCACACCAATGTCAGGGTGCAGTGGGTCAATATATACGGGTCTTTGCAACGTAATCCCTCGTTGAGCAGATCAGTGTGTTGACTCATGTGTGCTCTCTCTATTGGAGTGTACTTATTTTCAAGTACAGGGTCGAGATAGATCAAGAGCAGAAGAGGAGCAAAGATGGGTCAAAGACCAAGTTCAGAGGAAGGAAGAAGAAATCTTCTAAGTCAAAATCGACGGGAATCACTAAGTGATTCTCGCCGATTCGACGGGAATCACTAGTGATTCTCGCCGAATCATAGAGAATAACTCGCCGATTCCCGCCGACTTCATCTGGCTGACTGTCCTCCTTAAAGAATTCTGCTAAGGCAGAATCGACGACTGATTCTCGCCGATTCGTCGAGAATGATCTTGAATCCAGCCAATTCGTCGAGAATGATCTTGATTCTCGCCGATTTCCTCCCGATGACAAGTATTTCAACTGGAATTCTGCTAAGGCAAATTCGACGGGATTCCATAGTGATTCCCGCCGACTTCGTCGAGAATCAGTAATGATTCTCACCGAATTTGCCTTATGAAAATTCGCTCTGTTCGCTGGACCGAAACAAGATGATGTGCGCTATTTTGACCGGGCCTAGGGTTTCTTCTTGTGGGCCCCTAACGGTCATTTAGGGTTGTTCTACTGTATATATACTCGCTTATTTCGAACATCAACAGTAGTGATTCATGGAGAATCAAAAGTTGCCGAGTGTGACCTAGCCGATCGCATAAATACTCCCATCGCTGTCGCCGCTCGCAAGGTAGTCGCCGTTGCAGATCTCATATCATCTTTGATCTCCTGACGACAAAACAGATGCAAGTCTAGCGTCTCATGCTTCTCTCTCGAGATCTCTTGTCTCTCGATTTGTTGAACGAGGATAGTTCTTCATTTCGAATCGATCTAGACGACTGATATGATTGAGATCATTGGTAGACCTTGCTTGCTTCGTCAAGAAGTTTTGATCTACAAAGCATCGCCGCCGCATTCACTTGACGTCACCGATCTTGGTAAGATCCTCTCCAAGAGAGTACTCCGGTCGTGGACTCGTCGTCTTCATCAAGAACGCTTCAACGAACGAAGAGGGACATTGGGTTCTCCACAAGTGTAGTTTTTATTTCTTGTACATTCTATTTTAGTTTTGTTGTAAAGGAATAGTGATTCCTAGTTGTAAGGGTTGGGTGCAACCCGTGGTGGAGGAGTAGTGACTCCTTCGGTTGGAAGGGTGCCTTCCGTAGTGTGAGGATTGGATTTCAATCCATTTGGTGAAGTGACCGAGTCGTCCCTTGGTGGGAGATAGGTCGAAGGGGGAGAGTGGACGTACCAGAATCGGGGAACCACTATAATTGCTTGTGTGTTTTTCTGTGCTGTGTTTGTTATTTGTTCAGGTTATTTAAATTCCACAAAATACTGCATGAGACCTATTCCCCCCTATAGGTGGACTTAGTTGACACTAAAGACTTTCAATACACTCCCGAAGACTCCTTCCATGCATGTTATAGGCCAGCTTGGCTAGGCTCTTGGTGCACATCTACACGAGACCCCTTCTGAGTCATAGTATGCAAGGGATCCTATTGGGTCTATTGATCATAATGTCCTAGATTTGAAGAAGGCCCACAAGTCAATGGTCTATTGTCAGAGTCATAATGATTGTTGGACTCAAGACAGGTTGCTGAACAAGCAGAAAATTTGGCTAAGTCCAAAAGCGTTGAGTGAGCCTACATCACTCAACTCCAGAAAGGGAAAAGCATTGATAGAACTTTATGTAGTCAAAGCCTCAATGTTGATGACTAGAAATCTATCTAAGGATAGAAGCGTTGAGTGAAGGCAGATCACTCAATGCCTACTCAACTAGATTTTAGGGCAAGTGTAGAATTATAGTGAGAAGACAGGTAACTCGACTCCTCATCAAGAAGACAGTCAAAGTCTAGAAGCATTGAGTGTTGGAGCTGCACTCAATGCCTTCATGCAGAAAAATTTCAACAAGGTTTAGAAGCATTGAGTGATGAAGGTTCACTCAACACCTTAGCCATTAGACTGCAAATGTCAAAAGCATTGAGTGTTGAAGGTTCACTCGACGCCTCTTGATGTAGAATTCTGCTAAGTGTTTTTGCGTTTAGTGACAAGGCTTTACTCAACGCCTATATAGATTGTTTGGAAATGATCAAGTCCATAAGCTCTGATTCATACTAACGTCATCAAGAATTCAAAGATCGTGGGATTTGCATGCTTGATGAAAAAGGTGTCACATGACTTCAGTATATCATTTAAGGCAAAAGAGATGTTGTAGTTGCCAATTCCGGCTGGTCCATACTACTCAAAGAGCCGTTTGATGGAGATCGATAAAAGGTGATTTTTGAGAAATTAAAGAAAGTTTTTTTGGTCATCTTCTTCCTCTAGAGAAAAATAGAAGAAGTTTTCCAAGAACTCATACTTACAGAGAGTCTGTGAACCACAGATAGAAGTTGGCTGTTGAAGGAACTAAGAATTGAAGATCTAACATGTCGTCAACCGCAAGATCAGAAATCTTGTTTTCTAAACAATAAGAGGTTCTAGAGATTATTCTGGTTGATGTTCATGTTCAAGTCCTCTGCAATCGATAACTACTTAAAAGGCTTGAATGTACAGGCTATGTAGTATCATCTCAACACAAGCTAACCTACTAAAGATCTAAATACTTGTTGCTATGGAGAAGTTAGGACTAAAGTATTTTAGTTCAAGAAGAAGAAGTCTCAGGGAATCTGTTGAGTCCATTGATCCCAATGTCCCAGATTTGTAAGATGTCAAACAAGTCAATGGTACACACATAGTTGTATTTGATGTATGTTCAAGTTCATGCATGCAGATTGGTCCTTGTCGCATTGATTGGATAGGTATTCTAAGTTATTATGATATGTGCTCACAAGGTAGAGAAGTGGAGAGAAAGAAATCTATCTATGTCCACAGGAGTCGAGTAAAGCAAGCTCACTCAACGCTAGATGTCTAGGGAAGAAAGCTTGAAAGATATATTTGACCAAGTCCATAGGAATTGACTGAAGTCAGTTCACTCAATTCCAGATGCCAAAAAACACCGAGTAAGGTGTGGACAGTCAAAGCCCAGCAGTTCGAAAGATAGAAATGTGGTTATGTCCACAGGCATTGAGTGAAGGCAGTTCACTCAACGCCATATAACAAGAGGCGTCGAGTATAGCTGAGTCTTTCAAGGCTTCAACAGTAGAAACCAGAAAATCGACTAAGTACATAGGCATTGAGTGATTACAGCTCACTCAATGCCAGATGAGCTAATGCGTCGATTATAAACCAGTCAGTCAAATACTTTGCTTTGACAGAGAAGAAAAGTGGCTAAGTCCACAGGCGTTGAGTGAAGCCAGTTCACTCAACTCCTTACAACAAAATGCGCTGAGGAAAGATTGTACATTCAAAGATTAAGAAGAAGGAAGATAGTAAAGTGGCCAAGTCCATAAGCATTTAGTTATATCAACTCACTCAATGCCATACAGCTAGAAGCGTTGAATCAAGCTACTTTAGTCAAAGCCACATAGAATCTGTTAAATAATTATGGCTAAGTCCAGAAGCGTTGAGTGAAGCCAGTTAACTCAACGCTATGATAATTTTGTCAACGCCAAAGAAGAAGGAGACAAAAAATTAACTAATTCCAGAAGCGTTGAGTGAGGTTAGCTCACTCAACGCCCAAAGAGTAAAACGTCGTCAGAGCTATGGTTAGTCAAAGCTTAATGAAGATAGATAGAAAAATCTGTCTAAGTCCAGATGCGTTGAGTGAGGACAGCTCACTTAATGCTCTAAATGCCTAACAGATAAAGTAAGTTGTAGCTAAGTCCAGGGGCATTGAGTGATGATGATTCACTCAATGCCTGACAGTGCAGAAGAAATTTGCAAAGTCTAGAGGCGTTGAGTGAAGCCAGTTCACTCATTGCACTCAGCGCATGAGCAAGGCAGAAGAATTGGCCAAGTCCAGAGGCATTGAGTAAAGCCAGTTCACTCAAAGCACTCAATGCCTAAGTAAGACAGAAGAATTGGCTAAGTACATAGGCGTTGAGTGAAGCTAGTTTACTTAACGCGCTCAACGCCTAAGCAAGGTAGAAGAATTAGCTAAGTCCAGAGGAATTGAGTGAAGGCCATTAACATAACGCACTCAACGCCTTATTTGGAACTGAAAATTTGGCTAAGTCTACAGATGCTGACGTTAGCAAAAGTCAACAATAGTAAACAGAGTTCAAATTCATTGCAGAAAAGCTGCAGTCCACCACCAAGGGCGTTGGCGGCCTGCTATATGATTTATTCTTTAAAAAGAAGGTTGTAAATGAGCAATTAAAGCTGGGCCCACAGGTCAAGAGAGTTGTTGGACGGAGGATAATAAAAGGAATGTGATCGGCAGAGAAGAGAACAATTTTTTTGGGTTTGTCTTTTCGCAAAGCGGCACAACTTCTTCGTCTTCTTCCTTGCCATTATTGAAAAGCTCGAAGCAGAAGTAAAAAAATTGACTGAACCCAAAAGGCCATCAAGTTAGCTGCTGCAATCAACACCGGCAACAGCAAGATCAGAGACATTTCTCTGAAAGAAAAGCAGCCATGGCCTACTCCTGCTGCATTCACTTCACAGCCCAAGCAGACCTTATCCTGAAGACTATTTTCTGGTGCTTTGAAGAAGGAACTTGGACTGAGTTTTCTAAGGACAAAAGGAGGATGACACAGAGATCATTTCTCCGTTGTCTATTCAACATCAACAAACCTAATTTTCTGTTGGATCTTTCTAGATCAAAGTTTTAAGCCTATTTATAAAGGTCAGGTGTAGGATCTTGTATAGATCTGAGTGGTAGGATTTTGTTAAGAATATGAGTGTAGGGCTTTGGCATGCGTGGTAGGATTCAAGTGTGAATCTTAGTTGTAGGATCTAGGTTTGATCTTAGTGTAGGGCTTTGGCCTGAGTTGTAGGGCACTTTTGCCTGAATTATAGGATCCATTGGATCTGAGGTTCGACTATCCTCCTAGCCTGAGTGGTAGGTCCTTTAGGCCTGTGGTAGGTGATCTTTTGATAACTGAGTTGTAGGGTTTTGTTCTCGAGCTACAGGTCTTGGAGGAGACTGAGTGGTCCTGCAGGATCGTGTTGTTAGCTCTTAGGAGCCGAGTTTTTGGTGAAGTTTGTTGTCTAACACACAGTTAGAAAAATGGGAGGGACAATAGACATACTCATACTCTAGGTAACCACTATAAACCATCTGTGTGTTGTGTTTGATCTACTTGAAAGCAATACTAACTAATCACATCAGATAGAAACTCAGATAAAGTCTAAAATAAAGTAAAAAAGACCTAAAAACACATTCACCCCCCTCCCCCCTGTAGGTGTTTAGCTACCCTTGAAATCAAAGACTTTCAAGTGGTATCAGAGGGAGGTTGCTTAAGAAAGACAGAACAGTCTGTGTAGATCTCCAAGGGTAACAGTCAGAGTATAATTTTGGATTCAGGAGAGAACCATAAGGAGATCGGTTCCATGAAGCTTCCTATCTACAGAAAGGAATGCTTTGGAATCTAGAAGGAGAGGGTCAAGCTCATCATGGAAGAATCTAACCCAAGGATCTTTATGAAAGTCAAAGAGGGACCTTTCATCCCTATGAATGTATCAGCTTTGGATGCCAATGCTCAGACACCTAAGACATATTCAGAGATGACCAAGGATTATATCATTCTTTCCACGTTGGACAAGAGATCCCAGAACATAATAATCAGTGTTATTGATGATTCCACCTTTCAGAACCTAGTTCACTAAAAGACCTACAAGGAGATGTGGGACACTTTAATGGTCTACATGAAGGGCACAGAAGATGTTATAGATGATAGGAAGTCCATGTTCAACCAAGAGTATGAGGCTTTCAGGTAGTCCAAGGAAGAGGGAATAACTAGCTGCTATAAAAGATTCTTTAGAATAATAAATGAGCTAAGGACATATGGCCGGGTCTTTAACAATTATGAACTTAATGACAAGTTCCTATGATCTCTAACTAAAGACTGTCATGCCAATATTTGTGCCATAAGGAAGGTGGAAAATCTGGGCTGATACTCCACCACCAAATCTGTTTGGGAAGTTGTTGTCTTATGAAATGTAGCTGACTGCCAGGAAAGAGGAGGAGACAAGCAACAGATCCTTGACAAAGGAGAAGGCTGTGGCTTTTAAGGAATACATCTAAAGAGCAGCAAGGAGAGGATTGCTTATCCTCCAAGAAGGCCGGCTGAGTCAGATAGCTCAGAACCAAGCACATCAGACTACAATATGTATGATGAGGAATTTGCTGCCTTCTCTAGGTAATTTTTGTGGTTGGTAAAGAGGAAGGGGTGGAGGAGCAGACCTTCCTCCTCTTCTCATCACAAGAAGGACCACCATAGAACTGGGAAGAAACCCTCAAAGGAGGATAAGTATGACTCTAAAACTAGTAAACATATTTCTTCTAAAGTTGTGTGTTACTGCTGTAGTAAGCCAGGGCATGTTATAACTGACTGTATAGTCAAGAGAAAGGAAGCTGGTGAGAAGAAGGTTCACCAGAACAAGGGAAAGAAGGAGAAGTCCTTCATTGCAAAGAAGGAGGAGAGCTGGATAAACTTATCTTCATCAGAGTCTGATGATGAAGAAGTAGAAGCCTACATAGGACTGGTTGTTGTGGAGGCAGAAGAAGCTAAAGACAATCCTGCTGCCAGGATTGGGATCAGGGCCCTTTTATCACAGTCAGATAGTGACTCACAGGACGATGAAAGATATGAAGATAACATTAGCTACAATGGGCTGATGGAAAGGTATGATGAGAAAGCCTGCAAGGTTCAACCTAGTCCAATAAAGGTACACTTTTTGTCCAGTTCATCAACTGAGTCAGAGTATAAGACTGGTCCCAATTATGAAGCATCTTCATCCAGGGATGAAGGTGACTCTGAATCTAAGGAAGATATCAATCAACTGATTGATAAGTATGGTGAACTTCTGAATGATTTGAAGAAAAGTAAGAAGCTGGCTAAAAAGCAGGCTGAGGAGATTATCTCCCTTCAGGATACTGCTTCCATACTTTCTGAGTCAGCAACCTTACTGGAATAGAATATATGGGAGGTTATCCAACTAAAGAACTTCACAATCATTCAGATTAGCACCATTAAATACAAGGACACTCTAATTAGAGATCTAGAAGAGAAAATTCAGAGGGAGAAGAGGATTATAGCTAGCTACAATAAGCCCAATTCTGTGTTGCCCATCATTGACTCCATCTCCTCTCAGAGAAAAAAGAGGGGCATAGGATTCAAAAGAAACACAAGGGCTGCCCCTTTCAAAGGAAAGATAAAAGCTCCAGTTCAGCCACCCATTACATTTAAAAGTGTAATACTCCCTTCTAATAGGTATGACTAGGACTCTATGTATGGTCGCTAGAAGAATGGGAATTCATCTTGGAAGAATACAAGTGTACTTTCCAATGGAAGGAGAAGAGGAATGGGGATGAGTGCTTTCAAGGCAGCCCATGAAGAAATTCAAATGGCCCATCATGGACCATTTTCCTTTGGTGCTCCAACACCCACTCTCAAGAATGTGGTTGCAGCCAAATTTTTAGATCATCTAGCAAAGACTCTGACAAAGGGTCAGTCTATCAGCAAGCCTGATTTGGCTATTTCTGATGATATCAAGAGCATAACTTTTACAAAGAGTACTGTTGTTGATGGCATTCAGAGCAGGCCAAATAAGTCTACTGGAAGACTTACCTTCAGCCAGATCCTAGCTGAAAGGAACCTGAGAAAGGTTACTGCTTTTCCTTATGGACAGGGAGCTGCTGTCAGCACAACTAGCAGACCAGCTCAAAAAAGAAGGTACCACATTCATGAGTGTTGGTGTTGTGGGAAAGTGGGTCACTATGCCATAGATTGCTGGCATAATCCTAGTGTGGCTAGTGCAATAGTTAGTCCATTAGTAAGAAAAAATGCTGCTAGATAAGTCTTTTCTCAAACAAATTAGAACCTAGGACCCAATATATATTAGGGTCCTAAGGTAAACTAAATCATGTCTTGTAAGTTAGTCCAAGTGCCCATACCCTTATATAGTACTTGTACAATGGATGTGTTGGAACACCCTATTACTAATTTGGGTAAGGATCACTATGTTTGTCTTTGGAAACCAGGTTGACCTAATTGTATAGTTGTAAAGGTCAACATTAAAATGAGTCTAGGGCTTAGAACTTAGGTTTGAAGCTGCCCCCAGGACCATTCCAAGATCAAGGTTGAAGAACTAAGTCTAAGGCAAATCTCGTCGAGCTCAGGTCGACGAAACATCGAACTCGGTTCGACGCTCTCTGAGCTCAACTTGATAAAGCGTCGAACTCCGGTCGACGATCGTTGAGCTCAGATCGACGATCTCTCTTCAGTTATTCTTCAGGTCGCTGAGCTTGGGTCGACGATCTTCGAGCTCAGTTCAACGTTTTGTCTGCTTGATCTCATTCTATCTCTGAGCTCAGTTCGACGATCGTAGAGCTCAGATCGACGATTCATCTGAGAGATCGACGCTTTTAAGGATTCAAATGCTGTTATTCTTTGGAATGTTTTTGAATATTATCAGCATTTATGACAAGAAGATCTGCCAGTCGTTTATCTTTATTCTGGAGCAAGTTTCAAGGTATTATTCAGAGAATGTTTGCTGGACCTTCCTCTAGAAGACAAGACTCTTTATGGAAGACATTTATGACTGCCAACGGCTATCCTTGACAAGAATTCTTCTCAGAGAATCATAAGAAAAAAGCTATGACAGATAACAAGTCATCAAGAATTAGAAGAACAATCTTCTTGCATACTAACAAGCGTTCACAACTTCATCTAAAGAACTCCAGACACCTCATCTCTCAGTCTTCTTGCTGAAACAATCTTTTGCTAGAGATCAAAGTTCTGAAGACCTATCACCCTAGAGCAAAGCTTTCCTTCCTGAACCAGTCTACATCTCAGTGGGAGCTTTGACAACAAAGATCCACTAAGTCTTCTCTCATTTGATTTGAGAACAGAGAAGACAACTTCATTTCCTTTTCCTTTTTATTTTCCTGCTGTAAAAGGGTTCTTGAACTCCCTTCAAAAGTTCTGTCTGGTTCTGAGAACCTTGTCAAAACTCAGTGGTGGCAAGACACCTTATCAAAAAATCCAGTTTTGGTTTTTGAGCACCTTAACAAAAGCTCATTGGTGTCAGGACACCTGATCAACTCATCCTGAGTGGATTCCAACCAAGGGTGGTAGAAGATTGGATGTACTCAGGTTTTTGGGGAACCACTATATTTCCTTGTGTCTTCTGGATTGTTTGTTTGATTGTTGCTGTGTGCTGTGCTCTTAGTTTCTTGCTTCTTTAATTATTTTCTAGCACTCTACACTATAGTGTAAATTAAATTTTATATGTGTTGATATTTTCAAAGCTGTGAAACTTATTTGAATAAACTCTATTCACCCCTCCCCTAGAGTTGAGATAGATCTTACCCTCACTTTCAGGATGTTCCAGGAACATGACTGGAATAAGGAGTAACTTGAGGGAGTACACTCCAGTGAAGGATAGATCCAAAGTGTTCTTTAATGGATCAGATAGAGGAGTAATAAGAGGTTATGGTAAGATCACAAATGGCATAGTCCTTATAACAAAAGTAGCTTTTATTGAAGGGTTGCAACACAACCTGATTAGCATAATCCAACTCTGTGATCTTGGCTATGACATAGTATTCCACAAGGATGAGTGCCATATTAAGAGGTTTAGTGACCAAGAGGTAATCTTGACAAACACTAGGAGTGAGAAAGTCTATTGCTTAAATTTTTTGTATTTAGATATAAACTCTACTATATGCCTCATTGCAAATGAGAAAGTCTCATACTGTGTCCAATGGCACAAGAGACTAGCTCATTTGAACTATAAGATAATTGGCAAGCTCTTTAGTAATGAGCTAGTTAGGAATGGTCCTAAAATGAAATGTAGTAAGGAACACATTTGCTCTGCATGTCAAAAGGGCAAGTCGACCAAAGCTTCTTTCAAGACCTTTGGGATCAAAGACTCTGTGAGGTGTCTATACCTCTAGCATATGGACTTATTTTGTCCTATGACAGTTCATAGTCTAGGTAGGAAAGTATACACCCTTGTGGTTATTGATGACTTTTCTAGATTTGGTTGGGTTTTCTTTTTGAAGAAAAAGTCTGAAACACCTAATGTCTTCAAGACATTTGTCAAGCAAATTCAGAATGAAATGGACAGTACTGTGGTCAAAATCTGAAGTGACCATGGGACTTAATTTCAGTATGATAGCATGACATGGTTCTGTGAAGAGCAAGGGATTCACCAAGAATTTTATTCTCTAAGAACACCCCAACAAAATGGGATTGCTGAGAGGAAGAATATGACTCTCATAGAGGCTAGAAGGACCTTGTTAAGTGACACATATCTCCCAGAATATTTTTGGGCTAAGGCAGTGAATACTACATCTCATGTCCTTAATAGAGCCTCTATCACCAAGACCCACAATAAGACTCCCTATAAGATCTTTGATGAAGATTTTCTAGAAGTTAAATTACAACCAAACTAGAATCCCGAATAGGCAAGCGTACCTATCGAAATTCAGTATAGGAAGTGTCGTATTGCGATTCGGGGCCTGTTGAGTACTTGTACTCACAAGGAAGAGCTATTATTTTATCTAACGGAAAAGTTGGTTTGATTATACTAGATAATAAAACTAAAGCTGAAGCTAAAGAGAAATTCAAATATGAGGAAGCTAGCACTTGATCTAGAATCCCCTTGGACTAAAATAAATCTTCTTGTAAAATAATAAAATGCGAGTTCTTAATTATACTCACTCGATCGTGGAGGTTCCTAAAATATAGAAGCGTCTCTCTCGAGCTCATGCTTCTAACTAACCTTAGGTTGATCGATTAAGAACTCTCGGCCAGTCGAAACCCCTAAGCTTGCTTTATGCGGTGAACCCCACTATTGGATTTGACTCTAATCTGGAAGATTTACGTCGTCCTCTCTCGAGGAGTGCGTTCAACTCCTTTTATCTTTGAGTGATCTCCTCGTATCCGCAACCTCTCGGTCATTTAGGATACGGATCTTAGATCGAAGATCATATCCGCGTAATATGAATTCGATGAAATAAAAATCAAAGATAAATCGTAGCGAGAACAATTATGAACAAGACATTTAATAAGAAGGAGAAAGATCTATTTTATTCTAAGGTTCATCATGATCAAGTGCTAAAAGAAGATTAGCTACTCATCATGATTGGGGAAATACAAAATAAAATAGGAAAAGACATGATTGAAATGGAAATAACAAAAATTAAAGTTACAACAAAGGTAAATCTAACTTAGAAATGAGAAAATACAGCAAAAGAAATAGAAAATTACAAGACTCCAACTCCCAAAATTCGACTCCTCAGCATCTGAAGCTATCTGGAATTTATAGAAAAAATTTTTGTTTGGTCACGCCCTAGGTCATGCCCGTGACCTAGGGCGTGTCAGGCTCGGAACCGTCGTCTTGAAAGCCCGGGAACGTTGGAGGAGAAACCGCCAAAATTGGTTAACTGACGGGTCACGCCCCTAGGTCACGCCCGTGACCTAGGGCGTGTCACGGCTGTTTCTGGAAACGGCGGGAAGCTGAAAACGGCGGGAGTAAAAGTGGTCTTCAAGAAGGTGTCACGCCCCTTAGTCACGCCCGTGACTTGGGGCGTGTCAAGCATGAACGGTCTCTGGCGGCAATGGCTGGAACGGAGGAATGATTGACTGGAAACGCCTGGGACACGCCCTGGGTCACGCCCGTGACCCAGGCGTGTAATCTTAATCCGACGTGGCAGCGGTCAACGATTCTTCCATGACCCGTCACGCCCCGTGTAAGGGGTACACGGGCGTGTCGTCATCCGACACGGGCGTGTCAAGGCTGGTCGACGATCTTTGGGCGCGGGTCGACGGCTCTGGTTGCAGGCTTAAATTTGCATGTCACGCCCCTGTGTCACGCCCAGGTAGGGCGTGTCACAGGGCGTGTCTAGGCCGAAAACTGGAAGATTCTTGTTTTGCTCCAAATAACCTGTAGATCAACCCTGCAAGATTAAAAATGATTTTATTAGAACAAATAGATTTAAATTATAGAAACAAGTTAAAATAAACTTAATATTATAAAATTAATATAAAATATCTAACTATTAATATAGAAAAATAAGTAAAAAAAGATAGAAATAAATAGAGTTATCAAATACCCCCATACTTATCCGTTTGCTAGTCCCGAGCAAACAACTTTCTATAGGGAGTAGAAAAATTTTAAATGCTAGAAAAGAAAATTGAACCTAAGGAGTAAAATGCGAAGTCTTATGCCTATGTTTGTAGATATTTTTGTAGAAAGACTTACTCAGCATACAAATTAGGTTTTTATTTTTCTTAAAATGCGTTTTCACTATTATTTTTACTTTTAAGATGAAAATCCGATAAATCTTAAAATTATCTTTAGGGAGAGTGTAGCATGCGTACTAAGATAACATTGCACAAACAAAGATTAAGATACCCTCCAAAGAAATCCATCAATGTCGATGGCCATAGGCTTGCTCTTTCACACTCTCGCTACGGCACTAGTCTAACTTATAAACATAAATCAATAGGGCTTAATTAGGTTGAAATGTAGGCTTAGGTTTTTGGTGATGGTGATCAAAGATAAACACGATGGCTAGTCACACCAAAACCTAGAGAAGCTTGTACAAAAATAAATTGTCATGGCTTTAAAGAACGTAGCCAAATTCCTAAACTCCTTTGTTTCTTTTCTTATTTTTTTAACTTTCTCATCATATTGAATTTTTTTTTCTACCTCTTCATTTTTTTAATGATAATTTTTTTTTCTTTATTTTGAAGAGAAAAGTAAAATAAATCAACCTTTTTTTTTATAAGAAAAGAGCCATCAAAAATGAAAAGGCTCCTAATCACTCACAAAATTTTTCTACATTTGTTCTTTCAAGCTCGGTTTTAGGTGTGTAATTAGGATGCTTTTTAGGCTTTGGTAAAGTGCTTGGTGGAGCTAAAACAAAAGATAAGGTAATAGGCTCAAAAATGGCTAAGCAAAGTTAAAATTTTAGGTGCGGGTACAAAAGCTCAAACTTGCCAAAAGAAGTGCCTAAATCATATTTATGCTAATGAGTATAACTTATGCAAAGTCTTGAGAATAGTTAGAGGGCAAGTTCTAGACATCGAAAAAGAATATCTCTCTCTTGGTCCGCGAAATATCTCTCTAGCAAACTTCTACTTACTCACCTAAATTATTTTAGAGTTTTACCGGTTTTCAAAATTAAAGTAAAATAAGTTGTTTCTACGCATTTAGAAAAATGAAAATCTAATTATATGCTGAATATTTAGATCTACTAAAAATTCTACTTACACGTGCACTTAACTAGAAACACAGCATGACCAACAGTTCTACTCCAAAATTCAACATTCAATAAAAACATCAAAATTCTCTAAACACTATAAACAAGTTGAATTACTAGGAATTTTGCATGTGAATAAATATAGAAATAAAGACTTCTCTAATTTAATTTTTGATTTTCTATATTTTTTTTCTTTTCTTTTTTTATTTTAAGTTTTGTTTTTGAAAAACAAAGTACATAAAACAAAAAATTGTTTTTTTTTTGAATTTTTGGACCAAAAAATTTTTTGTTTTTAAATTTTCCTTTTTTTTTGTGGTTTTTGTGTTTTGATATATATTTTTAAAGTTTGAAAAAGATTTTTTTATATATTCTGCTTGAGAAATATCCCTCCCCCATACTTAAACTATACATTGTCCCCAATGTTAAAATTAAGAAAATACAAGAAGAGGAAACTTCCCTGAGAAGCGCAAACCAGCATCAAAAGATACCTGTAAGAGAGTAGCAAAGCAAAACATAATATTTTATAGATATTTTTTTCATAATAAAAACAGATACATGAAAGTAAAATAAAGATACAGATACAAAGAGGCGACCGCCTACAAGTCCAAAGAAATAAAAAGGCAGCTACTCCTGGTCAGAAACGTCCTCGTGCTCCTGATAGAAAGTCCGCATATTTGCGAACTCACGAGTAATATGCGCTATGGAGGAAGTATGGTTTCGCTCGAGCACGGTGAAGCGCGCATCAAAAGAAGCGAAGCGACCGTCAAAATGGGTTTGCATCTGGTCTATGCGAGTATGGAGCAACCCAAATTGCCGGTCCCAATAATTTGGATGTTCGGGCGCTGGAGCAGAGTGCAGCGGTGGTGGCGAAATCTGCGGGGAAGGATGAGTACCGCTGGGACCGGCACCATGATCAAGATCAAGATCACCGCCACCAACGAACGGGGGAATAGCCTCAAACTCGCCGTCGCGTCCGCAAGCTAAACCAAGCGCCTGAAGGGTCGGGAACTGAAGAGGCTGCGGCATTTGCATGCAAGTGAGCCGCGGAAGAGCAGCCCACACGCCGGACTGCTTGGCGAGGAAAGTGATGAAATTCCCGCCGTGCACCGCTCCCAATCTCACATTTTCGGCCTGATGTCGAAAGAAAATGGCGAGCATGTAACCAAGGTTGTGTGGGACCCGGTAAAACATACTATACAAGTATAGTAAGTCTGCCCGAGTCACCACGCCGTGGCTATCGCCGCGCCCGGAAATGGTAAAAGAGAGAAGGTTGTGCAGAATACGTAAAGCGGGGGAGATGAAGTGGCTACCCTTAGATTTCTTTGGAGTGTAGGGGCGACGTCATTACTAATTTCCGACCAAAAAAATAGGGAGACTGAAGTCGGGAGGGAAATCAGTTTTTAGGTCGGGGTAAGCGGGGGAAGTGGAAAAGGCCTCCGAGCAAAAGCCCATGGCAACATTGTGTTGGCGGATGGTGAGCTGGTGCATCATCCCGCCCAGGCGAAAGACGATGAAATCATCTTGCGCCGCCCAACGGAACTCAAATGAGGCCAAGAACTCAATGGTGAGCTCGAGGAAAGCAGGCTCAGAAATGGAGAAGAGGGGATCCCACCCTTGGGTAGAGATGAGCTCCCGAACTAGCTCCGCTGCTCCGAATTGGGCGAGGATGGCCCAATCCAAGATCCGGAACACGCCAAAGGGTTTGGCGCGCAGTCTCTCGCTTCGATCTTGTTGGGTTGCATTCTCGAAAAGAAGCATGGCCTACGCCGAGGCTGGATCAGCGGGGTGCTCGGAGGAGGAAGCGGTGGATCGAGCGTGGTGGCGAGGCATGGTGAGAAATGTGGAGGAAATTTTGGCCAAGGGGAGGAGAGAAGAGAGGGGTTGAAGGGTGGAGGTGTGAAGATAAGAGGGGAGAAAAAAGTCCATTTTATAGAGTTTTCTGGTCGGTCACGCCCCCCTATCACGCCCGTGACAGGGGGCGTGACAAGCCCGGGTCAAAGCAGAAAGGAATCCTAGGCGGACTGTCTCGGATTCGGGGGTCACGCCTCAGAGTCACGCCTGTGACTCTGAGTGACACGCCCGTGACGTCGGGCGTGTAGGGGCAATCCGAAGAGCATCCGATGCGAAGGCATCGGATTCTTCAGTCACGCCCCAGAGTCACGCCCGTGACACGGGGCGTGTCGGTCAAATCTGGCACTTTGAGAAGGAATCCGAGGCGTGACTGGTCAATGCCTCGGATACCCGCGACACGGGCTCGACACGCCCGTGACAACAAATGTCACGCCCGTGTCATATCCGAATGACGGGCGGAAAAACCGAGGGAGGAGGAACCTCCCGCAGTCTTGGCAAATCACGCCCGGGACACGCCCTGGGTCACGCCCGGGACATGCCCGTGACCAATGGGTCACGGGCGTGTCAAACACGTGTAGGATAAAAAAAAAATTTTGTTTTTTTTTTGTTTTTTTTTTGTAAATATTTTTGTTTTTTTTTATATAAATATACTATTTTTTTAATTTTTCTGTTTTTTTTATAACATCATTATGTTAAAGGGCCTAATAAAAATAAATTAAAATTTACCGACTTGTAGAAATACGAAAATTCGACGTTCGTCTCGACCCGATCGTCATGCAGCGATGTCCTTCAAGCCTGTAAAATTAAACTTAAAAAGAAAATTAAAAAATAATAATAATAAAAATAAAATAAAAATAAAAGATAACCGTGGGGTGCCTCCCACAAGCGTTTTGTTTATGGTCGGTGAGCTCGACCATAGTGACGCGCTCGCTACGTTATTGGATTTTCAGATGGGTAAGCCGGCGCATTAACAGGACGTTTGAAACCATTCGCTAGAGTTGAATTTTGTAAATGATTGGACATACGTTCACGTTCTAAAAATGGAGGTTTGTCAAACGAAGTTCTTAAGGGGTCACCACCTAATTCAAGAGGTTCTAAAATAGATGTGTGTGTGACCAAATGAGTATCACTAAATTCATGAGAAATTAAATTTAAAGTTTCAAAATTGTCATCATGAAAAACAGGTGAATAATAATTTTTAGAAAATAAGATGGAGTCTTCTTTAGGAGAAGCCTCCAAATAGTAACATGAGTCGTCATTCGAGAGCGAATTTTTCATGGACGAGTCAATAGTAAAGGTAACTTCTTCATCTCCGACTCTAAGGAGAAGTTTACCGTTACTAACGTCTATAATGGCGCGCACTGTGGCAAGAAAAGGGCGATCGAGAATAAGTGGTACCTCGGTGTCCACTTCGATGTCAAAGATGATGAAATATACCGGAAAGATAAATTTGTCAACTTTGACAAGCACATCCTCTATGATCCCCATAGCGAGCTTGACAGACCGATACGCCAATTGAATGCTTATTCTTGTGGGTTTAGGCTCTCCTAAACCCAATTTCTTAACTAAAGAATAAGGCATTAAATTTATCGAGGCGCCTAGATCGGCTAACGCCCGTGTTACTAATAAATCGCCAAATAGACAAGGAATGGAGAAACTACCCGGATCAGGTAATTTCCTAGGCAATTTATTAAGTAATACTGCCAAACACTCCGCGTTCAATTGAACCGTGGAGAAATCCTCGAGTTTCTTTTTATTGGATAAAAGATCCTTGAGGTACTTGGCATACTTTGGCATTTGTGCGATAACTTCGCAAAATGGTAAATTTATTTGGATTTGTTTAAACATATCTAAAAATTTACCATGATGCTTATCCACCCGGTCTTTGTGCATTCTAGACGGATAGGGAAGTGGTGGTTGATAAGCCTTTGGTTTAGTATAGTTAGAAGGCTTAGGAGGAGGAGAAGGTGCAGAAATTGTTACCTCCGTATCAACCGGAATTGGAGAAGTTTCAACTGGAATTGTAGTAGTGGTTACCTCCTTCCCGCTCCGTAAAGTGATAGCTTTGGCTTGCTCCCTTGGGTTGGGCTCTGTATTGCCCGGTAGCGCTCCTTGTTGTCGATCAGAGAGCATCTTTGCAATTTGCCCAATTTGAGTCTCCAAACTACGAAGAGATCCGGTGAGATTCCGGATATTGGCATCATTTGTACTTGTATATTTGGCGAACATCTCCTCTATATTGGGAGCTTTTGGAGCTTGTGGTGGAATATAACCTGGTGGGATTGTGTTTGGTGGGCGAGCCGTGTTCCCCGAATTACTCCAGAAGTTGGGGTGGTTCCTTATACCCGGGTGATAGGTATTACCATAATTAGTATTACCCGGATTAAAGAGTGGCCGATTCGGATTACCCAAGTAATCCACATGCTCGGTAATATTGGAAGCGTCCCAATATTGGGGTTCACAGGTAGGTGTAGACGAGGAAGCAGACATCTCGTTCATCTGTTTTTGTAGTTTCTCAACCTGTAGAGACAAACTAGAAACCGTATCGATTTCGTACATCCCGGCTGGTTTAGGTGATTTAGACCGAGGTGTACTCCATTGATAGGTATTCAAAGCCATACCTTCTTTAAGCTCTTGGGCGGCCGCTGGTGTTTTGTTATTAAGCGTTCCACCAGCGGCGACATCGATATGTTGCCTAGTTTGAGAATTTAGGCCGTTATAGAAGGTTTGGATTTGTAACCAATCCGGAATTGCATGATGAGGACATCGACGAAGCAATTCCTTGAAATGCTCCCAAGTATCATATAATGTTTCCGAATCAAGTTGGGAGAAATAAGTAATATCATTGCGCAATTTAGCCGTTTTAGCCGGCGGAAAGTATTTCGTAAGAAATCTTTCCGTCATTTCAGCCCATGTTGTGATTGATCCTCTTGGTAGAGAACTCAACCATTGCTTGGCTTTAGTGCGCAATGTAAATGGAAATAACCTTAGCCGGATGGCATCATCAGATACACCATTAATTTTAAAAGTATCGCATATTTCTAAGAAATTAGAAATATGCGCGTTTGGATCTTCATCTTGAAGCCCATCAAATTGTACATATTGTTGTACCATTTGGATGATGCTTGGCTTCAACTCAAAATTATTGGGAGCAATAGCGGGGCGAACAATACTAGATTGAGCCTCGTCCAAGTTTGGACGGGCATAATAGGACATAGTCCGTTGTTCGACCACATTTGTCTCACCCATATTGGAAGAAGAAGAAGAAAGGGATCTAGGAGAATGAGAAGAAGAACTAAATGAAGAAGGAGGAGAAGAAGAGGGTGACGGAGATAGAATTAAAGAAGGATTAGGAGTGTCTCCTAAGGATTCCGTATCTTGAAAATTCGGAACTCGAAATCGTAAGCGGTGCCGAAGGGTTCGCTCGATTTCCGGATCCAAATCAAAAAGAGGTGACGGATTCCCTCGGGTCATACACAAGAAAAAAAAACAAAAGATAAAAGTTTTAAGGTTTAAAAATTTATAAAATAGAATTTCCCAGACTTCCCAAGGGCTACCCAGTGACGGGTTCGCAAGGTACTAGGCGGTATTGCGGGATGAAAACCCGACACGGCCCTTTCGCAAGAAATTTTAAATATAAAAATTTAAAGATAAAACTTTTTGAAAGAAAAAGTTTGCTTTTTTTTTTGAAATAAAAGAAAAAAAATGATAAAATTAATAGATCCTTGCTTTCAAAATATCAACAAAGAAAACTCCCCGGCAACGGCGCCAAAAACTTGATGAAGATTTTCTAGAAGTTAAATTACAACCAAACTAGAATCCCGAATAGGCAAGCGTACCTATCGAAATGTAGTATAGGAAGTGTCGTATTGCGATTCGGGGCCTGTTGAGTACTTGTACTCACAAGGAAGAGCTATTATTTTATCTAACGGAAAAGTTGGTTTGATTATACTAGATAATAAAACTAAAGCTGAAGCTAAAGAGAAATTCAAATATGAGGAAGCTAGCACTTGATCTAGAATCCCCTTGGACTAAAATAAATCTTCTTGAAAAATAATAAAATGCGAGTTCTTAATTATACTCACTCGACCGTGGAGGTTCCTAAAATATAGAAGCGTCTCTCTCGAGCTCATGCTTCTAACTAACCTTAGGTTGATCGATTAAGACCTCTCGGCCAGTCGAAACCCTAAGCTTGCTTTATGCGGTGAACCCCACTATTGGATTTGACTCCAATCCGGAAGATTTATGTCGTCCTCTCTCGAGGAGTGCGCTCAACTCCTTTTATCTTTGAGTGATCTCCTCGTATCCGCAACCTCTCGGTCATTTAGGATACGGATCTTAGATCGAAGATCATATCCGCGTAATATGAATTCGATGAAATAAAAATCAAAGATAAATCGTAGCGAGAACAATTAAGAACAAGACATTTAATAAGAAGGAGAAAGATCTATTTTATTCTAAGGTTCATCATGATCAAGTGCTAAAAGAAGATTAGCTACTCATCATGATTGGGGAAATACAAAATAAAATAGGAAAAGACATGATTGAAATGGAAATAACTAAAATTAAAGTTACAATAAAGGTAAATCTAACTTAGAAATGAGAAAATACAGCAAAAGAAATAGAAAATTACAAGACTCCAACTCCCAAAATTCGACTCCTCAGCATCTGAAGCTATCTGGAATTTATAGAAAAAATTTTTGTTTGGTCACGCCCTAGGTCACGCCCGTGACCTAGTGCGTGTCAGGCTTGCAACCGTCGTCTTGAAAGCCCGGGAATGTTGGAGGAGAAACCGCCAAAATTGGTTAACTGACGGGTCACGCCCCTAGGTCACGCCCGTGACCTAGGGCGTGTCACGGCTGTTTCTGGAAACGGCGGGAAGCTGAAAATGGCGGGAGTAAAAGTGGTCTTCAAGAAGGTGTCACGCCCCTTAGTCACGCCCGTGACTAGGGGCGTGTCAAGCAGGAACGGTCTCTGGCGGCAATGGTTGGAACAGAGGAATGATTGACTGGAAACGCCTGGGACACGCCCTGGGTCACGCCCGTGACCCAGGCGTGTAATCTTAATCCGACGTGGCAGCGGTCAACGATTCTTCCACGGCCCGTCACGCCCCGTGTAAGGGGTACACGGGCGTGTCGTCATCCGACACGTGCGTGTCAAGGCCGGTCGATGATCTTTGGGCGCGGGTCGACGGCTCTGGCTGCAGGCTTAAATTTGCATGTCACTCCCCTGTGTCACGCCTAGGTAGGGCGTGTCACAGGGCGTGTCTAGGCCGAAAACTTGAAGATTCTTGTTTTGCTCCAAATAACCTGTAGATCAACCCTGCAAGATTAAAAATGATTTTATTAGAACAAATAGATTTAAATTATAGAAACAAGTTAAAATAAACTTAATATTATAAAATTAATATAAAATATCTAACTATTAATATAGAAAAATAAGTAAAAAAAGATAGAAATAAATAGAGTTATCAATCTTTAAGGGAAGAAAACCAAACCTGGGTTATCTCGGGATCTTTGGTTGCAAGTGCTATATGTTGAATAATGGGAAGTCCCATGTTACTAAGTTTGCTTCCAAGTCCTATGAAGGGATTTTTGTTGGATACTACAATCATAGTAAGGCCTATAAGATCTACAACTTGGCAAGTCAAGTTATAGAAGAGTCTGTTAATATAGTATTTGATGAGTCAACAATGATTAATAGTGAGATGCCAAGCTCCTCTTCCAGTACTACAGGTACAGAGCTGATGATGGACAAGCTTACCATCAAAGAAGATGCTCCAATATTCAAGGATGGAGTGGAGATTCCATAGGAAGAACAAGTCACACAGATTAAGGATGGTGATCAATAAAATGAAGATAATGAAGATCAGGAAGCTGGAGAAAGATTGCCTCCAACATTCAAGCATCTAAGGGATCATCCAAGACACCAGATTATTGGTGATTAAACCAAGGAGTGGTGACAAGGAGTAAAAGACTAAATGCAGCTTTGTATTCTAGTTTCCTATCACAGGTTAAGCCCAAGAGATTTGAAGAGGCAATAATAAATCAGTTCTAGATTGTATCTATATAAGAGGAACTGAACTAGTTTAAGAGGTATAAGGTTTAGAAGTTGGTTCCTATACCACAAGGACATAATGTCATTAGAACAAAGTGGATCTACAGGAACAAACTTGATGAAAATAACATTATAGTTAAGAACAAGGCTAGAATGGTGGCTAAAGGATACATATAAGAAGATGGTATTAATTTTTATCAAACCTTTGCCCCAGTAGAACGATTGGAAGCCATCAGACTATTCCTTGCATATGCTTCATACCAAGGATTCAAAGTCTACCAGAAGGATATTAAGTTAGCCTTTATCAATGGTGACTTAAAGGAAGAGGTTTATATTGAACAACCTCCAGGTTTTGTTCACTCAAACTCACTTATATGTGTTGAAGCAAGCCCCTGGAGCATGGTATGAGACATTTTCTAGCTTTCTTATTGAGAACAAATTCTCAAGGGGGAAGATAGACAAGACCCTATTCCTAAGGAAATCTAATGGAAAGATCATCCTAGTCCATATTTAGGTTGATGACATAATCTTTCGATCTATTTATGACAACCTTTGCAGGAATTTTGCCAAACTTTTGCATGAGAAGTTTGAGATGAGCAGTATGGGTGAGCTCAAGTTCTTCTTGGGCCTCCAATTAAGACAGACTGATGATGGCTTGCACATATCCCTTTCTAAGTTCACCCGAGAGCTGATTAAAAAGTTTGGAATTGAGAATGCCTCCACCATACAAACTCTCATGGCTCAAGTATACATATAGACAAAGATAAGGCAGGGAAACCTATTGTTGAAACTTTGTATAGAGGGATAATTGGCTCCCTTCTATACCTTACTACAAGTAGGTCATACATCATGTATGCTACATGTGTATGTGTTAGGTATCAGGCTAGCCCTAAAGAATCTCACTACCTTACTACTAAGAGGATATTGAGGTTTCTTAATGGTACACCAGATCTTGGCCTTATGTACCCTAAAAATATGGATTTTAACTAACTGGCTATTAGGATGCATATTTTGCAGGCTGCAAAGTGGACAGGAAAAACACTTCTGACACCTATCAATTCTTGAGAGGAAGATTAGTGTCTTGGAGAAGCAATAAAAAAATAAGTGTTGCAATTTCAACTATAGAGTCAGAATATATAGCTGTTGGGAGCTGATATGCACACTTGTTGTGGATCCTACATCAGCTCCAGGATTATAACCTCAAGATAAGTAGAAATCCTTTATTTTGTGATTTTACTAGTGCAATCTCTATATCTAGAAATCTTATCTCACACAGCAGGACTAAGCACATAGAAATTAGGTATGACTTTATAAGAGAGCATGTGGAATATGGAGATATTAGTCGTGAGTTTGTCCCTACAAACAAGCAAGTGGCTGACATCCTCACCAAGCCATAAGATGGAGCAAAGTTGAACACCTTCAACTTTGAGTTAGGTATGTTTAACTCGGCATAGCTTAAGTGTCTCCTCAATTTGTTTTTGGTTGCAGGAATTATTACTTCTTGCAGGGTGAGAAGACCACAAGTGATATCAAGACTGGAATGGACTAGAGTGTCTATCAGATAAAATGATAGAAGATGATCCTATTGAGGGGGAGCATGTATTGATGCTCCAATTGATGGGGAGCAAGTCCAAAATATAGGAACAAATTCAGCCTCCTGTAGAGAAGAAGGTAGCAGCTGCACTAGTCTAAAATCATAAAGGGGAAGAAGATAATTAGAGATGGCCAACACCTCCCTTACTATTCTACAGAAGTCAAAAAGGGCGAGAAGGGAATGTTCAAGGAAATGACAAAGGCTAGCAAACAAAATAGGGGGAGTAGGCGATGACAACCATACAGGCAAGGAAAATATGGTACAAGGAAAATGTGGTAACCTATAACTCTCTTTGTGACATATATTGTTGTTGCATATGTTGATGTATATGATTGACAAAGAATTTTGAATAAGGGTTTTGACTTCTTCAAATAGGTGGAGATTGTTGGGTCCATTGATCCCAATGTCCCAGATTTGTAAGAAGTTAAACAAGTCAATGGTACACACCTAGTTGTATTTGATGTATGTTCAAGTTTAAGCATGCAGGTTGGTCCTTATCACATTTATTGGACAGGTATTCCAAGTGGTTGTGACAGGTGGTCTCAAGGTAGAGAAGTAGAGAGACATAAATCTATCTAAGTCCACAAGCGTTTAGTGAAGCAAGCTTACTCAATACTAGATGTCAAAGGAAGAAAGCTGGAAAGAGATATTTGATTAAGTCCACATGCGTTGAGTGAAGTCAGTTCAC
Source organism: Platanthera zijinensis (assembly GCA_039513925.1). Classification (NCBI taxonomy): domain Eukaryota; kingdom Viridiplantae; phylum Streptophyta; class Magnoliopsida; order Asparagales; family Orchidaceae; genus Platanthera; species Platanthera zijinensis. The sequence goes on from CM077080.1 coordinate 129,717,046, forward strand.
TAAACACCAGATGGAAAAAAGTGTTGAGTAATGTGTGGACAGTCAAAGACCAGATGTTTTCAAGACAGAAATGGGCTAAGTCCACAGGAGTTGAGTGAAATCAGTTCATTCAATGACATATAACAAGAGGCATTGAGTATAACTGAGTCTGTCAAAGCTTCAGTAGTGGCAAGCAGAAAATCAACTAAGTCTAGAGGCATTGAGTGAGTACAACTCAGTCAACGCTAGATGAGAAGAAGCTTAGAGAAAAGACAAGTTAGTCAAAGCCTTTTCTTTGATAATGAAGAAAAGTGGCTAAGTCCATGGGCATTTAGTGAAGCTTGTTCACTCAACGTCATAAAACAAAATGCGTAGAGGAAAGACTGTATAGTCAAAGCTTAAGAGGAAGGAAGACAAAAAAGTGGCCAAGTCTGCAGGCGTTGAGTGATGTCAACTCACTCAACCTTATACAGCTAGAAGCGTTGAATCAAGCTACTTCAGTAAAATCCACAGAGAATCTATCAAAGAGATATGGCTAATCCAGAAGCATTGAGTGATGCCAGTTCACTCAACGCCATGATTATTCTATCAAAGCCAAAGAAGAAGGAGACAAAAAAATTTACTATGTCCAAAAGCATTGAGTGAGGTCAGCTCACTCAATTCCCAAAGAGGAAAGCATCGTCAGAGCTATGGTCAGTCAAATCTTAATGAAGATAGACAAAAAAATCTTTATAAGTCCAGATGCGTTGAGTGAGGACAGCTCAATAAACGAACTCAAAGCCTTCAATGACTAGCAGATAAAGAAAGTTGCAGCTAAGTCCAGGGGTATTGAGTGATGAAAATTCACTAAACGCACTAAATGCCTGATAGTGTAGAAGAAATTGGCCAAGTCCAGAGACATTGAGTGAAGCTAGTTGACTCAACGCACTCAACTCCTACGCAAGGTAGAAGAATTGGCTAAGTCCAGAGGCATTGAGTGAAGCAAGTTCACTCAACGCACTTAGCGCCTAAGCAAGGCAGAAAAATTGGCTATGTCCAGAGGCATTGAGTGAAGCTAGTTCAATCAACGTACTCAATGCCTAAGCAAGGCAGAAGAATTGGCTAAGTCCATCGGCATTGAGTGAAGACCAATCACTCATCTTACTCAGCGCCTTAGTTGGAACTGAAAAATTGGCTAAGTGTACTGAAGCTGACGTTAGTAAAAGTCAACAATATTCAACAGAATTCAAATTCGTTGCGAAAAAGCTATAGCCCACCACTAATTGCGCTGGCGGCCTGCAGTATGATTTATTCTGTAAAATGAAGTTTGTAAATCAACAATTAAAGCTGGGCCCATTGGTCAAGAGAGCCGTTGTATGGCGGATAATAAAAATAATTAGATCGGCAGAGAAGAGAACAATTTTTTAGGGTTTGTCTTTTCGCAAAGCGGTGCAACTTCTTCTTATTCCTCGCCAATGTTACAGAGCTCGAAGCAGAAGTTAAAAATCGACTAAACCCAAAAGGTCATTAACATAGCTGCTGCGATCAACACCAACAATAGCAAGATCAGAGACATTTCTTTTAGAGAAAAGCAGCCAAGGCCTACCCCTGCTGTAGTCACTTCACAACCCAAGTAGACCTTATCCTGAAGACTATTTTCTGGAGCTGTGAAGAAGGAATTTGGACTGAGTTTTCTTAGGACAGAAGGAGGAAGACACAGAGATCATTTCTCTGTTGTCTATTCAACATCGACAAACCGAATTTTCTGTAGGATCATTCTATATGTGAGTTGTAAGTCTATTTATAAAGGCCGAGTGTAGGATTTTGTATAGATCTAAGTGGTAGGATTCTATTAAGAATCTGAGTGTACGGCTTTAGCATGAGTGGTAGGATTCAAGTGTGAATCTGAGTTATAGGATCCAAGCTGGATCTGAGTGTAGGGATTTGACCCGAGTTTTAGGGCACTTGTGCCTGAGTTTTAGGATCCTTTGGATCTGAGGTTGGGCTATCCTCCTAGCCTGAGTGGTATGGACTTTTGGCCTGAGGTAGGTGATCTTTTGATAACTTAGTTGTATGCTTTTGTGCCTGAACTGTAGTTCATGGAGGAGACTGAGTGGTCCTGCGGGATCGTGTTGTAAGCTCTTATAAGCCGAGTTTTTGGTGAGGTTCCTTGTCTAATACACTATTAGAAAGGCAGGAGGGACAGTGGACATACCCATACTCTAGGGAACCACTATAAACCATTTGTGTACTTTGTGATATCTTCTTGGAAAGTAAAAAAGACCTAAAAACCTATTCCCCCCTCTAGGTGTTTAGCGACCCTTTAAATCAAAGACTTTCAGAATCTTTTTCTCTGGGGTCAATCACCTCCAAAACTCAAACTCTCTCTATAAGATGAGTTTTGATCTGAGTTGTAAGCCTGAAATATAAAGGCTAAGTGGTAGGATTCTAGTGTGAATCTTAGGTAGGGCTTTTGAGTCTGAGGAAGGATCTGAGTCATATCTGAGTTGTAAGATACTTATTGTCTCTTAGTGTTTGGTTAATTTTTTATCCTGAGTTTTAGAGCTACTTATTAAGCCTAAGGTAGTTTATCTAGAGGATCACTGAGCTATAGGAGTAAAGTTACCCTGATTTGGTAGGGCTTAGGCATGAGGTAGGACTTGGTGGAAGTCTAAGAGATTCTGAGGGATATGTATTGTAAGCTCTTTGAGCTGAGATTTGATAAAGATTATTTTGTCTAACACACTATTAGAAAGGTTTGAAGGAAAGTGGATGTACCCATACCTTGGGGAACCACTCTAAATATTGTGTGTTGATTTGTGTTCTTGAAAGCTAAAATAATAATCTAACTCATAACACACCAAAATCAAAAGTAGTCGTAAACACTTGAAAAACCTATTCACTTCCTTCTGTGTCTGATGTGAGTTTGAGTATTATGATGTAGCCTACGGGCAATGTTATGTACTCTGATATTAAAGATGTTGATGTATCTTCTTATTATTGATGTACTCTTTTTGGACATTTACTTACTATGATAATATGACTTCTATGTTCTTCTTTTGGTGGAGTTAACATTGTGATATCAGATTAGCCAGCTGGATAGATGGCTTGTGGTACAGATTAGCTCGTATGCTGATGCTACCACAAGGTGGCTGTTCTTTCCATAACACTCCCCGCGGTCGTGTCTTGTGTTCATGGAGGGGGTCTTACTGGTCATCTCCGCACGCGGACACCTGAGCACCTCGCTTAAGCTTCACCTCCCACACTGATGTTATACAGTATTGCCTCATCCATGCACCCATGTCGATACCTCCACGTGTGATATTCTTCACATGTGCCCTGTTCCATAAATTAAAAAAAAAAACACGAACCTTTTTCGATTAAGACATGACGGCGGAAAGACCATACGAACTCCAAGTAAAAGCTCTATGAACTTCAAGTTCGCAGCAATAGTGTAAGAATTGGTTTTGGTGACACTCTCCAATATATAGACCTCAAAGAAGGGCTCAAAATATAAGGTATCTTAGATAAAAAAATATCTCTTGCCAAATTCTCATTTCTCAAAATAGACAATAAATAAAGATAATCTCGGCTAAAGATGAAGTCTCAAAATCTAAGAAGGACCTTTCATCCCCAACAAAATGATTAAGCTATTCATGGAAGACTCAGACCCTAGGATCTTCATTACAATCCAAGAAGGACCTTTCATCCCCATGTAGTTCTTAGTCTTAGATACCAATGTCTAGACTCCAAATAAGTATGTTGAAATGACTAAGGATGAAGTCATCATTACAACCATGGATAAGAGGGCAAAAAACATCATTGTCTGTGCCATAGATGACTCTACCTTCCAGAACCCTATCCACTGTAAGACAATCAAAGAAATATGGGAATCTCTCATTATTTATATGTAAGGGACTGTGGAAGTGAGGGATGATAGAAATTCTATCCTAAATCAACAATATGAATCATTCAAGCAAGGTAAGAAGGATTCTATAGCTGAATGCTATGAGAATTTCTTCATAATAATGAACAGTCTAATCACCTATGATAGACAGTTCATTAATTATGAGTTAAGTGATAAGTTATTGAGATTCTAAAACAAGGAATGGGATATCAAGATCTGTGCTATCAGAGAAGTTAGTAACCAAGCAAACATATTGCCTCAGAATCAGTTTGGGAAGTTATTATCCCATAAGATGCAGTTGAACTCTAAGAAGGTGGAAGAGGATGCTACTAGATCTCTCCGCAAAGAGAAAACTATGGCCTTTAGAGCTGAAGCCACAAGAAGAAGCAGGTAAAAGACTCCATCTCCACCAAGAAGAGTTGCTGCATCAGAAAGCTCAGATCCTAGCACCTCTAGAAGTGAGCAGTCAGATACAGAACTAACACTATTCACCAAGCGGTTCAAGAATATGCTAAACAGGAAGAGATAGTGGAAGAATAAGGGCACTTCATGCTTCTCATCAAGAAATTCCTTCCCAAACAAAGAAAAGTACAAAAAGACCCCATTATGGAAAGGTATTACTCCAAATAGAATAAATATGTTAAGACTAATGTTATTTGCTACTACTACAACTGGAGTGGACATGTCATTGCAGACTGTACAGTTTAGAGGAAGGAGCACATGAAGTTTGAAGGCAAAAAGCATCCAAGGACAAGAAGGCTCAAAAGAGCTTCTTGTCCAAGAAGACTTCCAACCTATCTGGCAGTGATTCCAAGTCTTGAGAATCAAATGAAGAGGAGGCTTACATTGGCCTCATGACTATTGAAGAAGAGGCTCATAATCCTACTGCCCCATCTGTCATAAGGGCCCCACTGTCCTCTATTAACAGTGACTGTAAAGAATATGAGGAGTTCAGTCTCATGTCAATATTTGAAGACAATGGGACAATCATACTCCTGATGAGCTACACTTTATCCCTAGCTCTTCCTCTATCTATGAATCTGGCTCAAACTCTAAAGCATTCACTTCCTCTAGTGGTAATGATGAATCATAATATGAAGATGATGTCAATCAATTGATAGATAAGTATGGAGTAATTTTGGATGCTCTATAGAAGAGCAAAAGGCATGTCAAGAGACAAGCTGAGGTGATTGTCTCCCTATAGTAAGTGGCTTCCCTGCAGTCTGAGTCAGAACCCCTGCTATCTCAGATGAGGAGCGAAGTTAGCCAACTGAAGACAATCTCAATCATCCAAATTGGGACCATTAGCTAGAAAAACAAGATCATCATGGATCTTGAAGAGAAGCTTCTTAATGAGAAGAAGATTTTGGCTAAATTCTCTAAGCCCAAAACTGTGTTGCCACTGATTTACTCCTTCACCTCTTAAAAGGATAAGAGAAGTTTGGGGTTTAAGTGGAACTCAAGAGATTCCCATTCAAAAGAGAAATACAAAGCTCTTGTAGTGCCTTAGACCGCCTTTCAAAAGGTAATCCTCCCTTTCCAACAGGTATGACCAGGATAATATGTATGGTCACTGAAAGAATGGAAACTCTTCTCGTAAGAATACAAGGGTATTTTATAATGAAAGGAAAAAGTACATGTGTGTGAGTGCACTGAAGGCTCCCCATTAGGAAATCCAAATAGCCCATTATGGACCATTTGTGTTTGGTGCTCCAGCCCCCACACCAAAGGATAAGACAGTGTCCTATTCTCAGGTTCCTCCAGCAAACACCTTGACTAAGGGTAAGTCAGTCGGTAAGCCACACCTGGAAATTTCTAAATCCATCAAATCCATGTCAGCTGCAAAGATGGCATATGTTGGTTCCACTCAGAATAATCCATGTGCATCTACTAGCAGACTAACTTTCAGTAAGATACTAGCTGAAAGAAACAAGAAGAATGTTGCTGCTCTCCCCTCTGAACAGATAACTTCTTCCAAGGCTGTTCAAAAGAGGAGATACAACATTCATGAATGTTGGTTTGGTGGTAAAGTGGGTCACATTACCATAAATTGTTGGCACAACCCTAGTGTGCTAAAGCTAAGGGTGATTTATCTTATCAGGACTATTGTAGGTAGACATGTGCATTTTTAAGATAACAAGAACCAAAGACCCATTACTTTTTGGGCTCCTAAGGTAAACTAATATGTGTTTGTAGGGTAGTCCAAGTACCCCTATATTGCCAATATGGTACTTAGACAGTAGATATTCCAGGCACATGATTAGAATAAGGGGCCCCCTTAAGGATTATACTCCTATGAAGAATGGACCTAAGGGGAACTTTGGAGGTTCAGACAGAGGAGTTACTAAGGGCTATGGTGTGATAATCAATGTCATAGTCACCATAACAAAAGTAGCTTATGTGGAAGGATTGCAACACAATCAGAGTAGTATAAGCCAACTATGTGATATTGGTTATGTCATTGTATTCCACAAGGATGAGTGTATGATCAAAATATCAAGTGACCAAGAGGTCATTTTGATAGGCACTAGGAGTGTAAAAATTTATTGTTTAAACATCTTATGTTTAAGTATAGACTCACCAGTATGTCTGGTAGTAAATGAGAAAGTCTATTCCTGTGTGCAATGGCATAATAGGCTTGCTCACTTGAACTACAAGAAAATTTGCAAGCTCTTCGGTGAAGGGATAGTAAGAAATGGACCCAATCTAAGATGCAAAAAAGAGGGCATTTGCTCTGTATGCCAAAAGGGAAAGAATACAAAACTATCCTTTAAGAGCATTGGGGCCAACGATTCTGAGATGTGTTTGTGCCTCCTATATATGAACTTGTTTGGTCCTATGCTAGTTCACAGTTTAGGTAGGAAAGTTTACACACTTGTGATGGTTGATGACTATTCCAAGTTTGCTTGGGTGTTCTTTCTAAAGAAAAATTCTGAAACCCTTGGCACTTTTATGACCTTTTTTAATCAAGTTAAGAATGAAATGGACAATTCTATGGTTAAAATCAGGAGTGACCATGACACTGAATTTTAGTCTAAAGACATGAAAAAGTTCTGTGTAGATCAAGGGATTTATCAGGAGTTTTCTTCGCCAAGAACTGCCCAGCAAAATGGAATATCTGAGAGAAAAAACAGAACTATCATAGAAGCTGGCAGGACACTACTCAGTGACAACACTCTCCCAGAATACTTATAGGCTAAGGTATTGAATACTACTTGTCATTTCCCGAATAGAGCTTATATCAACGAGTATCACAAGAAGACTCCCTATGAGATTATGAAAGGCAAGAAAACCAAATCTTGCCTATCTCAGGATCTTTGGACGCAAGTGCTTTGTGATCAATAATGGGAAGTCCTACTTGAATAAGTTTACTACCAAATCCTATGAAGGAATCTTTGTTTGGTACAACAACCATAGCAAAGCCTATAGAGTCTACAACTTGAAAAATCAAGTTGTAGAAGAGTTTGTAAATGCTGTGTTTGATGAATCATCTATGATTAACAGTGAGCTGCCTAGCTCCTCTATATCTTCAGGTGTGGAATTGGAGATGGATAAACTTACCATCAAGACTACTGCTCAATAGGAAGATGATGGTGTGTGCATTCCTGAAGAAGGACAATATACGCAGGTCATGGATGAAGACCAACAGGATCTAGTCATTGAAGTTCAAGATGTTGAGACCAGAATGCTAGCAGCTATCAGGCATTTAAGGGATCATCCAAGAGATGAAATCATAGGTGATGCTGGCCAAGGAGTTACAATAATGAGTAGAAGACATAATATTGCAATATACTCCAGCTTATTATCTCAGGTTGAACCTAAAAGGTTTGAAGATGCTAATATAAACACATTTTGGATTGTGGCTATGCAAGAAGAAATGAACCAGTTCAAGAGATGCAAAGTTTAGAAGCTAGTTCACAGACCACAAGGACATAACATCATTGGAACTAACTGGATCTATAGGAAAAAAACTTGATGAGAATGGTGTTATAACCAAGAATAAAGCTAGACTGGTTGCTAAGGGATACAAACAAGAGGAAGGTATTGATTATTAAGAAAACCTTTGTACTTTTAGCTAAATTGGAAGCTATAAGACTGTTCCTTGCATATGATGCACATAAAGGATTCAAGGTCTACCAAATGGATGTGAAGTCAAGTTTCCTATATGGTGACCTAAAAGAGGAGGTCTATGTTGAGAACCCCTCAGGTTTTGCTAACTCTAACTCTCCTGATTATGTATTCAAGCTTAGAAAAGCTTTGTATGGGTTAAAGCAAGCCCCCATGGCATGATATGAAAACCTATCTAATTTTCTCATTAAGAATAAATTCTCAAAGGGAAAGCTAGACAGGACATTATTCCTTAGGGAAGTCAATGGTAAGATCATTCTTGTCCAAATTTATGTAGATGACATAATATTTGGGTCTACAGATGATGACCTCTACAAGAAGTTTTCTGAACTTATACAAGGGCAGTTTTAAATGAGCAGTATGAGTGAACTCAAGTATTTCTTGGGCCTCTAAGTTAGACAGTAAGAGGATGGTCTAGCCATCTCTCATTATAAGTTCAAGAAGGAGTTAATTAAAAAATTTGGAATGGAGAGTACCTCCATAATGAAAACTCCTATGAGGTCTAATGTATCAATAGACAAGGATGAGTTAGGGAAAACTGTTGATGAAAACATATATATAGGCATAATTTTCTCCCTCCTACACCTTACTGCAAGTAGGTTAGACATTATGTATGCTACATGTGTTTGTGCTAGATGCTAGGCAAGCCCTAAGGAATCTCATTATTCTGCAGCAAAAATAATTTTGAGATATCTCAAGGGCACATCTGATCTTTGTCTATGGTACCCTAGAAATGATGACTTTGATCTAATTGGGTATTCAGATGCAGACTTTCCAGGTTGCAGAGAAGACAAGAAAAACACCTCAACCATCTATCAATTTTTAGGAAGAAGATTGGTCTCTTAGAGCAGCAAGAAGCAAATAAGTGTTGCTATCTCAACATCTGAATCAGAGTACATCTCAACTGGTAGTTGTTGTACACAACTACTATAGATTCAAGATTAGCTCCAAGATTATAATCTCCATCAAAGTAGAACTCCAATGTATTATGATTCTTCTAGTGCAATCTCTATTGCTAGGAATCTTGTGTCTCATAGCAGGACTAAGCATATTGAGATTAGATATCACTTTATTAGGGAGCATGTAGAAAAAGAAGACATTTGTCTTGAGTTTTTCCCTACCGACAAATAGGTGGCTAATATTTTCTCTAAGCCACTAGATGAAGCCAAGTTAAACACCTTCAAAATTGATAACTTAGTGTACCTTTAGTGTTTTCATGCATATGTGTTGCATGCTAAATTGACTCTTGCAGGATATCAAGAAAGACATGGACTTATCCAAGCGTCGAATGTGTTGAGTCTAAGTGTTCATACATCAAGTGTGCTGAGACAACATCAGGCATTGAGTGCACTGAGTCCAAATGTCCAGGCATTTAGAGCGTTGAGAAAACCTCATGCGTCGAGAGATTCGAGTGCATCGAGACAACTCGACGAAATCTCCTAGGGACTTCTATTTACGGCTAACTCATGGGATTAATCCCAGCCGCTGATCTCCTCATGATTATCACAACAAGTAGGCGCCTCTCCACATTCTCAAATAATACGTAAGTATAAATAGAACTGTGTGATCTTAGAATAAAAATACACTATTCCTAGCCCTTTTCATCCTTCTGCCTCCCTGCGAAGAAAGCTCGAGAAAACTAAAGATTTTCAAAGGAGTAATGGCGCCGAAAGGAATGGAATTCATATTTGAGGGTTCAAAATTAGTGAGAAATTGCTTCAATGATGCACCATAGGAGATACAACTCATTCTCCATCTACTACAGGTCGCTGACCTAGAATACGTTCTGTTAGAGCCTAGCCTGCAATGGAAGAGGGAAGTGTTGGAATTTTACTCCAATGCCACTATCGACTCATCCTCCAATAAAACCAGATCATCCATTAGTAGGCATAAGGTCAAAATCACTCCAGATAGAATGAGCAAAGCAATGCATCTTCCCAAGTTTATGTGATCTGATGATGAATAAGAACTATATCAAAATGATGTAAAATCAACCCTGAAGTGGTGTGGGCTATCTAAGCACACCACTGGATCAGTCTTAAGAAAAGAGCTGAATCTCAAAGGGAAGTTCTTGGCTGATATAATTGGGAAAGCTATAATCTGTAAGATAGGGTCCCATGATAAGATATTTAGAAAGATGTTTGAGCTAATGACAAGAATAATTCTATCCAAGAAAATTTACTGGGGGAAGGTCCTTTTTGACAAAATAGTAGAGTGCATATCATAGCCAAACCTGGGAAGGATACTGTCTTTATAATAGAACTACATTGTTCCAGGGATCCTCAACATAAGGATAGGACTAAAGATCCATCACATAAGGAGGATCTACTCTAAGATATTTGACAGGTGGGACAGATTCTTGCTCCCACATTAGTAATCTTTTAATCAGAAAAAGAAAGCAACCACAGTAACTGAAGAGAGAACTGGAAGCAGCTTTTTTGAGAGCAGTGAGGAAGAGCCACATGATCCTAAGTTGTCTAATTCTTCCGAGAAAACAAGGAGAGATATGAGTGCTCAGGTTTCAATATCTTCTGAACCTGCAGCAAAGAATATCCAAGTTAGTGGCTCCCAATCAGAGAACATCCCAGCAGAGGTAGCTAAAATGGTGACTTAGGATAGTGTGTACAGGATCTGTGCAAACATTGAGAGGGAGAATTCCCAGTTGCTTGCGCATAATAAGGGGGAGATAGTTCAAGAACAGCTAGATTCCTTCATTGAGAATCTGCATAACAGGATTACTCAAACTCTAGAGGGTCCTGAAGTGATGCTTTTCCGCCCTCAAATTCAATGGGAGCAAGTCCCTTATATAATGATTGAAGGTGCCCCTGAAATTATTATTACAGAGCAGCAAATTCCAATGGAGAATGCAGAGATTAAGGGGGAGATTCCAACAGAGCTCCCTGCTCAAGAAAATGAGAATGTTATTGAGATTTCCTAGGATGGTGAACCTACTGTTGATGAGGGAAATAGTGATGTTGCTGATCACTCTTCGGAATACATGAGAGCTAATTCTGAGAAAAAGGAAGAAGAATGGATAGAGCATGATGATTTACATGATCAGAGGACATGTCATAAGGGTGAACACATATCACCCATTTTTTAGCTCAACTCAAAGGTCTGCTAGATTACCAGAGAAGACAACTTAAACACTTTGTTGATTATTCAATCAAGGAGTGGAGAAAGGATCTATCCACTGAGATAAATTCAATTGGTTATGAAGTTAACCTATAAAGTCTAACACAATGTCATTCTACATGAGAGCTGCACCAGCTATTACTAATACATAAAACAAGCCTGAAGAAATCTGGAAGAAATAGCTTGACTTCATGTAAAATTAGAACATAAAAATCATCAACATGAAAATTTTTCATGAATGTTAAAACCAAAAACCAGCTTCTGTTGAGTTCGAACCCTTGGAGAAGGGGTGACCGCACACTTACTTCTCCCTAACAAGCTTGAACGACCAAAAGAATAGAACTAGAAACAGACCAAAGGCTTCAGCACGAAGGTCCTACCACACACCCGAAAGATCTTAGAGCGCTTACCCTCCTTAGCCAGTGCTGGGCTAAGGTCACCTCAGAAAGCACCAGAAGATAAGAGAGGAAGAAAATTTGAGTGCTTGAAAGCTTGCTTTCTGAGGTAGCCCCTTGGGTCTATTAATAGTTTTTAAAGCCTGGCCTGCAAATAGCGTAACTTTATTTTTCTGAATGGTTATATGCAGCCAAAAGTGGTCTGCCAACATCGTTACTCCGCTATTTTTAAGAAGTAAATGCAGACCTAATTAGGTTAACCACGTGATACCTGCACCCCACTCTTAGGGGAAATCAGGACAAACACACCACTTGTAAGACCCCTTTTTTGCTACGATACCGGGTATTATGCCCAGAATCGCTATTTTGTAGTGACACCAACACTCGGGGTTATCATCACTACAAATTCAAATCCTATCGGCATTTGTGATAACCAAAGAAGTAGAAGTACATGAAAGGAGACAATTAAGTTAAGTCCACAAAAGTCACATATATATATAAGTGAATATGAAGATCACATCAAAGTCCACATGATAATAACAGTACTAAAACCGAACGAAAATGTAAAAATATAAAAGGGCTCATGCCCGGTACATCATGACCTCACTACAACACTCTCACGGAAGCTAAGTAAAACTAACACTTATAGAACAAGAGGCTTGTGGGGGTGCTTCCCTCATGGGGCAGTTCATCTGAATGTGCCCCAGCTGGTTGCACTGATAGAATGTCGGTGCCTCCTCCACTTCCCTCGGCATCTCCAGCTGCTACTCCCTATGTCCCATCCAAAGCCCCTGAAATATTTTGTCCACCGACTGTTTGTCAAAAAGACTAAACTTGATTAACCCCACCCCTTCCCCAATGGCTCCTAGGCACCATGCGGGAGGAATGAAAGGAAAGCTCATGAAGGTGGAGAGTAAACCAAAGCAAGCGGCGGTGGATCTTTCTAGCAGTTCTATAACAAGCAGAGCAGTAATGTAAATAAGGTAAAGATAGAGTAGTAAGTACTTTCTACACTATAAGTAATAAAAGTACAAGTAGAGTAAGATATAGAATAAGTAAACTTAACTTATAAGGATGCCCATACAAACTTATAAGTTAAGGGGTCCTTTGTAAGGCTCCCACCGTATAACTTATCCCATATAGCTTATACGATGGGGTGTCAGGTTATATGCAGGTATGTGTGTAGTGATATGTTATGTCATGATTCATGCAAGTGCAACACACACACATGACTATATGCTCACAGACCTTTAGTTCCCCCATTTTGGAAGCTAGCTTCACTCCTAGGAGCCTCCGTAGTGGCCAATGGAGACAGTGGGTCGGTCCACCCCACTCCTAGGAGGGTGACCACACTACCAGGCCTAGCCCTTACGTACGCCTCATCACAAAGAACACAACCGTGGAGCTATTGCGTGCTCTGCTGGCATAACCACAAGTCATTTCCTTTGCTAAGTGAGAACCACACTTGTTGAGTTAACATATCAATGTTGTTGCGATCGACTGTATAATACCAAAAATCCACCACCTTTTTGCGCATATAATTATGAATTCCCGAGCCATCGGCTCCCCGGACAAACCTGTCTGTTACAACTACCTTCCGAGCCTTCGGCTCGCCAGGCTAACTTGCCCATTTCCACAACCACCGAGCCTACCACTCGTAAAACCCAACAAAGCTAACCTCCCGAGTCATCGAGACGAGCAAATGTGAAGTACTAGTATTTACTAATTGCTCTTTTATCATTTTAGAATTATATTCTTATAATTTAGGATTAACCTTGGACTTCCTAGGGCATTCCCTTTGAAGGGCTCTCGAGGGGACTAGGAACTAAGATGGGTTGAAGCCCAAAGCTCCCTTTCACAAGGTACTTATTATTTTTTGTATCTACCCATGTCCCGACTCTACTGATCTTACCCTTGATTTTACTCTAAGTGTATTTAGACTCTTTCTCTAGGGAAAGACTATCCACCATTGATCTCGAGCACAACTTTACCCCTTATCAACCGGGCTCTCACAACCTGCCTTCCATTGGTGACCTTATTCATTCTCAACTAGACCAGGTACACCAACTATCTCACCTTCCCATATAAAGGCTTGCATGTTAGTTTATTTCTATAATTTTAATATGTGCAGACCTAGCGAGCTACAAGATGTGCATAAAATGTGATACTCCAAATAATGATCTAAATGGATTAAGATTATTATTTGGGGTCTAACATGATACTTTATGAGTAAATCCAGAAGATTGTAATTTTCTTAATTTCTTTGGTATTTATTATATTTACTGCAAAATTTAGCCACATATTCTTTTGAACACCAAGTACAACTTTCTGACATGATATGGTCTTAAACAAATTATGACATACTACTAACATCAAAATAACAATAAATACCAAAACTCACAATTTTCTAAGGTGGATTTAACCTTCAATAAATTATTGGATAAATAACCACAATATTCAAATAAATAGGGGAAAATTAGAGTAATCCTTTCAAAAATTATGAGAAAATTGCTAGATGGTAAATATGACCAAAAAAGGCTACTGACCAAGAATAATAATTTTCCCACACCATTATGTCACATAAATGAATTATGTTAAATATACAACAAATAGGCGGTTATGAAGGATCCTATATGACAATTCTTTCAATATATTCATAAACTTTTCAAAGCATGATTGTGTCCTAAAATGTTCCCCAACCAAGATACATATTTTTTCTAGTGAGTAACAAACCCAAAAATAATTTTCTCGCAATTAGGGCAAACATTGGGGTTGTGAATGAAGTACAAAAAATATCAATCCAAAATTCATAACAAAATTACAATTGACTAATAACATCAATATAAGCACACTATCAAAGTTTAATGATCATCCATTATTATATAAACATGAAATACTATTTTTAAATAAAGTACCCTAATTAAACTTTAATTAATTCAGAGGGGATAAATGTTCCTAAAAATTCCAGAAATATCCAAGGCTTATTACAACACTATGAGGTAGACTACCAGTATTCAAGTTAATCTAAGAACATATAACCCCATGTCCTTCTCAATACCCAAAGGGCAACCCTAGGGTTTGTACTAGGTTTTATGGGAATATTCACCCCAAACCACTCAAATCTCTTGAGGGGGTGTTTTAGGTGACTTCAAGTCAGTAGCCAAGGTTTAACCACATTTGGATTAGAATTAGACACCCTAATCATTAAACAACCTTTGCCCTAATTTACCCGTAAGGGACCAAACTTTGGTGACACCAATACCTACTTAAATCAATCCCAATTGGCCTGAAATTTTTACCAGAGTCATTTCTTGACCCTAATGGACAACCACCAAAATTTTGGATGGTTTTGAGGTCATTAGACCCCTTAATTAAATCATAAATATTTTATTAAATGTTTACAAAAACTATATAAATTGTTTTCCAAAAATTCCCATTTTGGGATATGGTAGAGGTATTGATTAGAGTGACCCCCATTCCAAATTTCAGGTCATTTCGATTGCTGGATTGATGGATACACCCAATTTAATTTCTGGTAAAGCCTAGGTATAGACTGCACCATTTTGAGTGTTGTGGTCAGACCACTGACCCAAATGGGTTGAAATTAATTTAAAAATAAACTTGACATCAAGGTCTATAACTTTACTTTTGACAATTTTTCAAGCAAGTAGATTTAAGTATTTTTATTATTTAATGTAAAAAACTGCATAAAATGTGACATATAAACAATTTAAAATGATATTAATATAAAAATCCAGCACGAATTTAGACGCACCAGATCGACAGATGTAACGCCTCCATTCGTCACATAGAATATAACAGATGGTTCGGCTGGGGCCCCACGCCATATTTCATAGACAAATGGCCGAATCACGTGTGAATATCAAAAATACTTTCTACTCACATCTTAACTCAGAGCATTCTAGCGGAAGTTTAAAGCTTATAAGAACTCATCCAACGAATGTCCACTAAACATTTAAATGACACATTTATATATAACATCAGGAACGTATACAAACACACAAACGCTCACAGCCTTAAGGCCTTACAAGTTTCTTTTTATAAGAGATGGTTTCATACATCGACACGCAGGCCGGCCACACATGAAATCAAATTCTTCGCACGACCTTCAAGGGCCTACAAGTAGTCATAACAGCAAGGGCTTCAGCCCGCTAAATCCAGTTCAGCCCGCTAAATCCAGTTCAGCCCGCAACACCTGCATATGGACGTCCACCCCAAGGGTGATAAACAAAGCAACGGTCAGCATTCAGATGACCAATTATAACGACCCTACCCCTTACTCGGGGCAGTGGTTCCTTCTCTGCATGCATTGCAATCACAATATATATATCACAATAAGTGCACTCATGCACAACATCATCAAAAATGCCGGCCTTTGTGCTAGACGCTCTATGCACTCAGGGCATGCTTACAGTGTACCGAATCATTTCAGGTCCCACCACTGATTAGAGGTTATTAGCTTGTTGGTTGGGCACTAGTTTACTACAACACGTATATTGGAGAGATCTTTGCCCATACCACTCAGAGGTGCTCACCTCACGGCAACTATGAGCACTCTAGATCGACCAACACCAATAGTGTAACAAGCTGGTGAAACCCCTCTCTACATTGCCACCAATCGACCACTCACAACGCAAGTACATAGTACCTCTAGATCGACCTACTACAGTAGTGTAATAAGCTGGGGAAACCCCCCTCTGCATTGTCACCAATTGACCTCTCATAACACAGTATCGCTTTTCGGTTCAGCTTACAGCTCATGTAGAGCGTACAATTCCAATGCCACAAAGGCTCCACAATCACAACAAATGGTTCTCATGGCCATATCGCATTCAGCTCATGCAAAGCACATAACACAAGAAGTTCACAAGCATCCTCACACACTCCATAACATACTCGTTATATACACGGAGTCTTCTCTGGTTCGCAATATAAACATCACCAATCTAGACTAACCGTCTGGATGGGTTTCACACAGCATGCCTAATCCATACTACTCATTTCTGGATCTAAATGTATACTCAACTGGGGATATCATCTATAAACCCGCTGGAATGCTTACGCTTTCCACCTCTTAGTGGAGGATTCCATGTACATGTATAAAGTAGGACTTCACTTGTCCAAGAAGGAGATCGTTACCCTTGACGATCGCTTTGGAGCCATGGAAAAACTAGACGAATGGTAATCACCGCGACGGCTTTGCCTCCACACAACTGAACTCGGCTCTCGATTCGGATCGTTGAAGCTCCACCGGCAGCTGTAATCCTTCTCCTTCTTCTTTCCTTGCTCTCCTCTCTCTCTTCTCTTTTAGAAAGAGAATGGCCAACATAGAATGAGAGTTTATCTCTCAATGCTCGGCCTTATAACAGCAGGAAAGAAACTTGGATCATATGATCCAAACAGAAGGAAATGAACGGCCATGATTCGCTCTGAAAAGCATATTTTCAGGGCTGACACGGCATGTGACACACCCGTGTCACAGGCCATGTCCCTTAAGAGGCGCGCAACCGACTCAAACAAGACCAGGACAAGTGCTTATACACGCCCGTGTCAAGCTCCTGACACGCCCATGTCACTCAGTACACGCCCGTGTTGAGGGGCGTGTCCCTCAATCGACACAGGATTAATAATCCCAAAAGGGACACAGGTTCCCAACACGCCCGTGTCACCTTTGACACCCCCGTTTCACCCAGAACACGCCTGGGATCCCGACCGTGTTCCTCACCTGACACAGCTCAGCTACCAACCCGAGCAAGACATTCCATGGGACACGCCCGTTTCAAAGGCTGTGTCGACAACACAGTGAAGGACAAGCCCTGGGACACGCCCATGTCCCAGTCTGTGTGCCTCACTCGAGACACACTCGAGGCCCACTCGAGTCCTACTCGAGACTCACTCGAGTACATAGAGCTGGACACACCCGCCTCACAGGCCATGTCACCCAGCCTGAACTCCAAATTGGGTTTTGCGGTATTACAACGACATCTGGTCGTCTTCCTCCTTGATCCAATGGCTCATGGCAACCCATCCTGGGCAGACTTGGGGGATGATTTCTTAGCCACCTGAGTGCCTCCCCGGCCGGCCAATGCCACCACCTTCATTGAGGGTGTTGTCGATGATAGGCGGTGGTAGGCCGGCTGGAGTTGGCCAGAATCGGGATTTAGGCTGGAAGTAAAAGCTTGAATAACCAAGCTTTCGGTATACCTGATATAGGGCCAATTGGCCCCAAACCTTATGTCCATCTAAAGTGGATCTATCCATTTAGAGAGGAGAAGAGGACAGGACCTGTGTAGCGGGTTGTTGCCTTGCCGATCTCCTAGTCACCATGGCCGGTGGTGGAGATTTCGGTTGCTCTGCAACGACACTATAAAGACCTTCAATTTCTTCAGGAGAAGGGTGTAACCAAATGCTGGGGGTACAGGGAAGCTCTTAAATTAATCAAATGGGGGGAGAGGGAGAGCCATGACATCAATTGCTATTAATGGACATGAAGAAGAAATTTCGGCCACTCCCTTATCCACTAGATTCAGCCTCAAATCTTCCCTGAGAGGCTCTTGATCTTCTCAAAACTGAAGTGGGAATGAATCTCCATCGATTGGGAGAGAGATGAGGGGTCAAGGGCATTTAAACACCATGAATGGACACTTTCTCTCTCCTCAATTATAGGTGAAGTGGAGCTTTATCTCTCCTTGTCATCATTTCCAGAAAATGAATGGATAATCATGCAATTATCAGCCTCCTAAGGCTAGTGGGCCACCTAAATTGGGCTTAGCCCAAGTGGATTGGGCTTGGTTAGGTCAAATTAGGGAAATTCGACCTAACTTAGGGTTGAGTTGACTTTAGTCAAATTGTCTTTTTTGGTTGACCCCAATGAGTCCTTGGTGACCCATTGACCTCCCCTAAGGTCTAGGGAGACTTGGATAGGGTTTGTTTGACACCTTGGTGGTCACTTGACCCTTAATTAGGGCACTTTGAGGCTAGGGTTAACTTTGGTCAACTTTACCTCTTTAGTTGACCCCAATGGGTCCTTAGTGACCCAATGAACCCTATTTATGGCCAGGGGGATTTAGGTGGGGTCAAATTGGCTAAGGGAAGGTCCACTGGCAATAGATAGGGCACTTTGACCATTTTAGGGTTAGGGTTGACTTTGGTCAAATTGACCTTTTGGGTTGACCCCAATGGATCCATGGTGACCCAATGAACCTTCTAAAGGGCTAAGAATGTTATGGTGGGGTCAAAGAGTCAATGTGAGGCCCTAATATCAAACTCTATGTTAGGTAATCAGAAAGTGTTATTTGCAAACCATGGTAATCTTTACCATCATGCCTAAGTTCACATGGTTTTTTTAGCTTCGTATGGTTTTGTCATGACCTAGTCTTGACAAACCATCTTTGGGGTCTAGTTGGAAATGGGAAGTAACACCACTAGCCTAGACAGACGCGGGCTCGCGAACGTGACTCGCCGCTCTCATTAGGTGAGCGCGAGCTGGCTCGCGCGGCTCACCCTCCCTTCCTGGCGGAAGTAGGCTCGCGGTCCTGGCTTGCTCGCCTACTGACGGGTGTAGGGCAGCTGCCCTGGCTCGCTCTCCTATATGGCAAGTGCGGGCCGACTGCCCTTGCTCGCTCTCTTGCCTGGCAGGTAGGAAATTGAGAGGAACTTGGGCTTAAATTCGTAAGCGTAGAATGAATCCAATTCACTCAACGCCTCAGCAAACGGCGTCAACAGGCTGTGCTCCACTCAATGCCTTAGCAGACGGCATCGACAGGCCAAGCTCCACTAAATACCTTAGCAGACGGCGTCGATAGGATGAGCTCTACTCAATGCCTTGAAAATGGCGTCTGAACTTCTATCCTAACCTGCAAGCCTGCCTATCTCGCCCGCCTGGTGATCCCACTCAGCGAAAACTGGGTTATACACAATCCCCGCTCTTTTTGAGCTTGGCAAAGCTCGGTAAAAAGCATCCAATCCAACGTGTTCGATGAGTGCTTGCTGAGCTGGAGGGAATATTTTGGTGGGTCTACTAATATGCTATAAATATACCACCGAGCCTACAGGAAAAATCCCCGTCTTCCTTCTTTTACCTTTCTTGCATATTGTAGTTAAGCGATGCCCAAGTTAGAAGAGATGGGAGCACGCCTAGGAGCCGCGAGGGAGGGGACGGGGGAGCAGGTCATTGATGATACTCCTTGGCTAGTGCACGGATCACCCGATCCCGTCTTTAGGCTGAAGAAGACAAAGATGATCAGGCGCTCTCCCCTAAACGACGCCATTGCATCCAGTTCAGCGGCTGGTGTTGAGGCCACCCATGAGGTATACAGGCCTCTTTTTCTCTTTTTCCGCAGGAGGCACCCCGCGATGATGGAGGCGGGAGAGTGGAAATGGGGCATTCCTCTCCATAGATAACTGAGCGGGTCACCAGCCCCTCGAACCTGGGGCCTGCCCCTCCTGCGATTCCTGCATTGCCAACCCGCCCTAGGCTAGGGAAATCTTTTACGGCTCTTGAAGGCGGGGGATATGCCGATACCCGGTGAGTTTGTAAGCTTGCCTTCTTATGACCACTTGCTTTTTTTGATCTTTCTTACTTTTGTAGTCTTCAATGGGATCTCCTCCTCCGATGTCGATATCAGGGGGGGATACTAGCCTCCCCCTTCTACGGACCACATCTCGGAATACCTTGGCGACTTGCAGGATGTCGAGGAGATGAAGAGGGGGCTGATACGGTTATTCAAGAAGCAATCCCTGATGCTATGTAACACCCCAAAAATCTCAGGAGGTCGGTTTGAGGTGAAGGCTGTTTGACACGGCCTGGGACACGGGCGTGTCCCAGGGCGTGTCGGGGGTACACGGCCTGGGACACGGGTGTGTCCCAGGGCGTGTTCAGGATAGTCAACGATCGGTGGTCTACTATAGTCGAGCCTGGGACACGGCCTTGGACACGGGCGTGTCCCAGGGCGTATCACTCAAGAAACTGCCGGTTTGAGTCAGGGAAGTACACGGCCCGGAACCAAGCCTTAAACACGGCCGTGTCAGATTTGACACGGGCGTGTCCGATGCCGTGTACCTACCCATGTACTGCTTGTTGGGTTTGGAGCTCGTTGAGGCAGGGGTGACACAGGCGTGTCTCATGGCTGACACGGGCGTGTCAGGTTCGACACGGGAGTGTCGATGCCCGTGTTCTGGTAAAGTTCAGTCGGTACGAGTGCCGCGTGTGCCGCTTAAGGGTATACGGCCTGTGACACGGGCGTGTCACAGGCCGTGTCAGCCAAAAAAAGTGGAATTTTGGGAAAATCGTGGCCGTTCCTTTTCTCTATTTGGATCCAAGGGCTCAGGTGATTCCTGGCTGGATTAAGTCAGCAGAGGCTTGATGAAGAAATCATTCTTCATTTGGCTAAGTGAAGAGAGAAAGAGAGAGGAGGAGGAAGAAGGAGGAGGAGATCAAGCCACCGGTGGAGCTCCCGTGGTCCGATTCGAGATCCGAGGCCAGCGCTGTGACGGCAAAGCTGCTGCGGTTCTTTCTCACCGGCTAGTTTTCGATGGCTCCCAAGAGATCGTCAAGGGTAACGATCTCCCTTCTTGGACATGTGAAGTACTTCTTTTCTGCATTGCATAGGGAAAACCCTTCCCCGCAAGTGTGCGGTGGGTTGTGGTGTCCCTTGGGCTAGATATGTGAAGTCCCCCTTGTTAGAGTCCGGAATTGGAGTACGGATCTAGGCATGCTATGTGAAGCCCATCTGGACATGCTGGTCTGGATTGGTGATGCTTGTTTGCATATCGGAGAAGACTCCGTGGTTATGGCTTGTTTGCCTTGTGCCTACCTGTTGCTTGGTGCAGCAGGAAGTACTGGATGAAGTCCAGGAAATGAAGAGGGTTGGATGCAACTCTTGTGGCCGTGCGTTGCCACTTTGTGTGCGGTTGAGCCGTTGGGCTGCAACTCGATGAAAAGGCAGATTGCCGAACAGGAAAGGTGAAACCGACCCGCGCCTATAAATTGCCATGGATACTTCCGTATTCGAGGTGGCACGGCGACTTGAGCAACGGGGGGTGGCTGATCCGTACCTGCGTTATGTCCGTCCGACTTGGAAGCCTGGTTATAGGTTTCGTTGGAGCGCATAATGAGAGTCTTAGGCCCGCGCGCCAAAAAGACTAGAATGCTCAATACCGTGTAAACAGTGGTGTTGACCCTGGTTTTCCGGTGCACCAAGAATGTGCCTTGAGTGCACGGACTGTCGGGCCGTGTGGCCGATGGTTGTGATGGCTTGAGTGTGCCTGCGAGCACATATTTGCTATTGTTGATACCATGCTGTGCAGGGAAGGAATGCTACTGCCCCGAGAAAGGGGTAGGATTGTTATAATTGGGTCAGCTGAATGCTGACCGTTGCCGTGTTTGCCACCGTTTGGGTGGATTGTCCCTATGCAGGTGCTGGAGAGCCAAGTGGTAAATGAAGGGCTGAAGCCCTACTATTGTTGCTGATGCTGCGGCGGCTAGCCCTTGAAGGCTGCGCGAATGGTTTTGTTTGTTTTACTTTCACTCATGTATGGCCGGCCTGCGCGCCAATGTTTGTAATCCATGATGTGTGGAAAGAGGAACTGTAAGGCCTTAAGGCCAACCCTTCACCTTTGTTGTACATTCCGTGGCTGTATATATAACTGTGGTTTATATATTGGACATTCCTGGTTAGAGTTCAATTTACAACTTAAAGCTTCCGCTAGCATGCTCTGAGTTAGGATACGTGTATGGTTTGGTATTATTCTGTGACCTCACCGTCTGTTTGTGGCATATCGTGTGGGGCCCCGGCCGGACCTTCTACTATACGTCATGTAACGGATGGGGTCGTTACATTTTGGTATCAGCTTCGTTCGTTCTTCCACTTTCGAATTCGTGGTCGAATTCTTTTGTGGGGTGGCGAGCGCGTTTTTGTGCGCCCTGCTGTAACGCTAATGAACTCTGGAATGTCCACTAAGGAATGTACATAATCTTGTTTGAGGAATCTGCGCGTTCCTTTTCTGTTGTTTTTGCTTGCATGCGATCGCTAATGTGTGTCTTGTCCACCTATAGGTGACACGTAGTGGTGCTGGGCAGTCTGAGCCCCAGCGCTCTGATGAGAGTGCGGCACCAGCTGATGTGCCAATACCTCCTCCATCTGCGGAAACTGTTCGCTTAGTTACTGAGGCTCTATTTGCCATGATTCAGCCGACCGGGCAAGCGCAGCCGACAGTAGAACCAGTTCGTATTGTTGTAAGACCCGAGCCGGTTGAGGCTGTAGATCCACGAGCAGCTGACCGACAGTTGAAGCAATTCATGAGCTTCAGTCCGCCTACGTTTACGGGACTGGGATCCCCAACGCAGGCAGAGGATTGGTTATCGCGTGTCAAGCAGATAATGACAACGATCAGGGCGGAGGAAACGTTAAAGGTCACCTTGGCCACCTTCATGCTTGAAGGAGAGGCGCGGTTTGGTGGGACGAGGTTGAGGTACACCATTTGGCGGGCAAGCAATTAGCACAAGTATCGATTGAGGAGTTCTCTCGAATATTTTTGGCGAAGCATGTCTCAGCGGCGCAACGCATTGCCATGGAAAATGAGTTCCAATGGTTAAAGCAAGGAGAAGATAGCGTGGATACCTACCTGCATGAGTTTACCAGGTTGGGGCGGTATGCGGGAACAATTTTCGCGGATGACCAAAGGAAAACGAATAGGTTTTATGAAGGATTGCGGGATGAGTTGAGGTTCCTGCTTTCGAGTTCAATGAACCAAGGGTTTCAGGCGTTGGTTGATACTGCATGTGCGTTGGAGAAGGACATGAGACGGGTGCAAGGGAATAAGGGCTTGGTTGTGTCAAAGCCAGAAGTTCAAGCACCTCGCCCTAGCAAATCGTTCTACCAGAAGAAAGGGGGCAAGAGGTCCAAGCCGTCTGGGCAAGTGGCTACGACCGTTGTGTCGGGGGCGACGTCAAGGCCGGAGTCTCGTACATGCTTTACTTGTGGCCGGGTGGGGCATCTGGCCCGTGATTGTCGGGTTGTTCAGCCCAAAGGGGAAAAGAAGACGGGTGCGTCTTATGCTGAGAAGGGCAAAGCGGTGGTTGAGTCCTCTGCGTCCCAGGCACATCCCCGAATCTATCACCTTGGCCAGCAGGAGGCGATTAAGCAAAGTGACGTCGTCACAGGTACGAGTGAATATAGAGTATTTGCTTACGTGCTATTGATTTTGGTTATGTATAGCTTGTGCATGATGTGTGTGTGCTGCAGGCTTTGTCCTGATTCGGAATAATCTGGCGAGAGCCCTATTTGATACGGGTGCTTCGCATTCTTTTCTGTCTGAGGACTTCGTATCTCGAATTGGGGTGCCGAGTCATGTGACGGTTGATAGTACAAGGGTGCTATTGCCGAATGGCTGTTTGATGCTTGCGGTTAGGGCTTGCGATGTGGATGTTCAAATAGGAAGTCGGGATTTCGGTTTGAGTGCAGCTGTGCTACCGTTATCGGAGTTTGATGTGATCTTTGGCATGGACTGGCTCTCGGAGCAGTGTGCCTTTATTGATTGCAACTCCAAGGAGATCACACTAGGCCAGAATACCGGATTTGTGACGAAGTTCGCTGGTATGCGAGGAGTTGGCGGGATTTTGTTGTTTGCGCTCCAATTCGTCAATGCTGTTCGGAAGGGCGCGGAGTTATTCTTCACGCTAATTCAGGCTGTTGAGCCAAAGGCCAGTGTCGGTGAAGTTCTGGTTGTGTCAGAGTTTGCCGATGTGTTTCCTAAAGATCTTCCTGGGTTACCACCCCAGCGGGAGATTGACTTCTCTATTGAGTTGGTGCCAGGTGCTAAACCTGTGGCCCGCTCACCATATCGCGTCGCGCCAAAAGAGATGGCTGAATTGAAAGTCCAATTGCAAGAGTTGTTGGAGCAGGGATACATACGCCCAAGTATGTCACCTTGGAGCGCGCCTGTTCTATTTGTGAAAAAGAAAGACGGTAGTTTGCGTTATGCATTGACTACCGCGAATTGAATAAGCTGATGAAGAAAAACAAATATCTGATTCCACGGATTGATGACCTATTTGATCAGCTGGCAGGATCAACGGTCTATTCCAAGTTGGATTTGAAATCGGGATATTATCAGTTGAGGATTCGGGAAGGTGACATTCCCAAGACGACGTTTGGAACACGCTACGGTCATTATGAGTTCACGGTAATGCCGTTTGGCCTATGTAATACGCCTTCGGTATTTATGGATCTAATGCATCGAACGTTCCGAGAGTACTTGGATTTGTTCGTAATTGTGTTTATCGATGACATCTTAGTATACTCTCAGTCGGAAGAGGATCATGCAAACCATTTGCGGTTGGTCTTGCATACCCTGCGGAGGAATAAGCTTTATGCCAAGTTCTCAAAGTGTGAGTTCTGGCTCTCTTCAGTAGCCTTTTTAGTCCATGTGGTAAGTGGTGAAGGTATCGCGGTGGATCCGTTGAAGATCAGTGCCATTCGAGATTGGCCAGTGATGTCTTCAGTGGCCGAGGTCAGGAGCTTCCTTGGGCTTGCGGGCTACTATAGACGGTTTGTGGAAAATTTCTCACGGATTGCTTTACCTCTGACCACGCTGACGAGAAAAGATCAAAGGTTCATTTGGACGCCGGAGTGCGCGCGAGCTTTTGAAGACCTGAAAAGTCGTTTGACCACGACGCCTGTGTTGACATCGCCATGTGGTACAGATGGCTATGAGATCTATAGTGATGCTTCCGGGAGCGGCTTAGGCTGCGTTCTTCTGTAGTTTGGTAAAGTGATTGCTTATGGCTCGCGCCAGTTGAAAGTGCATGAGCGGAATTACCTCGTCCATGATTTGGAGTTGGCGGCGGTAATCTTTACGCTCATGTTGTGGTGGCACTATCTTTATGGCGTTAGAGTGGACATCTATACAGATCACAAAAGCCTAAAGTACTTGTTGGATCAGAAGGATCTGAATATGCGACAACGAAGATGGATGGAGTTCCTTGGGGACTACACCTTCGAGATTCACTATACGCCCGGGAAGGGAAATGTGGTCGCTGATGCTTTGAGTCGGAAGACTCCGGTACGGGCAAGCTGGTTGCAGTGGCATGATCAGCGTTTAATCCAGGAATTGGAAGCATTGGAGATATCTTGTGTTGACAAGGGTTCGTCGACCGATGCATGCTTGAACTGGACGGAGGTTCAATATGACCTTACGGACAGAGTTCTGCGAGCAACGGAGCTTGATGAAAGTCTCCAGCGCTATGCTAAAGATGGGCCGGATGACCAATTCTCTTGGGATAACGGTTTGTTACGAAGAAATGGTCGAATGTGCGTTCCGAGTATGGGTAAATTGAGGGAAGAGTTGATGTACGAAGCTCACTTTGCAAAGTACTCAGTTCACCCAGGAAGCACAAAGATGTACAGAGATCTGAAAAAGCTGTTCTGGTGGCCCGGACTAAAGAAAGATGTAGCACGTTATGTGGCGGAATGCCATACTTGTGCGTTGGTGAAAGCAGAATGCCAGAAGCCTGGCAGTTTCCTGAAGTCGTTACCCATTCCGGAGTGGAAGTTCGATGACATTTCGATGGATTTCGTGCACGGGTTGCCGAGATCTCAACGCGGTCATGATTCAATCTGGGTGATTGTGGACCGGTTGACAAAGGTGGCACACTTCCTTCCAAATAAAAGAGACGATTCAGTGGAAACCTTGGCCAAGCTCTATGTGGAGCAGATTGTTCGACTGCACGGTGTTCCTCAGAGCATCGTTAGTGACCGTGATGGGCGATTCACATCGAATGATTGACGGCTAGTTCATCAAATGTTGGGTACAAAATTAGCGTTTAGTACGGCCTTTCATCCCCAAACGGATGGCCAGACTGAACGAACCAACAGGACGATGGATGACATGCTCCGCATGTGCGCCCTAGACTTTGGTAAGAGATGGGAAGATTATAATTTTCTTGTAGAATTTGCCTATAATAATAGCTACCAAGCGAGCATCGGTATGACACCATTTGAGGCTTTGTATGGTCGTAAATGCCGTACACCGTTAGATTGGGCAGAAGTAGGCGAATCTAAGCTGAGGGGGAAAAAGGAAGTCGAAGAAGCTACCTCGCTTATACGCTCTATTCGGGAGAGGCTCTTAATAGCCCAAGATCGTCAAGCAAAGTACTACAATGCCAAACACCGGAACGTGGAGTTCGCGGTAGGTGATTGGGTATATTTGAAGATCAAACCCTTCAAAGGCGTGTCCAAGATTCGGCATTTGAAAAAGCTAAATCCGAGGTATCTTGGTCCATTTGAGGGGGTGGAGCGAGTTGGGGAAGCTGCTTATCGACTAGCACTTTCAGCAGACTTGGGTGGATTACATGATGTATTTCACATCTCAGTACTTCGTAAGGCTGTTAAGGATCCAGCTCAAGTAGTAGAGAATGATCGGGTACCGGTCGAGTATGGGCTAACGACGAGGGTTCGACCCATTCGGATCGAAGATCGAGCCGAGAAACAGTTGCGGAACAAAGTGATCGGGATGGTCAAAGTCCGATGGGACAATTGTGGCCGTGAAGAGCTAACATGGGAGCGAGAGCAGACCATGCGAGCTGAATTTCCCGAGCTGTTTGTATAAACTGTAGACCGTGTACCTTTTTGTTATAACAGAGGTATCAAGTTATAGCATTTTATTTGCTTGTTTCCTTACCGTGTCAAATTTCGGGACGAAATTTTCTTAAGGTGGGGAGGATTGTAACACCCCAAAAATCTCAGGAGGTCGGTTTGAGGTGCAGGCTATTTGATACGGCCTGGGACACGGGCGTGTCCCAGAGCGTGTCGGGGGTATACGGCATGGGACATGGGCATGTCCCAGGGCGTGTTCAGGATAGTCGACGATCAGTGGTCGACTATAGTCGAGCCTGGTACACGGCCTTGGACACGGGCGTGTCACTCAAGAAATTGCCGGTTTGAGTCAGGGAAGTACACGGCCCGGAACCAAGCCTTGAACACGGCCGTGTCAGATTTGACACGGTCGTGTCCGATGCCGTGTACCTACCTGTGTACTGCTTGTTGGGTTTGGAGCTCGTTGAGGCAGGGGTGACACGGGCGTGTCTCATGGCTGACACGGGCGTGTCAGGTTCGACACGGGCGTGTCGATGCCCGTGTTCTGGTAAAGTTCAGTCGGTACGAGTGCCGCGTGTGCCGCTTAAGGGTACACGGCCTGTGACACGGGCGTGTCAGCCAAAAAAGTGGAATTTTGGGAAAATCGTGGCCGTTCCTTTTCTTTATTTGGATCCAAGGGCTCAGGTGATTCCTGGCTGGATTTAGTCAGCAGAGGCTTGATGAAGAAATCATTCTTCATTTGGCTAAGTGAAGAGAGAAAGAGAGAGGAGGAGGAAGAAGGAGGAGGAGATCAAGCCACCGGCGGAGCTCCCGTTGTCCGATTCGAGATCCGAGGCCAGCGCTGTGATGGCAAACATGCTGCGGTTCTTTCTCACCAGCTAGTTTTCGATGGCTCCCAAGAGATCGTTAAGGGTAACGATCTCCCATCTTGGACATGTGAAGTCCTTCTTTTCTGCATTGCATAGGGAAAACCCTTCCCCGCGAGTGTGCGGTGGGTTGTGATGTCCCTTGGGGTAGATATGTTAAGTCCCCCTTGTTAGAGTCCGGAATTAGAGTACGGATCTAGGCATGCTGTGTGAAGCCCATCTGGACATGCTGGTCTGGATTGGTGATGCTTGTTTGCATATCGGAGAAGACTCCGTGGTTATGGCTTGTTTGCCTTGTGCCTACCTGTTGCTTGGTGCAGCAGGAAGTACTGGATGAAGTCCAGGAAATGAAGAGGGTTGGATACAACTCTTGTGGCCGTGCGTTGCCACTTTGTGTGCGGTTGAGCCGTTGGCTGCAACTCGATGAAAAGGCAGATTGCCGAACAGGAAAGGTGAAACCGACCCGTGCCTATAAATTGCCATGGATACTTTCGTATTCGAGGTGGCACGACGACTTGAGCAACGGGGGGTGGCTGATCCGTACCTAAGTTATGTCCGTCCGACTTGGAATCCTGGTTATAGGTTTCGTTGGAGCGCATAATGAGAGTCTTAGGCCCGCGCGCCAAAAAGACTAGAATGCTCAATACCGTGTAAACGGTGGTGTTGACCCTGGTTTTCCGGTGCACCAAGAATGTGCCCTGAGTGCACGGACTGTCGGGCCGTGTGGCCGACGGTTGTGATGGCTTGAGTGTGCCTGCGAGCACATATTTGCTATTGTTGATACCATGCTGTGCAGGGAAGGAATGCTACTGCCCCGAGAAAGGGGTAGGATTGTTATAATTGGGTCAGCTGAATGATGACCGTTGCCGTGTTTGCCACCGTTTGAGTGGATTGTACCTATGCAAGTGCTGGAGAGCCAAGTGGTAAATGAAGGGCTGAAGCCCTACTGCTGTTGCTGCTGCTGCTGCGGCTAGCCCTTGAAGGCTGCGCGAATGGTTTTGTTTGTTTTGCTTTCACTCATGTATGGCCGGCCTGCGAGCCGATGTTTGTAATCCATGATGTGTGGAAAGAGGAACTGTAAGGCCTTAAGGCCAACCCTTCACCTTTGTTGTACATTCCGTGGCTGTATATATAACTGTGGTTTATATATTGGACATTCCTGGTTAGAGTTCAATTTACAACTTAAAGCTTCCGCTAGCATGCTCTGAGTTAGGATACGTGTATGGTTTGGTATTATTCTGTGACCTCACCGTCTGTTTGTGGCATATCGTGTGGGGCCCCGGCCGGACCTTCTACTATACGTCATGTAACGGATGTGGTCGTTACATGCTACATGAGGTTTACGATAGGGTGGATGAGGATAAGGCCAAGGCGGAGGAGCGTTTTGCGGTACTGGAGGGCATGAGGTGCCCAGCTAACAGTGACGAGATGACTTCTCCGGGAGTGCACATTACGCGAGCGGAGGAACGGCTCTGACATGCCATAGAGCAAGTCGACCTGGCTCAGCAGGAATAATTGGCGGTTCGAGAGTACTTTAATCCTTACATGATGTCCTGTTCTGGGGCATGGGGGCGGGGTAGGTGGAAGTGGAT
Source organism: Platanthera zijinensis (assembly GCA_039513925.1). Taxonomy (NCBI): domain Eukaryota; kingdom Viridiplantae; phylum Streptophyta; class Magnoliopsida; order Asparagales; family Orchidaceae; genus Platanthera; species Platanthera zijinensis. The sequence continues at coordinate 129,746,644 of CM077080.1, forward strand.
TCAGTACTGAGCCACCCGCCCCTTCCTCGCTATCGATCGATAGGTACGGGTCGCACCTCCTTCTTGGATCAGCCTGCGTGATAGGGCCATGAACTTGAATCATCCTTTCTCAGGAGCATCGAACTCTCTCTTATTTGTAAATATTTGAGACTTCTCGCCTACTAACAGACTTATGTTTGTTGTATATTAGTTTCATAGCTTGTCACTGCATAGCTTTCTCTAGGCGAATGTGGATAAGGTACCCTTGCTCGCCTACCCCCTCCTTAGGCGGGCGTGAGGCTGTTGGGCCTGCTCGACCCTCTACTGGATGCGAGCTAGTATAACTCGCCTGCCTCTTTGGCGGATGCGAGTGAGCGGGGCTCGCCCTCCACTTGGGCAGGCGCGAGTCAGCATGACTCGCCCGCAACTTGGGCGGACGCGGGTCAGCGCGGCTCGCCCCACCACTTGGGCGGACGAGAGTCAGCATGGCTCACTATCGCATAACTTTAATAGGGCTGTGTCGAGCTGGCGGGAACTTGTGGCGGGCTTGGAAGTCGAAGCATCAGGGTGTATTTTTTCTATCCGCACATTTCCCGCCGATGGGACGTTTTTCCTCCCATTCCTCTTCTATAAATAGGCCCTGACGCTCCTTCCTACCTACCATATTTAAGACCTTCCATTCCTTCTCCCCTTCCTGCAACTCCCTACCCGCCTCCTCTTTCCGAGAAGTCTAGCGTACCCCTTAGTTATTTGTCTTTGATATGGGCCGCAGCGGTGGAGATGCTGAGGGGCAAAGCAAGTTTTCCTGGACCTTCTCAAACCACTCCTTCTTCTTCGCCACCACCACCGAAGCCGAATTTTTCGAAGTGGTCGGCGACTTCATCCCTCCCAGCTTTAAGGTGAGGCGGCCTGGAGAGGAAGAGAAGATGAATAATCTTTCTGTCGGGGAGATCACCATCCCCATTGCCCATTTTGACGCCGGCCTCCGGCTACTCCTATTTCCAGAGGTTAGGAAGGTACTGAAGTACTTGGGGTCATCCTCGGCCAGATGACTCCAAATTTGGTGGCCTCTATAGACGGGTTCGCTTGCTATCTGCGAGAGGACCAGATCGAGTTCAGCCTTGCGGTCTTCCGCAAGCTGTTCTCCTTCTGGGCGAACAAGGATGGCAATTCCTATTTCTCCAGCACCCATGTCAAGGCACGCAAGACAGTGAAAAAGAGCTACAATTGGATCAGGAAGTTTGTCTTCATCAAAGGCAACTTCGACAATATTCCTTTCTCGCCGGTACAACTCAACGAGGTGAGCTACCCCATAGCCTCGGGTGCCACGAAGCCGAGCTATGCGGGTTCTTCCAAGGGAAGAACTTTGAAGTCGTGTTGCTCCGCCGGAACATGGATTGCCTCGCCCCCATCCCACCCAAGGGAGGTAATCTACTCGCACTTTCCCCCTTTTATATAGCCCTTTCTTTCTTCTTTGCTCTAACCCTCTTTCTATAGGTGAGCAAGACATTCCTCTGCACCCTCATTACGAAAGCGCGTGAGTCGCCTTCGGCGAGCTTACCTATGCCGAGGCTACAGCTGCTACGCATCACGAGGCCCTAGACCTCGCTATCCAAAAGCGGGCCACCCGCGAACAGCCTCTGCCTCCTCCGCAGCCAAAGAAGCCGAATACCGCTGGTGGTGCACCTCCCGTAATCTGGGAGAAAGGCAAGGCTCTGGCAGGCCAACAAATTATAGAGCCCGCCACCCCAGGCGTTTCGACCGGCAGCCCTTCTAACGGGGTGATCGACACCTCAAGATCGTGAAGACAGGCGCCCGTCGCTAAGGCCGTGCTGAGAGGCCACCACAACTTTGGCTACGGTGAATGGCACTTTGGCAAGCCCCTCCCCTAGTGGGATAAAGAGGCGAACCGAGCCTCTATCTCGACCCTACTGCAAAGATGGTTGGAGCAGGATTCCATCAGCGGGGAGGCCCATGCCTTCTTCTTCGGCCTCTGCATGCTGGAGGACGTTGCAATATTCTATGAGGAGGCCATGCGAGTACTTATGCATGAGAGCGTGTGGGCGCAGCTCCATTACCTAGAGCTGTCTAACATGGTGGGAAACCAGTGCATGAAGTTGGAGCGAAATTCCACCTCGCTCTAAAAGCTCGCAGAAGACGAGGAGGCCCACTGTCTTTTTTAGGAGGAAGCGGTCAACTAGAAGGAGCGGGCGGACGCGGCCGATGTCATTTTTGCCGGATACTTGGGAGGGGTGGCAAGTCCTAGAACTTTCAACAAGATGCCTTAAAGAATGATTATAATCCTCTTATGTTCCTGTTATTTCTTCTTGCAGGATGCGGCAATGGCTAAGCGCCTTGGTTTCCAAATCGCCACCCTTGAGGATAATGAGGCAATGCGGGCGTGGATGTGAGAACCGGAAGCTGCAGCTCCTCCGCTGCCCTCTAACAGCAGCTACAAGCTCACCCGCTATTTTGAGTACGAGCTTGAGGAGATTATGCAAAAGAACGCTGCCAAGACTGCGAAGTTCACGCTCAAGACTATGCAACGGGCCGGCCTTCTTAAGAGCAAAGGCGCGGGGCTTTCAGCGAGCGATGTAGTATCGGAGCTGTTCCTTCGAGTACCGAAGCCGGGCGACGAGTCCTACTAACCCTTTTAGGAGGGCTCGCCGCCCAAGAGCTCGCCTCGCTGAACCCCCATGCCGCATTTCTCTTTATTTTTGTAACATGCTCTTTTATTTATGAAATGTATAGGCGGGTTTTGTCCACTCCTTATAACCCTTGCGGTTAATAATATATGTACTTTTCTGAAATGATACTGCCTTTATTTTTCTCTTTCCCTTTCTTCTTCATACTCGTAACCTGGATCGGCCCTCCAGCTCGCTGCCTCCCGGCCCGCATTTCGTTAGTGAGATCGACCATTCCTTAACGACTTAGATAAGGGAATGTCAGGATCATAGGTAGTCAACCTGTGAGTTTCAATCCGCCTCCCTTATCTAGAGACTCTCCTACGTCGCTCATGAGATATATGGGTCCAATCCGACTCGACTTGCGCCTGGGGCACTCGGATTTGCGCGAGCCAGGACTGATGAGGTCGCGGCATGGCCCGAGTGTTCGCGACCTTAGCCGCTTTGTGTGCTAGGATAGATGAATGCTGGGCGGGCGCCTGAGGTGTGGAATCAAACTCGGATGTGAACTTGGCCCTGTGGAGATACCGTTAGGAATATCTACTCCCTTATTTCTGTAAGCTGGTAGGAGCCTGACGATGTGAGATGAGTGTCAATCGATCCTTCACTTTGGCTGAACATCGGGTGCCACCACCGACCTATTTAGCTAGATTGGAGCCTGACGGCGGGTGTTGGGCTTCTACTGGTCATATCGAAGCTTCCTCCTAGAGGCCCATCTGCCTTATCAGCTAGTGAGAGCACGACCAATGGAACCATCTCGGAGCCCATCATTTCAAAACTCCTCCGAGTGACATCCAGCCCTGCCAGCTAGTGGGAGCCTAGCAGCGGGATCTGCTCGGGGTCTGGGAGATGCTCTCGAGTGATATCTAGCCTGGCTAGCTAGTGGGATCCTTGAAGTGGGATTTGCTCGGGGTCTGGGAGATTCTCTCGAGTGATATCCAAACCTACCAGCTAGTGGGAGCCTGGAAGCGGAATCTTCTCGGGGTCTAGAAGGCGCTCTCGAGTGACATCCAGCCCTGCCAGCTAGTGGGATCCTGGAAGAGGGATCTGCTCGGGGTCTGGTAGTTGCTCTCGAGTGACATCTAGCCATGCCAGGTAGTTGGAGCCTGCAGCAGGATCTGCTCGGGGTCTAAGAGACGCTCTTGAGTGACATCCAGCCCTTCCAGCTCGTGGGAGCCTGGCAGTGAGATCTGCTCAGGGCCTGGGAGACGCTCTCAATTGATATCTAGCCCTGCCAGCTAGTGGGAGCCTGGCAGTGGGATCTGCTCAGGGTCTACTTTATAAACATGGCTTGTCACAGGTTCTATTGCAAAAAGAGCTGAATGACCAAGAAATTTCATATTCACCAAAGGGATGTACGTACATGATTCATGGGTATAAATGCATCAAGTCATCATTGCTCCAGGTGTGACTTAGGGTCTCGCCCTACACATTTCGGAGGCGATACCCCAAACCTCAATGCTTCTTTTATAATGTATGAACCCTCCTTGTTGGGGTTGATCTTTCCCACGACACCTGACCTCCCTATAGCATCCACCTTTTTTAGGACCAGATCCCCTTCCGCGAACTATTTGACCCAAACATGCTTGTCAAAGTACTTGCCCATCCTTCGTTTGACCTCCTCCTGTTGGATGGTAGACAGATCAAGTAACTCCTCAACCAAATCCAGGGAGAGACGTAGCTCATCCTCATTCTCGGGCCGCCTCTCTTCTCTGCCTTCCTCTACCTCAACTACCTAAGGTGTCCGAACCTCGAACTCTAGGGTGAGCACTGCTTCGCAATCTTGGGAGAGCTTAAAGGGGGTCTCCCATATGGGTGTATTGGGAGTAGTCCTCAGGGCCCATAGGACCGAAGGGAGATGCTCCACCCAGCTCCCCTTCATGTTTTCCACTTTCTTCTTGAGGAGGTTGATGAAGATCTTGTTCGCCGCCTCCACCTGCCCGTTTCTCTTGGGATGGTGGACAGGCGCGAACCAGAGATCAATCTAAAGTAGGCCACAGAAGCTGATAAACTCGGCGCTGGCAAACTGCAACCCATTACCCGTGATAATGGACTGAGGCAACCCGTGCCGGTAGATGATCTCCACCCATATAGATTTTTTATTATCTAGGAGGTCACCTTGGCCAGTGCCTTCACTTCCAACCACATAGAAAAATATTCAATCATGACTAACAAGAATCTCCTCTGCCTACTGGCCTGAGGGATGGGCCCTACCAGATCTATCCCCTAGATGGTAAAGAATCAGGCGTTGTGAGGCTCCTGAGTCTCTTGCTGGTAGTAGTTGGAGAGGGGCGAACAGTTAGCACTTGTGGCATTTCATTGTGAACTCCGCGGCATCGGGGCCCAAGGTCAGCCAGAAGTACCCTTGCCTGACTATCCTTCCCTCCAGGGTTTTGCTCCCCGAGTGGATTTAACATTCTCCATAATGGACTTCTTCCAAGATCCTTTGGATTTCTCCCTATGCTATGCAACGCGCCAGCAACCATGAGAGAGTCTTTCTATACAACTTCCCATCGTACATGAGATAGTATGTCGTCTCGTGCTTGAATTATTTTCTATACATGCCCTCCGGGAACTCCCTTATGGATAGGAAGGTTGCAAAATGATCCATCCATGAGGGGCGCTAGTCAACCTCCATTAGTTCTCCCTCCTCAATGGAAGGGTGGAACAAGTTGGTGATGGTATCCACCACCTGAGGTCCGTTCTTATCTAGCCGATCCGCCTTGCTCATTCTCTCCCCGCGATACAATTCAGATGGAGAAGGTCTAGAACATGTCGATGACCACCTTCATATTTGCTAAGTACATTTGGAGAGCAGGCTCCCTTGCCTCAAACTCCCCATTGATCTGGGAGGCTACCACCATGGAGTCCGTGAGCACCTCTATGTCCTGCACTCCAAGTTCCCTGGCCAGACGAAGCCCTGCAATCACTGCCTCGTACACGGTCTGGTTGTTGGTAATAAGGAATTGATAACCACAGTCTGCTCGATCTTCGTCCCCTAGGGTATTTTCAAGATTAATCCCACCCCCATGGAATGCCTTCCCGAGGCGCCGTTCACCATCACCTTCCAAGGAACTGGGTGAGTGAGTTCGGCCTCCGCCAACTCAATCACATAGTCATCCAGGAAGTCAGCCATCGCTTGGGACTTGATCGAGAGGCGGGAAACAAAAGATATACCAAATTCACTCAACTCTACTGGCCACTTTGCCAAACTTCCCGAATGCTCAACCCCCACAAAGATGTTGCAGAGGGGATGGTCAGTCACCACTCGGTTGGAGTGTGCATGGATGTAGGGCCGGAGCCTCCGAGCCGAGATGACCAGGGCAAAAGCCAACTTTTCTAAGATGGGTTAACGAAGCTCCGCCTTTCTCAAGACCATGCTCATATAGTAAATAGGTAGGTGATTCTTTCCCTCTTCTTAGATAAGAATTGAGCTCAAGGACTCGGCCCCGACCCCAAGGTTTAGGGACGGATCTTCTCCTTCCTTTGGTCCCTAGAGTAGCGAGACCTAGGTCAGCTGCCTCTTTAAGGCTTGAAACACCTTCTCGCATTCCTTAGACCATACAAATTTTTTATTTCCCCTTAGCGCTTTAAATAAGGGGGAGCACTTCTCTTCTGCCATGGAGAGGAACCATCTCAACCCTTCCAACTTCCCCATCAGCCACTAGACCTCTTTAACGTTCCTCTGCGATCCCAACTCCATTATTGCATTCAACTAGTTAGGGTTGTACTCAACTCCTGCGGGAGTGAGGAGGTGGCCTAGGAACTTACCTCTCCTTGCCCCGAAAATGAACTTCAAGGGGCTCAGCCTCATATTTTATTTTCGTAGGGTGCCGAAGGTCACTTCTAGGTCCTAGAGGTGAGAGTCAACGTTCCGACTCTTGATCATGAAATCAACCACATATACCTCTAGGTTTCTCCCCTTTTGATCTTGGAAGACCCGATCGATCATCCTTTGATATGTTGCCCCTGCATTTTTTATCCCAAAGGGAATCATCTTGTAGCAATATCACTCGTCCCTAGTGATGAAGGAGACCTCTTTAATATCGGGCAAGTGCATCCTGATCTGATGATAACCTGAAAAAGAATCTAGAAAACACATTACAGATAAACCGACGGCTGAGTAAACAAGCGTGTCGATCCAACGCAAGGCGTAGAAATCTTTAGGACATGATTTATTAAGACGAGAAAATTCTACACAAATCTTCCACCGGCCATCTCCTTATTTTACCATTACAACATTGGAGACCCAACCAGGGTACTGGATCTCGGACACGAACCTGGCCTTGAGGAACTTGCCCACGTCCCCTCTGATGGGGTCAGCCACCTTGTCCACGGTGGACCTCTTCCTTTGTTGGCTGGGGCGTGCCTCTGGATCTATGTTAATACAGTGACAAGTAACACTCGCAATGATCCCTTATATGTCTGTTGCGCACCATGAAAAGATTTCCATGTTCTTTTGGATGCACTATAACATCCTTCCCGGTCCTCCAGGCTAGACGCCTCGCTGACGCGCACCTACTACATCATGCCTTCTCGGGTGAGAACCTCCATCTCCACCACCTCTTTTGCAGCTTCTAGTCGGGTTTGATCTCCCGACTCGCCTACGTCCCCCTCACTAGAGGTCAGAACCTCTTGCTCAGCTTCTTTTATAGCCATCACCTCGGCCTGCTCCTCCATCACTTCATTTGCCACCTCCACACGGGTGAGGACCTCTTCCATCTCTACCGTCTCATCAGCTCCGCATTCATCCTCAAGCCTAAACACTCCCTCTATCCTCGTCTCCATCTCCTCGGCTCCTCCCTGTCAAGAGATGGAGTTCACCGCAGTGACATAGCACTCCCTTGACCCCTTCTGGTCTCTGCGGACCAGGACATGGATGCCTTCAGCATTGAACTTCAGGCACTGATGGAAGGAGGATGGCACGCAGTAGAAGGCGTTGATGAGGGGTCGCCTGAAGATTGCGTTATAACTACTAGGGACATCCACAATGACGAACCTTGCCTTGAGGAGCCTAGGAATGTAGGTGAGATCACATTGGCCTGCAGATAGTAGATTTCTAAACAATAGTTTAGGATGACCATAGGGCTTTACCATGACTCCATGACCCCACCAAAACATCCCTAACCCATTAGAGGGTCCATTAGAGCAATAAGGATCCATTGGGATCAACCCAAAGTGGTCAAATTGACCTAAGTCCACAATAGCCCTAAATTGGGCAAGGTGCCCTAACTAAGGGCAGTTGTCCTCTAACATGCACAATTGACCATACCTAGACATTCCAAAGCCCTCATGAAGTCCAATGGGTCACCAAGGACCCATTGGGGTCAACCAAAGAGGCTGAGTTGACTCAAGTCAACCTTAGCCCTATAAAGGTCAGAATGCCATAACTACGGGGCAGGTGACCTCCAAGATGCCCAACCAACCCTACCCAAGTCTTCCTAGACCTTAGGGAATGTCAGTGGGTCACCAAGCACCCCTTGGGGTTTACCCAAATGGCCATGTTGACCAAAGTCAACTCTAGCCCTAACTTGGTGAAAGTACCCTTCATAAGGGTCAAGTGACCCCCAAAGTGCCATGTCAACTCTACCCAGCACTACCTAGACCATAGGGGAGGCCAATGGGTCACCAAGGACCCATTGGGGTCAACCCAAAAGGTCAAAATGACCAAGGTCAACCCTATTCAAGTATTAGGTCAACTTAGCTCAAATGAGCAAACCCAAGCTTGAGCCCTTTTTATTTGGGCTAACCACCTCCTAATTATTCAATCTAATGAGTTTATGGGCTGCCAATAGGCTAGGGAGATGAACAAATTCGTCCTTGATGACTAGGAGAGAGAAAAATCCATTGTACCCTTTAATGAAGGAGAGAGAAAGTGGTTTAAAAGGTTAATTCACGGCCAAGGGAGGCAAAGGGCATCTCCAAATGATGGATACATTCTTCCTCATAAGTTTTGAGGAGTTGAATAATCATAATCAGACACAAAAGTGGCTGAATTTAATTTCTCCCATAAGGAACAGAGAGAAAGAGGGGAGAGAAAGACATTAATTGCCATGAGAGAGCAAGAGTTCCTATACAATTGATTCCAAAGCCTTGATTCATATTCCCCTCATCAGTTAGAGGAGACCAAGGGTTTTCCCCTGCCTCTAGGTGGCTGAATACAAGGGATATGCCATGGCCGAATTTCACCTTTCATGGCCAAAAATGGCTTTGAATCCTAGGCCCTTCCCCTCCCCCATTTGATGACTTTAAAAGCTTCAATAGGCAGAGGGGAGGATTTTCCACATTTTCCTGAAGGAATCGAGCCCTCCCACTGCATGGTTGTAACATACAAAAAGCTCCAAATCCGGCCATGGCGCACCACCACCAAACCCGTCGGCAAACACGGCTAAAGGTCCTCCTCTACTCCTCTCTTCATGGGCTAGATCTTTAAATCTTTTAGGAGAGAAATCAGGCTAAATCGAGCCGGATCGGATGAGAAAAATTTCAGAAATTTCATGGATTTTACACCTTGTGAGTTTGCCAGAAACCGCCCCTCCGGTGGTCGTGCCGCCGCCAGGCGATAGCCCCCACCTCAACGAAGGTGGTGGTGGTGGCCGGTCAGGGAGGTGTCCGGGTGGCCGGGAAATGGTCTTGGAATAAGCTCCAGGTTCGAAAAATCATGGACCTTGGCTGTGAGAAGAAGATGACTAGGAGGCGTTGGATCTACTTCAAGATTCGTGCATGGATCTGAATTTATTAATTCCAATTTTATGAATTTTCTGTCCTGTTTTCTTGGCTGTCTTAAATTAAAAATTAAAAATACCTAGGACCATCTACAGAAAAATTGGCCAACATAAAAATTGAAGCCCTTGAAGTGTAGTTTAATTCAAAAATTTGTTTGAACCCATTTGCGTAAGTGGTTTGACCACAACACCCATTTTGGTGAGGTCTATACATAGGCTTGTTCAGAGCTTAGTTTGAGTGCTCCCACCAATCCACCAATCCAAATGATCTGAAATATGGACTGGGGGTCACTCTCACCAATACCAACAATATATCCAAAAATGATAATTTTTGGATATTATTTTCTTATGGTTTTCGTAATAATTTGATAAACCATGATTAAATTTATTAAGGGTCCTAATGATCTCCAAATGCTCCCAAATTTTTGTGAGAGGTTTTTGGAGTCATTATGGACTTCTGTATAAATTCTCATCCTATTTGGTGATAATTTGGTTTGGTTTTTAACAAACCCTAGCCTTGCCTTAAGAAGGGTAATTAGGTCAAAGTACTCCTTGTGGGTTGAAGTGGTCAATTCACCTCAGCAGCGACTGGGACTTTAACCACTAGTTATATATGACTTTAGACACCCTCCCATGGATGATGGGGTGAGTTGGGGTAGATTTTCCCTAGGATCCAAACTCAAACTCTAAGGATGGGCTTTGGATTTTTGTAAAGGGCATGGGGTCAAATGCCCTTGAATGATTTTGAAACTTGGTAGAGAGGACTCTAAGGTAGGTAAGGTCCTCTGGTATAAACCTTATTGGATTTAGTGAGGGTTAAACCCCTGAAAGCCCTAACCCAAGATTAGGTCACAAACCTTAAAATGGTAAGTTTGACAGCCAAGGTGTTGTGAAAAGTCGTAAAACATGGGTGGTGTAGTCATAAGGTCAGTAAAAGCTTTTGATATTTTTATTGGGAGATTTGGAAGAATATTTTTAGTATCTCCTTTGCAATACATGAATTAGCCTCTATTACTTATTTGTTTATTATAACCTCGTTGTTCACTAGAATGTTATGAAATTGAGGCAGAGGAAGTTTTATTATATTATACTCATACTTCAATTTTGTTATAATTTTTAGATTTATATTACCAGCACTTACTTCACAAGTTTATAGATATAGTTATATGTTCAATAATAAATTCAGAGCTCCACACTTGTTGAAAATTTGTGAAATTTGATCAGTAGTGATTCTAGGTCAACATACACATGTGGAAAGTTTATTAAAATTTTTAGATAAATAATTTATGTACTTAGTGCATTAAATTATCAATTTGGATTATTGTTCAAAATTAAGTTTAGAGTTCTTTGTTCACTAGAAAATTAGGAAACTTGACCTGGAGTGTTTATAGGTCATTATGTTCATTCTTGAATTTTCTCAGAATTTTTGGAAGTGTAGTTGCAGCACTTGCTTCTTTAAATTGATATAAATTGGCTATGTTCAAAATTATGATTAGAGGCCTAATCTTGCTGAAAAATTGGAAGACTTTGAATTTACAGTTAAATAGTTATCTTGTATTTATCATAATTTTGTGGAGCATTTTTCATGCCTTAAAAAGGTACTTCATGTTCAAAGTAGGAGATTTGGATTTCTTAGAAAATTAAATAAATTATCAAATAAATTAGGAAATTATGAATTTCTGGATTTAGCATAATCATGTCATGATTGACTCCCAGTAAATAAGTGAAGGCTTTTTTATGAAGATTTGGAGTATCTCATATCATGTACATCATATAGTATAGGATGGTCTGCATATAACAAACTACTGAAATTGTGCTAGAATATGAATTGGGCTATGGGTCGGAGTTATTGGATTTTCTGGTTATGATAAGGTATAATGAGTTCATTATCGGGAGTTATAATTAGGAATAAAGAGGGGTTGACTAGTGTAGGTGGTGCTCGGGGTCGACGAAACATCGTCTTCCCTGTAGAGAGAGGAAGAGTTTTAATACGCTAGGGTTAGATCCAAAGTAATATAAAAGGGATCAGATAATGGGTAATAACCAATAAAAGTTAGTGCCTTGCGAAAGGGAATGATGGGCGTCAGCTACAATCATAGTTCCTTATGCCCTTTAAGAACCCTTCACCGGGTATGCCGGGGGCAGTCCTGGGCTAACCTAAACCATAAGAATAATAAATATTAAAGATTAACTAGTATAACTAGGGGTTCACTTTCACACACCGTGGTGTCTCAAGAAGATAGGGTGACTAGGATGTTCGGGTGGTAGGCTCGGTGGTTGTGGAAATAGACAAGTTATTCCAGTGAGTCCATGGCTCGGTAAAAAATTGTGATAGACGGGATAGTCCGGGGAGCTTTGGCTCGGTTGTTGGTTGTGATAGACGGGATGTTCCTTGGAGCTTTGGCTCGGTGGATAATACATTAATATTTCATGTGCATAAGATATAAGGTGGTGGGTCTTCAGTATTGGAGAGTCGTCGCACCGACACCAATACGTTGACTCGGCAGGTGTTGTTGTACACTAAGCCAAATAAAATCCGGTGCGCCAGCCAACAAGGGTACACAGGAGCTTCACTTAGTGCACCAGCGTTGAGGCATACGATAGGTCTGACTGGTAGTGCTGATACCAGTTTAGAGTTGGGTGAGGCCCAACCCACCGCTTTCGTTTGCCACTACGGAGGTATCCTTGGAGGTTAGGCTCCAAAAAGGGGGAACTAAAGGTCTGTGTGCACAAAGTCAGGTGGGTGAGTTACACTTGCATGATAACATCATAGCATATTTGCATGTCATAGCATCATCATTGCATAATAACCCCTGACACTTATTGTATAAATTGGTATGAGACGCTTTATACAATAGGCCCTACAAAACGACCCCTTGGTTTATAAGCTTGTGTGAACGTGCTTATAAGTTAAGGTTCTTACTCTATAGATATAAAAATTCCTACTAGAAAACTGGCACCCTATCGTATAAATTGGTATAGTACTTTTTATACGATAGGAGCCTTGTAGAAGAACCTTTAGTTTATGTATTTTCATATAAGTTAAGGTTACATATTCCATGTTCTGTCTTTCAAACTTTTATTACTGCTGTTTATTCTCATAGAACTGCTAGATTAGTTCCACCGCCACCTTCTTACATTTGTTTCTCTCCACCTTCATAGCTTCCCTTTCCTTCTCCCCGCTCTGTGCGTAGGAGCTATGGGGGAGGGGTGGGGGATGATAGGACTTAGACTTTTAGACTAACGGTTTTCAGACTAAATCATTTTAGGGGATCGTGAAGCTGAACATGGAGATGCAATCCCAGAGGTCAGTGCGCATGGAGACAGGATGGTCTAGCACTGGAGTTCAGACAGCTTGGACAGTGAGTCCCGATTGTTAGTAATTGTTTTAGTTTTTCTTCCGCGATGAGTGATTTGTAGTGAGGATTGTGATGTATCGGGCATGAGACCTAATTCTAGTACTTTTAATATTGTTGTTTTGGACACTCCCTTCGTGGAGATTTATTTTATACACATGTGATTCTTGTGCACTAGTTTTTAATTCATTCTTACTCTTATACTTTATTCTACACTTCTGCGATCGATATGGCCGGCAGAATGAGCGTTTTGTAATGACAACCCTCCCGGGCATGTTGGTGTAACTGCAAAGCGGCGACGGTTCTAAGCCTAAGACCCCGATGGTTTAAAAAGAAAAAAAAAGGTTCTTACAAGTGGTATCATAGGAAACCTCGATCGAAAAAGTAGAAGTCCACTAACCCTGGGTCATCCCCACGCGAGCTTAGTTTGAGGACAAACTAATAGCGGAAGCAGTGGTGTGATCATAAGGGAAATCACATGTAAAAGTCCACTTCTTCATTAATTGGAATTCTTCTTTGTAGACTTCGGCAAACCCTGCCCCAACAAGGAGCACCTCCGGCTGCGAAGATCTCATCTTATAGTTCTCTAGCCGACGAGTTAGACTCAATCCACTAGGACTCATGACTAACCATGACAACTTATAGTATGTCCTAGTCAGAAATAGACCTTCAGTATGAACTTGTTTAAGGTAAGGAGATACCCAAAGAGAATCAAGGAGGAGTTTAACATGAGAATGAAAACCTAAGACATAAACTTCAGTGACCCTACAGTCCATTACTCAAATTGGTAGGACTGTTTTAAAGAGATTTGAGACCAATAACCATTAGTAGAATGGTAGAAGACACATTGTCTCAACCCTCGTACCAGTAACAAGATTACTTGGAGATAACCACCATGACAAACACCGAGGGTCGGATAGGAATTCAACTTCGAAAGAGACCTAGTTGGGATTGGGAACATGTTGACCCAGATAAGGTTTTCGTAAATGTGACTTAGAGAGTTTAAAGTATGGAGTATATCAACAGGTTTTAGGTTGGAACCCCAAGTCGAAGATTGATTCCCTAGGGATTGTACACAAAGCTAGGACGGATATAACAGGGTAATATCAAAGATACTTTGCCTAAGATAGGTAGGGGCTTTTCTTTTGTTTATTGGGGGCTTATCTTTTGTTTATTGGGGACTTGTCCTTTGTTTATTGGGCGAATTTGTATTGACTTGTGTTCCCTTAGACATAATTTAGGGAATGAGGCATAACAAACATAGTGATATTGAAGTCGATATAATTCGATGTTATTCAAGAGAAGATAAGAATTTGTAAAAATATGTTTGGAATGATGACCTGTAGCATTACCAAGACAATGACTTGGTGATAAGACATAATAATTACAAGGACTAACTATGATCACGAAAAATTAGATGATGGGTAACAAAATTCAAGATATCTTAGAAGGTAAAAATTTAATCGCTATGATGTATCACCGGAAGTATGGTGTATCTCAGTGTAAGACCCCTATTTTTTTCTTTTTCAAACCACCAGGGTCTTATGCCCAAAATTTCCATTTTGCGGTGGCACCGACTCTCGGGAAGGCCGCCACTAAAAAATGCCAATTCTGCCGGCCTTTTCAAACACAAAAGAGAGAGAAGTAAATATAACTGATTATAATCAAGTCCACATTATCATATATAAATGAAAATCACAGCAAGTCCATCAATATATAAAGAAGAGAGTATTGCAAAAGATCAGTACAGATGAAATATAAACGGGCTTAAGCTCGGTACATCAAATCCTTACTACAATCTCTCGTGGAAGCTATAAGATAGTACTAAACAATCATTGAGCTGCTCACTGGTACTACGGAACAAGACTGGCTCACCTCCATGCGCACCGTACTCCACTAGTGCTGGTCCCTAGGCTGCTGGTCCTTATCCCCCATCCGAAGCACTTGTAATATTGTGCTCCGAAAATCATTAGTCATAAAGACTAAGTCCTATCATCCCCTACCCCTCCCCCACGGCTCCTAAGCACCGAGCGGAGAGGAGGAAAGGGAAGATACAAAGGTGGAGAGTAAGCAAAGTAGATGACAGTGGAACTAATCTAGCAGTTATTCATGTTGTATATCAACTAAGTAAAAAAGGTACAATCTAGCAGTTCTACAACAGTGAGCAGTAAAGTAAATAAGTAAAATAAGTAGCAAATGTAATAAAAGACAAGGTAGAAAACAAGCAAGTAAGTAAGTAACCTTAACTTATATGAATGCCCATACAAACTTATAAGTTAAGGGGTCTTCTGCAAGGCTCCAATCATATAAAAAGTCCCATACCGATTTATACGTTGGGGTGTCGGTTGTATGCAAATATGTGTGTAGTGAAATGTTATGCCATGATTCATGCAAGTGCAACTTACGCACACGACTCTATGCACACAGGCCTTTCGTCCCTCCTGTTTGGGCAGCTTGCTTCTCTCCCAGGAACCTCCATAGTGGCAAAAGGAGACAGTGGGTCGGGCCCCAACTCTAAGGCGGGTATCCACACTACCGGGCCTAGCCCTTCCGTACGCTCCTAGAAGAACACAACCTAGAGTATCCACGTACTAGTGCTGGCTATATCCACCAGTTTTTCTTTGGCTAAGTGTCCCACACCACCGAGTCAACGTACCGACATCGGTGTGAACGACTGTCAAATACTGAAGACCCACCACCTTATTCTGTATCCAAACCCTCGAGCCCCCGGCTCCCCGGACTATCTCATCCGTGCATCTACATTTCGAAGTTATCATCCGGATGGAAATCAAACCGACCAATTCAACCTCCCTATCTACCGAGATATGTGAATGTGAAACCCTAGTTATACTAGTTACTCTTTTAATTTATTATTCCTACGGTTTATGTTAGCCCAGGACTGCCCCCGGCATACCCAGTGAAGGGCTCTAAAAGGGCACTAGGAACTATGATGGTAGCTAAAGCCCATCGTTTCTTTCGTAAGACACTTATTGTTATTGGTTTATACCCAGTTCCCAATCTCTCTTGTGTTATATTGGTTCTAACCCATGTGTATTTGACGCTTTCTCTCCTACGGGATAGACAATGTTTCGTCATCCCCGAGCACTTCTAAACACTAGCCAGACTTCTCACTCCTCATCATGACTCCTCATATCACTTAACAACCCATTACACTAATATCCCATCTCCTTAATTCACTTCTGCACCCTAATATGATTCCTGTAGTTTTTACTGAACGCAGACCATCCTAAGTTATATGATGTATATAATGTGAAGGACTCAAAATATTTATCCAAATGACCTAAGTTATTTACTGCGAGTCTATCATGACAAAATTAGGCTAAATCCAAAAATTCACATTTTTCCTAATTTATTTGATATTTAATTAATTTCTTTCCAATCTAATCAATGCTTGACTTGAACATGATGTACAATATTTTCTCAAGTAATTTCCACTAGGAATTTATGAACACTAGATAAAAGAGAGTTAAAAATAAATATCAAATTCCGTAATTTTCCATAAATGCTTTGGCTTCTAATTAATTAATCCGTTGTAATTCCAACAATCACGGTTAAAGAAGGAAGTACTTCAATTTATCATCAGAAAATTATAGGAAAATTACAAAATCATTAGGGTGATCAAATAGGACCTCTGAGTAAATATCATAATTTTTCAAGCTTACTAGGTACCAAAATAAATTCAAATAGCTCTATATAAAAAGTATTACTTTGTGAAGCAACACATATAACCAGACTTCCTAAAATACCATAAAATTTATAAAGATTTATAACATCATAAAACGTCCTCTTACTAAATTTCATAAGATTCCAGTGAGTGGTTAATTCAAAAGAAATTCCAAAGTTAAAAGTATAATTTGATGGTTTGTAAATGTAGTACTATATTTATTGATCTATAATTCATAACAAAATTATCAAGATATGAATATAACTTTGAAAACACTCCTGCAAAGTTTGACTAAGAATCAATGTCATATGACCCATTATAAACTTCCTAGGGTGTAAAGACCTAAATACCTATTATATGGTTTATATGGGGTATTTGTGTCCAACCACTACCCAATCACTTCCTAGGGGATTTAACCACCCTACAAGTATCTATTCTAAATACCAAGTCCATACAAGGACATATCACCCTATTTCCTTCACAAACCCCCAAAGTCCAACCTTAGGGTTTGAACAAGGGTCCTAGGGCTAACCCACCCCAATCCATCTAAAACTACATGAGAGGGTGTGTTTACTGACCATGGGGCTCTGACCAAGGTCCCAACCCATTTGGGTGAGAATTGGATTTTCCAAGCCCCAAATACTTCTTGCCCTAATTTATCTCTTAGGAGATAAAACTTTGGTCACAACAAAACTTATTAAAATCAAACCCAATTTGGCGGAGATTTTTACCAGAGCTTTATGATATCCCCCAAGATCACCCTCCAAAATATTGGGGGTTTTTGAGCTATTTAAGACACCTAATTAAATTGTATAAGGATTATTAAAATTTCCCAAAAACTATAGGAAAATGTTTTCCAAAAATCCTCATTTTTGGATATGTTATAAATATAAGTAATATTGAACCCCATTGAAAATTTAAAGTCATTTGGATGCCCGAATTGGTGGGAGCACTCAAAATACCATCTGGTCTAGCCTAGGTATAGACCCCACCAAAATGGGTGATGTGGTCAAACCACTTACCCAAATGAGTCTAAATAAATTTTAAATAAAACTAGACTTCACGGGCTACAACTTTTATGTTGGCCATATTTTCTGTAGAGGGGCCTACCTATTTTTAATATTTATTTCAAAACCATTTAGTAAACGAGACAGAAAATAATCTAAAAAGAAAATTAATAAATTAGACCAGCACAGATCTTAAAGCAGATCCAACAACGCTGTGTCGTCTTCTTCCTCCAGCTAAGAGTTGAGATTAGCCCGACCTGGAGCGCGTTCCAGACCCTGCCGCCGGCTATCTAGCCTCCTCCCTGGCTGGTCAGCGCCACCACCACCTCCGTTGAGGTGGTGGCCATCGCCGGGCGGCGGCACGACCGCCGGAGAGTTGTTTTCCGGAGAACCTGAGACTATTTGTTTTTGTGGAAACAACCTGGAAGATACTCTTCCCTATCGTGCTTAGTTGAGCCTGATTCTTAACCCTAAAGAATTATAAGATCTACTCGTAGAGAGAGAGGAGGGGAGGACCTTATTCGCGGGCTAGAGGCGTGCAGATCGATGGAAAGCCATTAATGGTGAAGGTTTCGCCAGAGGTATTCAACGGCACGCAGAACTCTCTCATATTCTTCAGGCAAAGTGTGGAATCGAGTGCTTGAGGTCTAGGGAAGCTTTTAAACCAGTAAAAAGAGGGAGGGGAAAGGTCTAACTACTGGTGGCCATTAATGGTCCTTTAAAGCTTTTTCGGCCATAGTGGTAGGGGGCTGAACACGGCTCTGTCCAACAAGGTAACGGCTGGAAACTCCTCCTCTTCCCTAGAGGAGTTGAATCCAGCCATTAAAATAGGAGTGAAAGGTTGCCAAAGCATTCAAGCGGCATTAGTGGCCATTGAAACCGACTCTAGGCCATGGCCATGGCTGTTCATTCTCATAACCGTCGGCCATATGGCGTTTCCTTCACTTGATCGGTCAAAATTAATTTAAATAAGACTTAATTAGATCTTAATAGAAAAACAGCTAATTAACAACTCCTGGCCCACTTCCCGAAACGGCCTGGTTCAGCTGAACAATCAAACAAGCCAAAACCGCTAGGAGAATATTCTAAGTACAATGTTGTTGAGTGAGCTCAGCTCACTCAACGCCATCAAGCCTACGGGGTTGAGTGAGCTTTGCTCACTCAACGCCATTCAGACTAAGCAAGATGGCGTTGAGTGTAGTCAGCGCACTCAATGCCATTCAGCTTATGGCGTTGAGTGCACTCGACGCACTCAACGCCATTCAGCCCAAGTAAGATGACATTGAGTTAAGTCAGTGCACTCAATGCCGTTCAGCTTATGGCATTGAGTTCACTCGACGCACTCAATGCCATTCAGCCCAAGTAAGATGGCGTTGAGCGCAGTCTGCGCACTCAACGTCATTCAGCTTATGGCATTGAGTGCACTCGATGCACTCAACGCCATCCAGCCTTTGGCATTGAGTGCACTCGATGCACTCAACGCCTGCTCCAAAATCCTCCCTAAATATGATGGTGTTGAGTGCACTCGACGCACTCAACGCCATTCGGCCTATGTCATTGAGTGCATTCAATGCACTCAATGCTCGAGCCCAAAGCCTGCTTGTATAAGATGGCATTGAGTGCACTCAACGCACTCAACGTCATTCGGCCCATGGCATTGAGTGCACTCGACACACTCAACGCCCGAGCCCATATTCTGTTATAAGTAAATTTCTGACCTACTATTTGCAGACCAAGGTGATTTTCACCTTGAGCCCGGGTCACTTGGCCTCCTTGGGCTTTCTAAGGTTTTGTCACGACTGTGTCATGACGAAACCACTCCTATGGGTCTGGTCGGAAATGAGATGTTATACTCAGAACATATATCTCCCTGGTGTAAAGAAAGAGGCATAATTACAATACACTGCCCGAGTTAGAGTTGAAGTTTGAGGGTATAATTAGGGATTTTCATACATAGGATTCCTCATCCCCATTCCGGGCACAATTATAAAGGGAACATCGACGATAGACTGGCCGAGGTTGCTGGGGTCACCCCAACCCGAAAGAAAAGTCTCGTGGGTGTTTTGTGAATTTTGGGAGTAGATGTATGTTATCATATTGTGCTCAAAATGATCGTGTCAAATCAGGATGGATAGTGTACGTATAAGGAGAGAAGGTCAGTCCAGGCTTATCTGAACTCTCGGCCGATATTCAACACAGCTCTCCACCCTCGTATGGAGTTATAGGATTCCACTGTCATGGATCTAAGATGAGGATCCAAAGGCACTCGACTCAGAATTTATGAAGAACCCAGATACCTAGGTGTGACTACTTCAAGATAGGATGCTGGAGGCTCAGAGCAGACCGACCAAATATTACGATGCACGACATTGCCAAGTAGAGTCTTAAGATGGAGACCATGATTCCCTAAGATACGTCTAATGCATGGAGTTTCGCTGGTAAGCGGTCAAAAGAAGCTCAGTCCATGGAATATAGGGTGTTACAGGATCCCGGAGCGGATCAGCCCTTTGGCTTACAGGCTGGAGCTACCACCAGAGTGAGCGGGTTTGCACGATGTCTTCTACGTCTCCTCTCTTAGGAAGGCTCTACTATGGCCGGAACAGTAGGATCTTAGTATAAATGGCTCGACATATTTTGATCAATCTGTAACCAGATAAGCCGGTCAGGATAGATGACATAGCGGTTCGGGTCTTGCGGCGCAAGAAGGTCCCACTGGTCAAGGTACTATAGACAAACCATGTGAAGGAGGAGCATACCTGGGAGCCACTAGATCTAATACAACAGATGTACCCGGATCCCTTCAGGTAAAGTATACATTCAACTTCCTATGGGATGTTACAAGCAGTTACCCTTACTAGAAACCCCGCAGGCCTAACATGAATTTTGAGGACAAAATTTTTATTTTGTTTACTGGGATTTGTAACTTCCCATTTCCAACTAGACCTCTAAGAGTGGTTTTGCCATGACTAGGTCATGACAAAATTCTAGGAAGCCCAAGAAGACCAAGTGAGCCGAGGAATGTTGGTGAGATCACAATGGTCTGCAGATAGTAGATTTCTAAACAATAGTTTAGGATGACCATAGGGCTTCACCATGACTCCATGACCCCACCACAAAATCCCTAACCCATTATAGGGTCCATTAGAGCCATAAGGATCCATTGGGATCAACCCAAAGTGGTCAAATTTACCTAAGTACACCATAGCCCTCAATTGGGCAAGGTGCCCTAACTAAGGGCAGTTGTCCTCTAACATGCCCAATTGACCATACCTAGACCTTCCCAAGCCCTATGGGAGTCCAATGGGTCACCAATGACCCAATGGGGTCAACCAAAGAGGCTAAGTTGACCCAAGTCAACCTTAGCCTAAAAAGGTCAAAGTGTCATAACTAAGGGGCAGGTGACCTCCAAGATTCCCAACCAACCCTACCCAAGTCTTCCTAGACCTTAAGGGATGCCAATGGGTCACCAAGCACCCCTTGTGGTTAACCCAAATGGCCATGTTTACCAAAGTCAACTCTAGCCCTAACTTGGTCAAAGTACCCTTCCTCAGGGTCAAGTGACCCCCAAAGTGCCAAGTCAACTCTACCCAGCCCTACCTAGACCCTAGGGGAGGCCAATGGGTCACCAAGGACCCATTGGGGTCAACCCGAAAGGTCAAAATAACCAAGGTCAACCCTATTCAAGTGTTAGGTCAACTTAGCTCAAATGAGCTAACCTAAGCTTGAGCCCTTTTCATTTGGGCTAAACACCTCCTAAATATTCAATCTAATGAGTTTATGGGCTGCCAATAGGCTAGGGATATGAAAAAATTCGGCCTTGATGACTAGGAGAGAGAAAACTCCATTTTACCCTTTAATGGAGGAGAGAGAAAGTTGTTTAAAAGGGTCATTCATAGCCAAGGGAGACCAAGGGACTCTCCAAATGACGGGTAAATTCTTCCTCATCAGTTTTGAGGAGTTGAATAATCATAATATGACACCAAAGTGGCTTAATTTAATTTCTCCCATAAGGAAGAGAGAGAAAGAGGGGAGAGAAAGCCATTAATGGCCATGGGAGAGCAAGAGTTCCTCTCCAATTGATTCCAAAGCCTTGATTCATCTTTCCCTCATCAGTTAGAGGAGACCAAGGGTTTTCCCCAGCCTCTAGGTGGTTGAATACAAGGGATATACCATGGCCGAGTTTCACCTTTCATGGCCATAAATTGCTTTGAATCCTAGGCCCTTCCCCTCCCCCATTTGATGACTTTAAAAGCTTCACTAGGCAGAGGGGAGGAGTTTCCACATTTTTCCAGAAGGAATCGAGCCCTCCCACTGCATGGTTGTAACATACCCAAATCTCTAAAATCTGGCCATGACGCACCACCACCAAACTCATCGGAAAACACGGCTAAAGGTCCTCCTCTACTCCTCTCTTCGTGGGCTAGATCTTTAAATCTTTTAGGAGAGAAATAGGGCTCAATCGAGACGGATCGGATGAGAGAATATCAAACATTTCATGGATTTTACACCCTATGAGTTCACCGAAAACCGCCCCTTCGACGGTCGTGCCGCCTCCCGGCGATAGCCCCCACCTAAACAAAGGTGGTGGCGGTGGTGGCCGGCCAGGGAGGTGGCCGGGTGGCCGGGAAAAGGTCTTGGAATAAGCTTCAGGTTCGGCCAATCATGGACCTTGTCCGGAGGAAGAAGATGACCAGGTGGCATTTGGTTTGCTTTAAGATTCGTGCATGGATCTGAATTTATTAATTCCTATTTTATGAATTTTCTGTCCTGTTTACTGGGCTGTCTTAAATTAAATATTAAAAATATCTAGGCCCATCTAAAGAAAAAGTGGCCAACATGCAAATTGTAGCCATTTATGGCCTGGCAAAAATTTTCGCCCATCTACAGGAAACAAAGTTTTATCGTTAAAGAGGGTTGGCCATATGGGACAATTCTCATTTCCCACTCGGAAAATGGCTCCTTTAAAGTGAATGAGCACCACCTTAAGTTATACCTCCCGGGATACACATTAGTGGAGAAGAGTTATTCATTCGACCTTCCACCCTAAATATTTGTCACCGCCATGTGGGCCAAGCTCGTGACCTTAAACAAAGCACTTGTAGGAAGCACCCCATAGTTTTCCTTATTAGTTCTTTGTTTTGTTTTATTATATTGACAATTTTGTGCAGGATTTTTGTTGCAGTCTTCCCCTCCTGCGCTAGCAGGGAAGCCATCTTTTTCCCCCTCCAATCTTTTATTTTCTTCCTCTTCATACTTTGCTTTAAACATTGGGGATAATATTTAATTTAAAGTATGTGGGAGTCTTTTCTTATTTTAGTCTTTCCATTTTTAAAAAAAAATTTATGAAATTTTGGAAATCTCAAGAACATTTTTTCTTTGTTTTAATCTTAACAAAAAAAACATAAAATCTTGGAAAGGGCCGTTTGGGATTTAACCCCATCATACCGCTTAGTACCACTGTGAACCCTTCACAGGGTAGCCCTCGGGAAGTCCAAGAGAATTTTAAAAAATTAATAATTATTATAATAATAAATCTTCTCAAGTTGTTTAGGTTTTAGTTTTCTTTCTCCTTATGTTTTTAAAAAAAAGATAATATTTCGAAAATTCCAAGAAAAATTATAAAATCTTAATATATATATATATATATAAATATATAATCGTAATTTATACTAATTGTTGTAGAATCAATAGTACCCTTGCTTTATGTTTTGTTATTCTCAAAATCTTTTATATAAACTTAGCTAGTTTTAATTTTTCCTAATCTTTCTTCTTAATTATGTTGTACGAGTAAATTGTTTGTCATGTAGTGTTCTAATTCTAGGTAACATTTTAATTTGAAAAGTTTTTCTACACCTTGCACTTCTTTATGATTTTCTTCTTTTAAAGATTCCAAGTAAAGCCAGAAAGCCTTGAGTGAAGAAGCTGTACTCAACTCCTTCATATAGTTCTATTCAACAAAGTCAAGAAGCATCAATTGATGAAGGCTCACTCAATGCCTAAGGTGTTAGACTATAAAAGTCTATATGCGTTGAGTGATGAAGGCTCACTCAACGCTTGGAGATGCAGAATTCAACTAAGTACTTTTGCGTTGAGTGACAAGGCTTCAATCAACGTCAATGCAGATTGTCTGGAATTTGCTAAGTCCACAGGAGCTGAGTCATGCTGATGTCAGCAGAAATTCAAATATCGCCGGTTTTCCATGCTAGAAGACAAAAGGCGCCGCTTGCCTTTAGTACTATAGTTAATGCAAAAGTTGTCCTACAGTTGCCCATTCTAGGGTTCCACACTACGCATGGAGCCGTTGGATTTACAGGAAATAAAGGAGAGTTCTTTTTGACTTTTGGAGAAAAAGATTTTCGTATCATCTTGTTTTAGAAAAATGATGCAGAAGAGCTCTACAACTCGTGTTCAATAGCAAGTCTAAAGACTTCAAAATAGGTTGGCTGATTGAAGAAATAAAGCACAATAATATAATTTTGTCTTCATCAGCTATTTCAGAAGCTCAAGTTTCTGAGATTCTTCCCAACACAAGCTTAACCAACCTGAAGATCTACTTCCTTGGTGTTGTGAAGAAGTTGGGCTGAGCTCTCTAAGTACAGAGAGAATGCTTAGCGAACACTTTCTCTGGAGCAAGTCATCAACAACAACTCACTCATTTTATAGGATCATTCTTGATCTAAGTTAAAATCCTAAAATATAAAGGCTGAGTTGTAGGATCCTTTTGTGGATTTGAGGTAGGGTCTGTGTTCCTGAGGTATGAGATTTAATCTCTATGGTAGGATCCTACAGTGGATCTGAGTGTAGGGCTATCCTCCTAGTCTAAGTGTAGGACTTCATATTAAGTCTGAGGTTGGTTATCAAAAGGATCACTGAACTGTATGAGATTTTAACTCTGAGTGTAGGGCCTTGGGCCTGAGGTACGACTTGGAGGATTCTTAGAGATCCTAAGGGATCTGTGTTATAAGCTCATCAAGTTGAGTCTTGGTGGAGATTGCTTTGTCTAACACACTATTAGAAAGGTGTGAGGGATAATGGAAGTACCTATACCTTGGGGAACCACTATAAATACTAGTGTATTGGTGTTAATTCTTGAAAGCTAACATAAAGTAAATCACTCAACTCATCAAAACAAAAGATAGTCACAAAATGCTTAAAAAACTATTTACCCCCAGCCCCCTCCTTAGGTGTTTAGCTACTCTTGAAATAAAGACTTTCAAGTGGTATCAGAGGGAGGTTGTTAACAAATTTTTGGGATTTGGAAAGAGTGGGTCAGGCTATTCATTGAAGCTTCTGACCCTAGGATCTTCATTATAGTTTAAAAAGGACCCTTCATTCCCATGATGATCTCTGTCATAGATGCCAGTGTCCAAACCCCAAATAAATACTCTGAGATGGCCAAGGATGAAGTCATCCTGGCAACCATGGATAAGAGGGCGCAAAATATGATTGTTAGTGACATACAAGACTCCACCTCCTAGAACCTTTGTCCACTACAAGACAACTTAGGAAATGCGGGGCTCTCTCATTATATACATGGAGGGGAAAGAGGAGGTGAGGGATGACAAAAAATCCCACATGAATCAATAGTATGAAGCATTCAAGCAAGGGAAGAAAGACTCCATAGCTGAATGCTATGAGAAGTTCTTCATTATAGTGAACAGTCTGATCATATATGGCAGGCAATTCACTAGTTATGAACGGAATAACAAGTTGTTGAGATCCCTAAATAAGGAATGGGATATCAAGATTTATGCCATCAGAGAAGTTGGCAACCTGGCCAACACTCTGCCTCAGTACATATTTAGGAAGTTATAATCCCATGAGATGCAGCTAAACTCCAAGAAGACTGAAGAGAATGCAGCCAGATCTCTCAGTAATGAGAAGACAGTGACCTTCATAGCTGAAGCCACAAGAAGAAGCAGAGAAAAGACTCCTACTCCAAGGAGAGCTACTGAGTCATAATGCTCAGATCCCAGCTCCTCTGGGAATAAACTATCAGATTGAGAACTAGCACTATTCTCCAAGCAGTTTAAGAAGTTGCTGAGTAGGAGAAGACAGTGGAAGAACAGGTGCTCTTCCAGCTCTTCATCAAGAAAGCCCCATTGTAGCAAAGATAAGTCCAAAATTAACCCCTATCGGAAAAGGTATGACTCCAAAAAAACAAATATGTTAAGACAAATGTTGTTTGTTACTGTTGCAACATGAGTGGACATGTCATTGCTGACAATCCAGTTAAGAGGAAGGAGAAGAGAAAGACTTATGGAAAAAACATCACATGGTCAAGAAGGCTAAAAAGAGCTTCTTGGCCAAGAAGACTATCAGCCTATTAGACAGTGATTCAGATTCTTCAAAATCAGAAGAAGATGAGGCCTACATTGGCCTCCTGTCCATTGAAGAAGATGCTGAACTTCCTACTACCCCATCTGGCATCAGGGCCACACAATCCTCAGTTGATAGTGACTATTAAGAAGATGAGGAGTACAGTCTCATGGCCATATCAGGAGACAATAAGGACATTTTTGTTCCTGATAAGGTACACTATATCCCAAGCTCTCCTTCTATTTATGAGTTTGGCTCAGACTCTCATGCATCCACTTCATCCAGTGGGGAAGGGGTATCAAATTTTGAAGAAGATGTCAATCAATTGATTGACAAGTATGGTGCAATTCTTGATGCTCTAAAGAAGAGCAAAAGGCTTGCCAAGAGACAAGCTGAGGAGATTATCTCCCTATAAAAAGCTGCTTCCCTACAATCTGAGTCAACCCCCTTGCTAGCTCAGTTGAGGAGGGAAATTAGCCACCTGAATACAATCTCAATTATCTAAATTGGGACCATAAGCCAGAAGAACAAGATCATATTGGATCATGAAGGGAAGTTCCTTAAGGAGAAAAGGATTGTGGATGAATTCAGTAAGCCCAAGACAGTGTTGCCACTAATTGAGTCCTTTACCTCACAAAAGGATAAGAGGGGTGTGGGGTTCAAGTGGAATAATAAGGATACACATTCCAAAGGGAAAAGCAAAGCCCCTGTAGTGTCTCAGACCACCTTTCTCAAGGTAATCCTCCCATCAAATAGGTAGCACCGGGACAACGTGTATGGTCACTAGAAAAATGGGATTTCTTCTTATAAGAATATAAAGGGTATCTTACAATGGAGGGATAAAGGACATGGGTGGGAGTGCATTAAAGGCTCCCCATGAGAAAATCCAGATGTCCCATTTTGGACCATTTTTGTTTGGTATTCCAGCCCCCCACACTCAAGAATAAGGGATTAGCCTATTCACATGCACTTCAAACAAAAACCTATACCAAGGGTTAGTCTGTCAGTAAGCCTAACCTGGCAGTCTCCGATGCCATCAACACATATCTATTATAAAGAAGGCTGTTGTTGGTGGAACTTAGAGTAAGCCTAGTACATTGACTGTTAGACTCTCCTTCAGTCAGATTCTTGCTAAAAAAACACGAAGAAGGCTATAGCTCTCCCTTCTAAACAGACAGCTATAAATAACCTACACACTTCAATAGCAGTTCAGAAAAGGAGATACAACATTCATGAATGTTGGTGTTGTGGCAAAGTAGGTCATTTTGTCATAGATTATTGGCACAACCCTAGTGTGCCAAGGGCAAGAGTGATTCTTCCTATTAGAAGTGTTGCAGGTAGACATGTTTAGTTTCAAGCTAAAAGGAACCAAGGACCCAATCCCTTTTTGGGTCCTAAGGTAAACTAAACTATGTTTGCAGGATATTCCAAGTACCCATGCACCTATATGGTACTTGGACAGTGAATATTCTAGAAACATGAGTAGAATAAGGTGCAACTTGAAGGATTATACTTCTGTGAAGAATGGACCTATGGTGATCTTTGGAGGTTCAGACAGAGGAGTTACCAAAGGTTATGGTAAGATCTCCAATAACATAGTATCCATTGCAAAAGTAGCTTATGTGGAAGGGTTGCAACACAATCTGGTCAGCATAAGTTAGTTGTGTGATATGGGCTATGATATTGTCTTCCGCAAGGATGACTGTCTTATTAAAAGATAGAGTGACTAAGAGGTCATTTTGAAAGGCACCAGGAGTGGAAATATATATTATTTAAACTTTTTATGTTAAAGTACAGACTCAGCAGTATGTCTGGTAGTAAATAAGAATGTCTCTTATTATGTGCAATGGCACAAGAGGCTTGCTCACTTAAACTACAAGACAATTAGCAAGCTCTTTAGTAAAGGGCTAGTCAGAAATGGACCAACTATAAGATGCACCAAGGAAGGAATTTGCTCTGCATGTCAAAAGGGCAAGCAAACCATATCATCCTTTAAGAGCATTGGGGCCAAGGATTTTGAGAAGTACTGTTTGTACCTCTCGCGTACGGACTAGTTTGGTCTTATACCAGTTCATAGTCGAAGTAGGAAAGTCTATACACTCATGATAGTTGATGATTATTCCAGATTTGCTTGGGTTTTCTTTTTGAAGAAAAGTCAGAAATCCTAGGCATCTTTATGACCTTTGTTAGGCAAATTCAGAAGGAAAAGGACAGTTTTGTGGTCAAAATCAGAAGTGACCATGGTACTGAATTTCAATCTAATACCATACCAAAGTTTTGTGAAGAACAATGGATTCATCAGGAGTTTTCTTCTCCAAGGACACCCCAACAAAATGGTATAACTAAGAGGAAAAATAGAACTCTCATAGAAGATGGCAGGACACAACTCAGTGATACCTATCTCCTAGAATACTTCTGGGATAAGACAGTGAATACTACATGTCATTTCCTTAATAGAACCTCTATCAACAAGTATCACCAGAAGACTTCGTATGAGATTATGAAAGACAGAAAACCAAATCTTGCCTATCTCAGGATCTTTGGAAGCAAGTTCTTTGTGCTCAATAATGGGAATTCCTACTTGACCAAGTTTGCTGGCAAGTCCTATGAAGGGATATTTATTGGGTACACCAATCATAACAATGCATATATGGCCTACAATAAGAAAATAAAGTTGTAGAAGAGTCTGTGAATGTAGTCTTTGATGAATCATCCATGATTAATAGTGAGCTATCTAGATCCTCTAGATCTATAGGTGTAGAGTTAGAGATGGATAAACTAACAATCATGGACACTCCTCCAACTGTGCAAGAAGAAGATGATGGTGGATGCATTCCTAAAGAAGGACAAAGGTCACTAGACATGAGTGAAGACCAGTAAGATCTAACCATTGAAGAACATGATGTTGAAGAAAGAATGCCTCATGCTTCCAGGAATTTGAGGGATCATCCCAGAAATCAGATCACATGAGATGCTAGCCAAGGGGTAACAACAAGGAGAAGAAGCCTCAACATTGCTATGTACTCTAGCTTTCTGTCTCAGGTTGAACCTAAAAGGTTTGAAGGTACGTGGCAACATAGACCTAGTTTGGATTGTTGCTATAGAATAAGAGCTAAATCAGTTCAAGAGATGCAAGGTCTGGAGGCTGGTTTCCACACCACAAGGATATAACATCATTAGAACTAAGTGGATCTATAAGAATAAACTTGATGAGAATGGTATTATAATAAAGAATAAAGCTAAAATTGTTGCCAAGGGATACAGACAAGCGGAAGGTATTTATTTTTATCAAACCTTTGCACCAATAGTTAGATTGGAAGCTCTAAGACGGTTTCTTGCATATGCTGCATATAAAGAATTCAAGTTCTACTAAATGGATGTAAAGTTAGCTTTCTTAAATGGTGACCTAAAAAAAGAGGTATATGTTGAGCAACCCTCAGGTTTTGTTAATTCTAACTCTCATGATTATGTATTTAAGCTTTGAAAAGCTTTATATGGGTTGAAACAGGCGACTAGGGCATGGTATGAAACCCTATCTTGCTTTTTCATTGAGAACAAATTCTAAAAAGAAACGTGGAAAAGACATTATTCCTAAGGGAAGTCAAGGGTAAGATCATCCTAGTCCAAATCTATGTAGATGAAATAATTTTTTGTCGACTGATGATGTGCTTTTGAAAAAGTTTACAAAACTTACATAAGGGAAATTTGAGATGAGCAGTATGGGTGAACTCAAGTACTTCTTGGTACTCGAAGTAAGACAATCAGAGGATGGTCTATCCATCTCTTAGTCTAAGTTCACCATGGAGTTGATTAAAATTTAGAAAAGAAAGTGCCTCCATAATGAAAACTCATATGGGGTCAAATGTATCATTAGACAAGGTAGAGTCAAGGAAACCTGTTGATGAAACCTTGTAAAGAGGCATAATTGGCTCTCTCCTCTACCTAATTGCTAGTAAGCCAGACATTATGTATGATATATGTGTTTGTGCTAGGTACCAAGATAGCCCTAAGGAATCTCATTATTCTGCAACAAATAGAATTTTGATATATCTCAAGGGCCCACCCGATCTTGGTCTGTGGTACCCTAGGAATAATGACTTTGAACTAATTAGGTATTCAGATACAGACTTTGCAGGTTGCAGAGAAGACAGGAAAACACCTCCTGCTCTTATCATTTTCTAGGAAGAAGGCTTGTATCTCAGAGAAGCAAGAAGCAAAAAGTGTTGCAATATGAACAGCTGAATAAGAATACATCTCAGCTATTAGTTGTTCAACACAACTAATGTAGATCCAACACCATCTCCATGACTACAATCTTAAGATAAGTAGAACTTTTATGTTTTGTGATTCTACTAGTGCAATCTATATTGCTAAGAATTTTGTCTCCTATAGCAGGACTAAGCACATAGAGATTAGGTATCATTTTATTAGAGAGCATGTGGAATGTGAGGACATCAGTCTTGGTTTGTCCCCATTGATAAGGAAGTGGCTGATATCTTTACCAAGCCACCAGATGAAGCCAAGTTCAACACCTTCAAATTTGAATTGGGTATGAAGAACATAGATAGCTTCAGTACCGCTTCATGCATTTTTTGTTGTAAGTAGTATTAATTCATGCAGGATAACAAAGATGAAATAGACTATGTGTCCAACTATTGAATGGGCTGAGTCTAAGTGTGTAGTAGTCACATACGTCGAGTGTGTCAAATGCGTCGAGTGCGTCAAATGCGTTGAGTGCATTGAGTCCACTTAATACATAGTGCCAGGTATTTCTATTTATGACTAACTAACGAGATTAATCTTACACGTTGATCTCCTTGTGATCATCATATAAGGTACAGACCTCTCTACTTTCTCAAATAAGAGGATAGTATAAATAGAAGGGTGTGTGATTAGAATAAAATGCACTATTCCTAGCCCTTGCACCTTTCTACACCCTGCGACGAAAGATCGAAAAATCTACAGAATTTCAGAGAAATAATGGTGCCAAGAGGATTGGATTTCCTGTTTGAGGGCTCAGAGTTAGTGAGAAATGTGTTCAAGGATGCTCCAGAGGAGGTATAACTCATTCGTTGTTGACCTAGACATGTTCTTTTAGAGCCAAGTATGCTTTGGAAGAGATAAGTACTTGAGTTTTACTCAAATTTCACGGTCAACTCTTCCCCTTCTAAAATCAAGTCATCCATCATCGGACATAAGATCAAGATTACCCCCAAAAGATTGAGCAAGGATCTGTGTCTTCCCAAGTTTAAGACATCAGACGAAGAAGAGGAACTGTTTCAAACTGATGTCAAATCTGCCTGAAGTGGTGTGGGCTTTCAAAGCACACCACTTGTTGAGTTTTTAGGAAAGAGATGAATATAAAAGGAAAATTTCTAGCAGATATAATTATAAAGGCTCTGTTTTACAAGACTGGATCTCATGATAAGATATCCAAAAAGATGTTTGAGCTGATGATAAGGATAGTCTTATCCAAGAAGACAGATTGGGGGAGAGTTCTATTACACAGAATAGTTGAGTGTATCCCAGAGCTAAACCTAAGAAAGATAATGTCTTTGTTCTTGCCCACCACTGTTCTAGAGATCTTCAATTTGAGGCTAGGGACAAAGATTCACCACATGAGGAAAATGGACTCCAAGATGTTTGATTGGTGGGATCGTGTCTGTTACATTATTAACAGACTATTGAGAAGAAGAAAAAGAAAGCAGTCCAAATAACTTAAGATGGCATAGATAGCAGTTCTTTTGAAAATTATGAAGAAGAGCCCCATGATCCTCAGATGACCGAATCCTGTGAAGAACCAAGGAAAGACATGAATGATCTTGTTTCAATTTCCTCTGAACCTACATCAAGAAATCAATTGGGTTGATCTCAGCCTGAAGAGATTTCAACTAAAGCCTTATATATTCTAACTGAATAGGTAGTAGAAAATTTCTATCCAAATATTGAGGGGGAGACTTCCCAGACGGTTACAGATATTGAGGGGGAGACATCCCAAATGGTTGCACATGTTAAAGGGGAGCAAGTTCTAAACATGCAGGACAAGGTTGACTCCTTCCTAGAAACTCTTCAGAACATAATAAATCAAATTCCTGATGAGCAATTTCTTGTGACAGTGGAAGAAGAAATATTGAACATTACTACAGAAGTAAAAGATGTCCCTAAGGATAGTTCTAAGGTTGAGGGGGGAAATTCACTCTGAAATCCCTTCTCCAGAAATAGCATATACCATCTACTCCTCTGAGTTTAACAAGGGTAAAGCTGCTGATGCTCATGCCCATGCAAATGCTCATTCCTTTTAGTATATGATGGATGACCTAGAAGAAAGAATGGTTTTCAGGGTAAGAGATGTGGATGGCTGTGATCAAGGTTAATCTAATAAAGCTAAACCAACATCTTCAACATTCCTTGCTCAACTGAAAGGGCTGCTTGATTTTCAAAGAAGACAATTGGAGCACTATAATGATATTCCATCAAGGAAGTAAGAAGGGAACTTTCCACTGAAATCAAGTCCATCAGGTTTGAAGTCAACCTGCGGAAAGCTAACACAGTAGAATTCTTCATGAGGGCTGCTCCTGTTGTAACCCTTACTGAAGGCAAGCTAGCAAAAACCAGCAAAACTCTTCATGATATTCTAGTGAATCAGAACATAACCTCCAACAACATGGAAATGGTTAACAATGTGCAGAAAAATCTAATTGAAGCCCACAAGACAACTCTGGAAAGGAGAATGGATGTCTGCACTTAAATTCTTGATGATCACATATTAGAGGTCAAAAATCATATCACTAAGGGTGTAGATTTTTTGGATGAAAGACTCTCTATAGCCAAGAAATCCCTGACTGTAGCTTTATCTGAAGAAGTCATAAAGGGAGAGAAGGAAATGATCAAGGCTAATACTGAGAATGTTGTTTGGGTAACCAATTTAATCAGAGGTTCATTTGTCCTTGAACAACATATATATGAAAATGTTCTTGCTATTCCTAGAACCATTTAAGAAGCAATGTGTGAACAGTATGGTGATCAGAGGGGAGATCAAGATAATGATCAAGTTGGTGCTCAGTGGACTGAACCTTCTACTGCTGTTGAAATTCCCACATTCAGTCCCACTACTGACCAGATAGCTAGAGCTAGAGGCAAGTTAGTTGTTGAAGTATAGGAAGAAATTAGACTTAGCAAGAAATGGTATTGAGAGGAGATGTAAACTAGGACCGATTTTGAGATGCGGAGTCCTCAATCTAAGACTATTAACTTGTCTACTTGAGATTAGGTTAAAGAGAAGAAAACTGAGAGGGGAAAGATTCATAGCTCCCTAGAATGGGACAAGCTAGAAAGAAATGAAGAGTCCAAGAGGAAGTTCAAAAGAGATAAAAAGTAAGGTGCTGTGCCACCAAATGTTGTGGAACCCAGCAAGTACTTTCCTAAGCCCTACAATTATTTTGAGAGACAAAAGGAGAAGAAGAATGAAGATAAGGAAAAGGCTGCCAAGAATCCCAGCAGTGGGATTGTGATCAAGGAACCAGAAACATGACTTGTTTTTAGTTTTCCTTAAGGGTTGTAGGAATGTGATCATTTTGTTTTATGCACAATATCTATTTCTGACATTTTCATTTATATGAAAATCATATTTTTGTGTGTGTATAAATTATTGATCTTCTCTACTGTGATGATTTATCTGCTAAATATGGTAGTGTATATCATTGACTAGGGTTTTGACTTCTTCAAATTGGGAGAGATTTTTGGGTCTATTGATTGCAATGTCCTAGATTTAAAGAAGGCCCACAAGTCAATGGTATACACCTGAATGTATTTGATTCATGCTCTAAGTTAAATATATGTTGGTTGATTTCTGTTGTACTTATTTGATTGTATGTTAGGGTCACAATACTCGTTGGTCTCAAGACAGGATGCTAGCAAAACAGAAATCTGGCTATGTCTAAAAGCATTTAGTGAAGACAGTTCAATCAATGCCAAGAGGCTAAAAGCATTGATATAAGCTCAAGAAGTCAAAACCTCAGAGGTCCAGACAAGAAATCTGGCTATGTCCAGAAATATTGAGTGAAGGTAGTTCACTCAATGCCAAGAAGCTTAAAAGTGTTGATAGAACTACATGCAGTAAAAACCACAATGTTGTTATCAAGAAATCTGTCTAAGGACATAAGCATTGAGTAAAGGCAGTTCACTCATCGCCTAGTCAACAAGGATTCTATCTAAGGCAGAAAGCATTGAGTATCAAGAAGTATGGACAGCTCACTCAACGCATACTCAACAGAAAATATGTCTAAGGATAGAAGCGTTGAGTGAAGACAGACCACTCAATGCCTCATTAAGAATCCATGCAAAGACAAAGCATTGAGTGAAGAAGCTACACTCAATGCCTTCATACAGAGAAATTCAAAGTCAAGAAGCGTCGAGTGATGAAGGCTCAATCGATTCCTTAGCTGCTAGACTATAAAAGTCTATATGCATTGAGTGATGAAGGCTCACTCAATGCACTCAACACATGAAGATGCAGAATTTAGCTAAGTACTTTTGCGTTGAGTGATAATGCTTCACTCAACATCTGTACAAATTGTCTAAAATTTGCTAAGTCCACAGGAGCTGAGTCATGCTGACGTCAGCAGAAATTAAAATATTGTGGGTTTTGCATGCTAGAAGACAAAAGGCGCCACTTGCGATTAGTACTGTAGTTAATACAAAAGTTGTGTTGTAGTTGCCCATTCTATGGGTCCACACTATGCGTAGAGCCGTTGGATTTATGGGAAATAAAAGGAGAGTTTCGATAAATTAAAAGGGGCCTTTTTGACTTTTGGAGAAAAATATTTCTGGATCATCTTCTTCCAGAAAAATGAAGCAGAAGAGCTCTGCAACTGGTGTTCAGAAGCAAGTTTGAAGATTTCAGACTAGGTTGGATGATTGAAGAAATAAAGCACAACGATATCATTTTGTCTTCATCAGCTAGTTCAGAAGCTCAAGTTTCTGAGATTCTTCCCAACACAAGCTGAACCAACCTAAAGATCTACTTCCTTGGTGTTGTGAAGAAGTTGAGCTGAGCTCACTCAGTCTAGAGAGAAGGCTCAGAGAACACTTTCTTTGGAGCAAGCCATCAACAACAAACTCTCTCTTTCTGTAGGATCATTATTGATCTGAGTTGTAAGCCTGAAATATAAAGGCTGAGTTATAGGATCCTTCTGTGAATCTAAGGTAGGGCATGTATGCCTGAGGTAGGAGATTTATTCTCTATGGTAGGATCCTGTGGTGGATTTAAGTGTAGAGTTATCCTCTTAGTTCTAGTATAGGGCTTTGGATAAAGTTTGAGGTAGGTGATCAGAAGAATCACTAAACTATAGGAGATTTTATCTCTGAGTGTAGGGCCTTGGGCCTGAGGTATTACTTGGAGGAGTCTGAGAGATCCTGAGGATCTATGTTGTACGCTCATCGAGCCAAGTCTTGGTGGAGATTGCCTTGTCTAACACACTATTAGAAAGGTGGGAGGTAAAGTGGATGTACCCATACCTTGGGGAACCACAATAAATAATGGTGTTCTTGTGTCAATTCTTAAAAGCTAACATAAAGTAAATCACTAAACTCAGCAAAACCAAAAGATAGTCATAAAAGAATTAAAAACCTATTCACCCCCCCCGTCTAGGTATTAAGCTACACTTGAAACAAAGACTTTTAATGGTCAAGTTACTTTTTACTTTATTAAGATTTAGTTTGTTATTTCATTTTGATTAGCGTATGCCAAAGTGATTCAAAATCGAGTACTAATTCCTTTATCCATAGTCTTAACCCTTTTTGTAGCGTGCAATTTAGCGCTTTTTTAGTTAAGTAAATTAAACAAAAAATCATTTGATAAGATAATAGTAACTCCTCAAAGTAGAAGTAATTAATCCACCCTGGGAAATACGACCTTGATATTGAACTTAGAAGTCATATACTATAGATGATAAGGTATACTTGCCTTTATCAGATATAGAATCGGAGAATATTACCAGCCTCATTTCCATCTCATTTCTCAACCCCTTCTCTTCTATGCATACTAATTCTTCTATCAGAAGTCGTTTGTTTTAGCATATCAGGGTAGATGCTCCATGAGTACGTGGAAGCAGTTCTCCCAACGTGTTGATCGGTTGTATCCCTATTACCTTTGCATTTAGAATTCAGAATCAAAAGTACGGAATAGGCACGTTATGTGAAGCCCATCTGGACAGGTTAGTTTGGATTGGTGATGATTGTTTTGTGTGACAGAGAATATACTGTAGTAAACGTGTAATTTTCAGAGTCGCGGAGTATGCAGGTTGTTATATTGAGAGTTCTGGAGAAGGTCTCTTGGAAAACACCCATTTTGGTGAAGAAATGGTAGTCTGTCCCCTACCACGCGGCAGTAGCTCTACCGCCGGCAGTAGCTCCCATTGAGAGATGCTTGTGAGGCCTGTCTCATGGAGACTTGGGGGCCTGGAGGTTGAGCTGCGAGCTTAGATTGCTCCGCTATTGTGGACGTGAGAGCCAAACTCGGAACATAATGCAGTTATGTATTTATTTGAATGGGCAAGGGGAAGCCAACCTGCGTCATTGTCATTGACATGACAATTTGAGCAACGGTTATGGCTGAACTGTACCCACCTTATGACATTCGTCTTGAAGTGAGTTAGTGGCTTGAATCTCAG
This sequence comes from Platanthera zijinensis, assembly GCA_039513925.1. Lineage (NCBI taxonomy): Eukaryota > Viridiplantae > Streptophyta > Magnoliopsida > Asparagales > Orchidaceae > Platanthera > Platanthera zijinensis. The sequence goes on from CM077080.1 coordinate 129,783,069, forward strand.
TATGACTTTGTCATAGCATAGGGAGAGTCTCAGGCTTCGAGCCGAAAAGACAAGTAATGCTCAAAGTTACCATCTTGAGAAGGATGGTTGGGCTTGAATCGCTGCACACCGATAATGTGCCCTGAGTGCATAGGACATGTAACCGACTATGCCAACGTTTGTGGTGAATGTAACTTAAGTTGAATGTTCTATTACCGTTATTATACATACTGTTCTGCTTGTAGGGAAGGAGCACCGCCACCCCGGGTGAGCGGCGGGGTCGTTATAATTTGGCCATTTAATGCTGACCGTTGCTTTGTTTGCCACCATTGGGGTGGAATTGTTTTGTGAAGGTGCAACTGAGCAAAGTGGGAAGTAGCGGGCTGAATTCCTTTTTGCTATGCCGGCCCTCAAAGGCAAAGTGAAGCGTGCTTTAACTGTTTCATGTGTGGCAGCCCTATATGCTGATGTCTGTAAAACACTAGTAATTGAGAAAATAATGTAATTCCTTAAGTACATTATGATTTGTGTATTTGAGTTATCATTCCTACTTTGGTTTAGTGGACATTCGTGTGGTTATGTTCTAAGAAATTTATTTAACTTATGTTATAATGCACTGTCAGTCGGGATGCGTAAATGGATTTTAGAATCAATGCTTAATTCCATTGACTATCCGTGGAATATGGCATGGGACCTAGACCAGGCCATCTATTATATTCAATGTGACGAATAAGGATTTTACAATTTGGTATCAGACTCTGGTGTCGGTCTTTATTATTTGAAATCATGGTCGAATTCTTTTAAGGGTGGTTGTTGGGTCTATTGATCATAATGTCCTACATTTGAAGATGGCCCATAAGTCAATAATATACACATATTTGTATTTGATATATGTTCAAGTTCTATAAATGCATGTTGAATACTATTCTATGATTAGACAGATTGATTCAGTCAGAACTTTGGTTGGACTCAAGATAAGACATAATACAAAGGCAAAAATTTGCCTAAGTACAGAAGAGTTGAGTGAGTACACTTCACTAAATGCTAGAGGCCTAGAAGCGTTGACAGAAGCTCAGGCATTCAAAGCCTCAATGGTGCTAGACTTAAATTTTGCAAAGTACAGAAGCGTTGAGTGAAGGCCTTTAACTCAAAGGGTACTCAAAAGAAATCTATCAGTATAAAATGAAAGAGAGGGGATAAGTTGTAAACTACTCTAGAGGGGGGGTGAATAGAGTATTCAAATTTTATGAACACTTAGTCAGCTCCCTTGGAGTTTATTTGCGGAATAAAAATCTGATACTTGAACCCTAAGAGCCTAACACAGTGAGGTGCACAAGTGAAGAGGTTGACTGAAATTTCAGTTAACTACAAGCCTATCACAGCAACTAGCAACCCTAGGTAGTTCTAATACAGCCACAGAATAAACAAATCAGCAAGAACCAGAGAGACACAGGATATATAGTGGTTCCCTTTAAATAGGTACATCCACTCTTCTACCACCCTGGTAGGAATCCACTACAGGTTTTTGCTAAGGTGCCCTGCCACCAATGATCTGATTCAGGTAGATCAAACAGACCCTTTGAGCTTTTGATAAGGATGCTCAACCACAGGTTGTTGATAAGGTGCCCTGTCACCAACGTTCACTTTTGAAGAGGTGTGAATAAACTCTTTTTACAAAGGGGTTGAGAGGGTTAGATTATCTTCTCTGTTTTAAATACAGATTAGAGAAGATTTGTGGATTCTCTAAAGAATCAAAGTCTCCCCCTGGCTCAGTGGAAGTCTAGGGAAAGCCTTTGCTTCAGGATGAAGGAGTTTCAGATAAACTGAAACTAAATCCTCAGAGATCTGAAGACTGATTTTTATCAGGTCTTAAGATTCTGGAGCACTTGAAGCAGAACTGGAGCTCTTTCTGAAGTCTTGAAAACTCTAAGCAAATGCTCAGGAGACTTGAGAATGAAAGATGATTGCTCTGGGCTTTTGCTTCAGGAAAACTTTTCTTCTTCTTGTTGTGAGATTGTGAAGAGCTGCTCTGATGATGCTTGAGCGGATGAATAATCTTTCTCTGTGTCTGTAACTTCTTCTTTTCTGAGAGAAGAATCTCTTTTAAATATGTCTTCACGTTTTTCCTTTGGAACGGCTCTATTGATTTGAATTCTCGAGCCCTGCAACAGATTATCTCAAAATAGAATATAGCAATAGGAATAGAATGGCCTATTAACTTTCTGTCAGTCCCAATAAGGAATAAAATAAGCGGGAAAAATATCTCAGCATAAAGACGTACCATTCTTGGAAATAGTACATAGTACCAACGGCTAGAAAACAGGCTGGAAAGATAAAGTCAACGCAATTTGTATAATAGGACAAAATGCTTTATCAAGAATACTGAATCCCGTGATTTATGCTTGACAGAATTTGTAATCATTTATTTGAATTTAAACCATAAATTTAGCAACAATAACATCAGAGAATCAATCTAACCACCAACTAAAACACTTGGAAATAAACCAAGGAATAGAACAAATACAAAAGATAAAGGCAGACAGAAAACGTCGAACAGGAGTTCGATGATCGTCGACCTGCAAACAGATCGTCGACTAATAGCAGGAATCTGTCGGAACAGAAATCGTCGACCAGAAATCGTCGACCAGCTAATAGATCGTCGACCGGCTAACAGATAGTCGACCAGCAAACAGATAGTCGACCAGCAAAAGCAAATATCTGTCGAGACAGAAATCGTGAAGCAAGAACACGATCGTCGATCTGTTGATGACAGATCGTCGACCAACCTTCAGAGCGTAGTAAGCTTGCTCTGAGATCGTCGACCAACGGTCGAAGATATGATTGTCTTGTTTTCAACGATTCAATAGCCCTGCTATCGTCGACCAATGATCGACGATCGCGAGGCCTCGTTCGACGATGGTCGAACGGAAAAGCCTTAACTACAAAAACATCTAGAACTTCTAACCTAAGCTCTAGGTCAGTTATATACTGCCCTAGGGAGACTAAGCAAAGTCTAAACATGATCATATATCTTTATATGGATCAAGAGGGGCTGGAAAGGGATTACATAAGCCAAATCACATCTGGGGTACCAACAATCTCCCCCTATTTGGGTTATGTTATCCAATCCAGTTTAAAGGCTAAAGCAGACAACAACAAATCTAAAGATTAACCAGAATGATAAAACACAGGCAATACACAGAAAATATAACAAGCATAAATCGGCAGAAATGGAATGTATCAAGCAGATTTATCAGCATGTTTAGCATCAGATGAGTTTTTTGGTATTGCAGCTGGTTTGAAAATAATTTCTCTGTTAGGGTTTGCTGCTTGTCTCTTGGATAGCATTAGATCATGTTCACCTATGATTTTCTTTTCAGCATAACTTGGTAGAACTGCAGCAGGATGTAGTCTCATGTATTCTTCAGTGTCAAAGGCTTCTGGATTGACTTGAATTCTGCTGAGTTCCTTTTCTCTGAATTCTGACATTGTTGAGTAAGCTGTAGGATCTAGTCCTTGAGATTTGGCTCTCTCCATCATGCTTAGTGCAATAGACTCTTTGAATCTTGCCATAGAGGCAATCCTTTCAGCTTCAGTTTTATCTGATGGAGAGGGAGGTCTATCAGTATCTGTATGAGCTGCAATCTCCATGTTCCTTTGAAGAGCTGTAGCAAGTTTGCTTGAATCAAGAGGAATCTGCACAGCCTTCTTAGGATCAGTTTGAGCATATAGAGATTTTGGAGGTGCAAGCTCAATGAACCTTTTATGGGATTTTTCTGTAAAAGACCACTCTTTTTCCTTTTGATCAGTTGTCTCAGCAGCAGCAGGTTTTCTTGAAGAAGAGGATGGACCTTTCCTGTGAGGAGAAGGAGGAGGAGAGAATGTAGGTTGCTGAAAAGTCATCTCCTTTATTTGTTCCACGAGAGCATTGTCATTTCTTTTTCTTCCCTGTCCTGAAACATCTTGGCCTCCCTGGCTTTGATTACTCCTTCTTTGGTAGGTCTGAGAAGTGTTAGAGCTGGCTGACCTTGCAGAGGGGGCAGAAGAGAGATTCCCAGAGGCTCCAGCACCAGGAGGTGGAGGAGGACCTCTGGGGGGAATTTCTGAACAGGAGTGTCATATCTCTTTGTCCTCTTCTTCTCTTTAGTCTGATTCTTTGACAGTCTCATCCATGGCTGAAATTCCTTGCTCTTAGGATCTATTCCCTTCAGAATGTAATAGGGAACATCCTTGTTAGGATTGGCAGTAGGAGGAGCAGGAGCTTTTCTTTTCTTGGGAGCAGCTCTTTTCCTTTTCTTAGTGGAGTCAGAATCATCAGAATCATCATCATCATCATCAGAATGAGATGAGTCTTTCCCAGCATAATCATCAAAGTCAAGTTCAGAAGGATCCTTGGCAGCAGGTTCAGCTTTGTCTTTCTTTTCTCTTTCTTCTTTCTCTTTAGCTTCCTCAATGGCATCTTGCCTAAGGAGGGCATCAAGATCCACATTTGGAGACCTCTTCCAGAGTTCTGATTCTGGATACAACTCAGGAACTGTCTTGGGGACCAGTTCTGCAATAGAAGGAATGGATAGAGGATAGGTAAGGATAGGTGGAGAAAAGATGACGATATCTGCAGGGGCAGATGCTTTCTCTAGAGAGATGGCTAGGGAATCCAGATGATAATTAGCCATCCCTTCAATGTACTCAGAGGCAATGTTCTCAGCCACAAAGGCTATAAATTGTTCTAGGTTTAGAGTACCTGAGCTTGAGTCCATTTCAGTCATCTTGGGAGCATTGTCTGCCCTATCTTGCACATCTTCAATTTCTTCAGCAGCAGCATCAGCAGGGATGTTGATGTTTTCAGCAGCAGCAGCATTTATGGTTGTGCCTGCATGCAAAGAAAGATAGGTTAACAACCAAGTGGGAATAAAATATTCCCCCAAGGTGAACAAACAACAGGTAATAGATAGGATTACCTGAAGATCTACACAGGATACCACTTTGCATCTAGGAAGGAGGTTATAATTCCTTCTAGATGTTCAGTGACATCAGGGATAGACACCTCTGCAAGGCACAAGAGGAGTGCCATACAGGAAAAGAAAAGAGTATCCTTGACCAAGGGTCATCAAGGTACTCAGGTCTATAAGGGACCATTTTCTCTTGAAGAGAGGAACAAGAGGAGTAGATGTGAGTGAGGACTCACAGTCTAGGTTAAGATAGGATTCTAAATCTTTATCAGAATCAATGGATTTAGCAGCATCAACTTGCAATACTGATGTGAGATCATCAGCAGCTGTGATGGAAAGGAAAGAATAAGAAATTAACTCAAAGTTGGAGTTTGAATTAATTAGAATCTTAAATAAAGCTATACCATCAGGTTGAGCAGCATCATTCTCACAAACGTCCATGGGGACTTCCTCATTTTCTTTTTCAGGAACTTCTTCCTCAGAAGCTAGATTCACTAGGGAGTGAATGTCTTTGTTAGATACAAATATCAAATTGAAGTCCTGATTATATCCTTTGGAGGAAGAGTTTTAAGGTTTACCTTCTGGTTCTTTCTCTGGACTCTCTTGAGGTTCTTCTACAGTTTCTTGAAGGGGAAGAGAGGAATTGTCCTGAAGGGTCAGGGCATCACCTGAGACCACTTCAACAGACATCTCCCCCTGCATGACTTCAGTGGGGACTGGAGTCATGCATCTTACAGAAGGGGGCTCAGCAGAAGATGAGATGGATTTGATGGCATCAGTGAGAGAATTGATGGAGGCAATGAGAGGGGCATTGGCAGCCTCAATCATTTTTGGATGGAGGGAGTGATGAGCTCTACAACATGTGCAAGCAATTCAGGAGTTATCTGAAATGCTGATGATGTAGAGGTGGATGGAATGGAGGCAGGATGATCTGCCACATGATCAAATGAGTCATGTGGAGATGGGTGAACATCAACATGAGTGTGGGATTCATGTTGAGAAAGATGCGTGAGGATGGTAGCAGTCACCATGTCAACACTGGCTGAAGCTGCCAGGTGTTGTGGTGTTGGTGACTGGTGTGGAGATGCAGGTGGAATGAAGGATGCATGTTGTGGTGGCACTGCAGGTGTTGTAGAAAGTAATGCAGGAGATGAGGATGCAGGGGTAAAGAGGGAGGATGAAGGGATTGCTGAGCCTTCCCCAGTAAGCGGGAGAGCGGCCGAATCAGCCCTTGTGTCTGAAGGAGGGTTAGGATCAACCCTGGCTGACTTCTTGATAATCCTCTGGGATTTCTTGAATAGAGAGGGTCCAACCTCTTGCTAGCGTTGACTGCGGACGGTGCAGAAACCAGCAGCAGGGGTGCTTTCACATACAGAAACACACCCAGTACCCTGGCAAGATTTACCTCTTTCTGATTGTTCTTTCTCCTTATTAGTTCAAACAGAACTTTTCCCCAGGCAATCTGTGCCTTATTCACCAAAGCTGACATCAGGGCAAACTGTTGCCTGTTGATGTTGTCATGAGCCGAGTGTTTTCCCAAAACAACCTTGCCCACCAGGTCTGCCAGAAACTTGTATTCTGGAGACAAGTTTATCTTCAGCAGCTTAGCCGGAATCCCTTCGGCATGGCCCATCACAGTGAGCATGCGGCCATATTCCTCTGTGCTTTGCTCATATTCCTCAGTTCCTGTTGGCAGTCCAAACAGCTCAGTCAATACTTCAGGAGTCAGAGTGACCTCCTCGCCATTTATCTTTCCTGACATCGCTTCGTCGCTGGAGGACGAGGTGTATACCCATTCACGAATCTCTGGTATATGAATCTTAGGAGAGAACGACATAAATTTCTTGAGGCCTTGCTCTTCACACAGCTGCAGGATGTCTTGGATTGGTTGATCGCATCGGCTGAAGGAATCGAAGTCGACACAGAAGCCAGTGTCGAACTTCATTCCGAAGAGAACAGCAGAAGGAATCGCCATAGGATTTGAGAGAAGATGGCGAATCGAGAAGCAACACAGGGGAGAAGAGAATCGCGCGGGATTAGAGTTCGAGAGCGAATTCTAAGCCAGGAGAAGGAATATGAAAAGACGGAGCGGAAGGACGACGATCTTCAGACCTAAATCGACTATTAGAAACAAATCTGCGATCGTCGAACCCGGAATAAAATCGGTCGTCGAACACAGACCGACGATAGTCAATGTTTGACTAATCGGTAAACATCGACCGACTACACGCAATTACCACGATCGTCGATCAATATATGATGGTCGACGATTCTCCACACAGCACAGAAAATCTGTCGTCGACCATTGGTCGACGATAGATACCTAAGGAGAAATCGTTGACCAGTTGGTCGACGATTTCTGCCTTACTACAGAACGAGCTGTCGTCGACGGTTGGTCGACGATAGTTCTGACCTGGTCGAAGATCGTCGAGCAGTCGTTCGACGATTTTAGACAGAAAACAAAACTAACCAAATTTTCACTACTCTGAACCATTAATCATGCCAAGCTGGTTCAGGAAGAACAAATGCTTTTGTTCATCAAGGGGCTTAGTGAAAATATCTCCTCTCTGCAGGTCTGTGGATATAAATTCCATTACTATCTTGTTCTTTTCCACATTATCTCTCAGAAAGTGATGTCTAATCTCAATGTGCTTGGTTCTGGAGTGGTGCACAGGATTTTGAGCAATTGATATTGCACTGGTACTGTCACACAGAATTTTTGTGTTTGAGTGTGTGTACCCATAATCCACTAGCTGATTTTGAATCCACAGGATCTGTGAACAACAACTAGCTGCTGCTATATATTCAGCCTCAGCAGTTGAAGTAGACACAGATGCCTGTTTCTTGCAAAACCAAGAGACAAGTCTCTCTCCCAGGAACTGACAAGTCCCTGAGGTGCTTTTCCTGTCAACTCTACAACCAGCATAATCAGCATCTGAATATCCAATTAATTCAAATCCTGACTCAGCTGGGTACCACAGTCCTAAGTTAGGGCATTCCTTAAGGTATCTCAAGATCCTCTTGAGAAGAGTTAAGTGAGATTCCTTTGGGTTGACCTGAAACCTAGCACATAGGCATGTAGCAAACATTATGTCAGGCCTACTTGCAGTCAAATACAGCAGGGAACCAACAATGGCTCTAAATTCTTTTGATCAACAGGCTTGCCATTAACATCAGAATCAATAACTGCATTTGAGGCCATAGGTGTGCTCATTGATGAAGCATCAGACATTCCAAATCTTTTAACCAGCTCTCTGGCATATTTTGATTGAGAAATGAAAATGCCATCAACACTCTGTTTCACTTGGAGACCAAGGAAATAGGATAACTCACCCATGCTGCTCATCTCAAACTTAGAGTGCATTAGTTCAGAGAACCTCTTGCATAGTTTGGGATCAGTAGAACCAAATATAATGTCATCTACATAGATTTGAACTAACAGTTGTGAGTCCTTATGATGTCTAATGAATAGGGTTCTATCTACTACACCTCTCACAAACTTGTGTTCTAGAAGAAAATTTGCTAAGGTCTCATACCAAGCTCTAGGAGCTTGCTTAAGTCCATATAGAGCCTTTTGGAGTTTGAACACATGAGTGGGTAAGGTTGATGAAACAAACCCTGGTGGTTGTTCAACAAACACTTCTTCCTTTAAATCTCCATTGAGGAAGGCACTCTTCACATCCATTTGGAAGACCTTAAATCTTTTATAGGCAGCATAGGCTAGGAAAATCCTAATGGCTTCTAGTCTGGCTACAGGGGCAAAAGTCTGATCATAATCTATGCCTTCCTCCTGTCTATAGCCTTGAGCTACTAGCCTAGCCTTATTTCTAACTACTATGCCTTGGGCATCAAGCTTGTTTCTAAACACCCACTTGGTGCCTATGATCCGTTGGCCTCTTGGTCTTGGAACCAAGGTCCAAACTTTACATCTTTCAAACTGGTTAAGCTCCTCTTGCATTGCTATAATCCAGTGGGGATCAAGCTCAGCATCTTTAATGGTTAGGGGCTCAACCTGAGAAAGGAAACAAGCAAACATCACATTTTTGTTGAGTTGATGTCTTGTCTGGACTCCTGCTGAAATGTCTCCAATCACTTGAGATACAGGGTGATCTCTAAGTGTGACAAGATCAGTAGGTTCAACAATGATCTGATCTTCAACAGTTTCAAGATTTAATTCCTCATGTGGAATTTGATCAACTGTTGGAGCAGGTGCTTTAACTTGAAAAAGTTCTACATCAGATTCAGAATCTGAAGAAGCAGCCTGAGGAGTTTGTTGGGGATGATTCTCCTGTGTGAGTCTCAAACCTTCCAAATCCTTACTTACTCCTAGGACTTGCACTGTACTATTAGAGGAAGAGTCCTTCTCCTTATAATACATGACTGTCTCATCAAAAGAGACATGTGCAGACTCTTCTATCTTAAGAGAGGATTTATTAAGGACCCTATAGGCTTTGCTTACTTGAGAGTATCCTAGAAAAACTCCCATTGAAGCTTTTGCCTCAAATTTTCTATGGTATTCTTTGTTATTGTTATGAACAAAAGCAACACAGCCAAATACTCTAAGATAGTCTATTTTAGGTTTCACTTGCTTAAGTAATTCATAGGGAGTCTTACCCTTAAGTTTATGTATCAGACTTCTGTTCAATACATAATTAGCTGTGCTGACTGCTTCAGCCCAAAAGGACAGAGGCATGTTAGCATCTGCCAACAATGTACTTGCAGCTTCAATTAGGGTTCTGTTTTTCCTTTCAACTACCCCATTTTGTTGAGGAGTTCTAGGAGCAGAGAAGCTATGTTTGATACCTTCCTTCTCACAGAATTCTTGCATAAGAAGAGACTCAAACTCAGTACCATGATCACTTCTGATCAAGGCAATCTGAGTAGAATACTCACTCTGTATACACTTTAGAAAATCTGTAAGAACCTTGAAGTTATCAGCCTTAGTTCTCAAGAAGAATACCCAAGTGAACCTAGAGAAGTCATCTACAATTACTAAAGTGTAAGACTTCCCTCCAAGACTCTGTACAGCAATAGGACCAAATAAGTCCAAATGTAGCAAGTACAGAATCCTGGGAGAATCACTTTTATTAACTGATTTAAAGCTATTTCTTGTTTGCTTACCTAATTGACAAGCTTTGCAAAGGCCTTCCTTCTTGTAGGGGCAAGAAGGTAGACCTCGTACAAGATTGTATTTAGCCAACCTAGAAATGTTTTTCAAATTTACATGACTAAGTCTCTTATGCCAAAGGGTATTATTACTGGTTACTTCATTAAATAAGCATATTTCAGATTTGGAGGAATTAAAATCTACAACATAAACATTTCCAATTCTAATACCTACTAACACCACAGTATTATTTAAAGAAATATTGCAAGCAGTGTCAGTAAACCATACCTTGTACCCAGCATCACACATTTGACTTACAGAGATTAGGTTGTGCTTTAGTCCTGAGACATAAGCTACTTTCTTGAAGGTTACAGCTCCTATGGTGAAGCTGCCATACCCTTCAGTCTGTCCACAGCTGGAATCCCCAAATACAACTTTTGGTCCCAGCTTGGCTTTGAAACCTGACAGGTTCTTCTTCTTTCCTGTCATATGCTTTGAGCATCCACTATCCAGATACCATTTGTCATGTATGACTGGATAGGTCTTCACCTGCAGAAAGAACAGTTATACATTGTGGACCCAGGTTACCTTGGGTCCAGTATTCTTCACAAAAGAAAAACTAGATATAAAAGATTTTGCAGGCTTAGATTTATATCCTAAAGGGTGTGATCTCCTAGGTGGGATAATCCATTCAGTTGAAGGATTAAACAACCTGGGGTGGTGATTAGGATTTGAAGTTCTGGAAGTTTGATTTTTATTTTCCAGCTTAAGTCCAGATCGTCGATCAATGGTCGACGATCGCAAGCCATATCGTCGATCATTTATGGTAGAACGATGTTCTGGATTCCACGATCGTCGATCACTGGTCGACGACTCAAGATGAGATCGTCGACCTCCTGCACCAAAGCTATTATACTCAGTGTAGGTGTTCAGCGATCGTCGATAGTCGTTCGACGATTGGTTTGACGATCGTCGATTAATGTTCGACGATTTTTGTAAAGCTAGAAATTTTTTCTTCCTATTCTCTTTCTTAATCTTGTTCTGAATTTTCTTGCATTTTTCAATTTCCTCAGTATTCTTTATTCCTGATTCAGAAACAAATTTTACTGGAGTGCTAAATCTCTCCTTTGTGAGGAGGATGGGTTCACTAGGTGTAGCACCTAAGCCTAGTTTATCATTACCAACCCTAGTGTTTGCTATACAGGTTATTTCAGATAATTTAAGGCTTCTGCCATTTAATTGTTCTTCTAACCTCTTAGATTTAGCTAGTTCTAACTTTAGGAATGTTACTTCTTCTTTTGAGCTCTCTAATTCCTTTTCTAATCTGATTATTTCAATACCTTCCATGTCTAGTTCCATTATTTTTAATCTAAGTGACTTAATTTCTTTTTCAGATAATAGTAAATCTAAACATAGAGTTTTAAATTTTAGTTTGAACTCAGGAGATGAGAAATCAAATGAGTCGATTACCTGGTCCTCCATAAAGGAATCTTCTTCATTGTCTCCTTCTTCTTCAGAATTCTCTGCAGCTGACAGAGAGCTGCAGGCATCAATAGCCATGAGGCAGACCTCTTTGGCTTTCTTCTCTTCTTCTTCTTCAGAATCACTGGAGCTAGAGGAGCAGGTATCCTCTTCTGTTTCACTCCAGGTAGCAGCCACAAATCCCTTGTCCTTCTTCTTGTATTTGTGTGATGAGGACTTGGAGTGGTGCTTCCTGTATTCTTTCTCATGTTTCTTCTCCTTGTACTTCTTCTCTGGACAATCTGGGGCAATGTGTCCAGGCTTGCTGCAAACATAACAAATGATTTCTTTAGATGGAGTCTTGTCATACCTTGGCTTGTCCTCATGCTTGGAGAACTTCTTTCTGAGGTCTCTTCTTCCCATGTTGAAGAACCTCTTGGCAATGAGTGCCAGTAACTCCTCATTTGATTGACTTCCTTCAGAAGTCTCAGCAGCCTTAAGAGCTAGAGAGTGCTCTTTCTTTGTAGGAGTAGGAGTCTTCACTTCAGTTACAGCAGCTCTACTCTTTAAGGTTTGCTCATATGACCTGAGCTTTCCCAACAGAGCTTCTGTGGAGAGTTCCACAGTGTTTCTTCCATCCTTGATGGGCCATATCCTTGAGTCCCAAGAGATGGGAAGGCACATCAGGATCTTGTCATTTACTTCTGACAAAGTTATCTCCTTGTCCAAAGACCTCAGTTCACTTATTATTGAACTGAGTCTTGTGTACATTGTGTCAATGTCTTCAGCATCATCCTTCTTGAAATTTTCATACTGAGAGGTGAGATTGGATCTCCTGTCCTTCCTCTCATCAGCTGAGCCAGCAACTATGTGGTTGAGGGAATCCCACATAGCTTTGGCTGAGGTACATTCAGCCAGCTTCTGGAATATCTCATCAGACATTGTCTGAGCTAGGATATTCATTGCTTTAGCATCAGCTGCTTTTGCCTTCTTGTAAGTTTCATTGTAGTCAGGTGGTGGCACAGCACTGAGATCAGCAGAAGTGGAAGCAGCAGCAGGCCTAGCAGGTGGTCCTGTCAAAATAGAAGAAAAAATATCTTCATCAATAGAATTCATGTATAGTCTTATCCTGGCCTTCCATATGCCAAACTTGGACAAGTTGCATACAGGAGGTCTGGTGCTTGAATAATCCTTAGACTGGGCCATGTGTGAAAGTGTTTGTGAATGGTATCAGGAAACAACTTATCACAGGATCTTTTAACTCAGGTGTTAGCCTGTATGAACAGCTAACCTCCCTCTGATACCAATTGAAAGTGAGGGGATAAGTTGTAAACTACTCTAGAGGGGGGGTGAATAGAGTATTCAAATTTTATGAACACTTAGTCAGCTCCCTTGGAGTTTATTTGCGGAATAAAAATCTGATACTTGAACCCTAAGAGCCTAACACAGTGAGGTGCACAAGTGAAGAGGTTGACTGAAATTTCAGTTAACTACAAGCCTATCACAGCAACTAGCAACCCTAGGTAGTTCTAACACAGCCACAGAATAAACAAATCAGCAAGAACCAGAGAGACACAGGATATATAGTGGTTCCCTTTAAATAGGTACATCCACTCTTCTACCACCCTGGTAGGAATCCACTACAGGTTTTTGCTAAGGTGCCCTGCCACCAATGATCTGATTCAGGTAGATCAAACAGACCCTTTGAGCTTTTGATAAGGATGCTCAACCACAGGTTGTTGATAAGGTGCCCTGTCACCAACGTTCACTTTTGAAGAGGTGTGAACAAACTCTTTTTACAAAGGGGTTGAGAGGGTTAGATTATCTTCTCTGTTTTAAATACAGATTAGAGAAGATTTGTGGATTCTCTAAAGAATCAAAGTCTCCCCCTGGCTCAGTGGAAGTCCAGGAAAGCCTTTGCTTCAGGATGAAGGAGTTTCAGATAAACTGAAACTAAATCCTCAGAGATCTGAAGACTGATTTTTATCAGGTCTTAAGATTCTGGAGCACTTGAAGTAGAACTGGAGCTCTTTCTGAAGTCTTGAAAACTCTAAGCAAATGCTCAGGAGACTTGAGAATGAAAGATGATTGCTCTGGGCTTTTGCTTCAGGAAAACTTTTCTTCTTCTTGTTGTGAGATTGTGAAGAGCTGCTCTGATGATGCTTGAGCGGATGAATAATCTTTCTCTGTGTCTGTAACTTCTTCTTTTTCTGAGAGAAGAATCTCTTTTAAAATATGTCTTCACGTTTTTCCTTTGGAACGGCTCTATTGATTTGAATTCTCGAGCCCTGCAACAGATTATCTCAAAATAGAATATAGCAATAGGAATAGAATGGCCTATTAACTTTCTGTCAGTCCCAATAAGGAATAAAATAAGCGGGAAAAATATCTCAGCATAAAGACGTACCATTCTTGGAAATAGTACATAGTACCAACGGCTAGAAAACAGGCTGGAAAGATAAAGTCAACGCAATTTGTATAATAGGACAAAATGCTTTATCAAGAATACTGAATCCCGTGATTTATGCTTGACAGAATTTGTAATCAATTTATTTGAATTTAAACCATAAATTTAGCAACAATAACATCAGAGAATCAATCTAACCACCAACTAAAACACTTGGAAATAAACCAAGGAATAGAACAAATACAAAAAGATAAAGGCAGACAGAAAACGTCGAACAGGAGTTCGATGATCGTCGACCTGCAAACAGATCGTCGACTAATAGCAGGAATCTGTCGGAACAGAGATCGTCGACCAGAAATCGTCGACCAGCTAATAGATCGTCGACCGGCTAACAGATAGTCGACCAGCAAACAGATAGTCGACCAGCAAAAGCAAATATCTGTCGAGACAGAAATCGTGAAGCAAGAACACGATCGTCGATCTGTTGATGACAGATCGTCGACCAACCTTCAGAGCGTAGTAAGCTTGCTCTGAGATCGTCGACCAACGGTCGACGATGATTGTCTTGTTTTCAACGATTCAATAGCCCTGCTATCGTCGACCAATGATCGACGATCGCGAAGCCTCGTTCGACGATGGTCGAACAGAAAAGCCTTAACTACAAAAACATCTAGAACTTCTAACCTAAGCTCTAGGTCAGTTATATACTGCCCTAGGGAGACTAAGCAAAGTCTAAACATGATCATATATCTTTATATGGATCAAGAGGGGCTGGAAAGGGATTACATAAGCCAAATCACATCTGGGGTACCAACATAAAAGCGTTGAGTTAAGAAGAGTCACTCAACGCCTTATCAAAGATTCAGTAATGTCAAGAAGCATTTAGTGTAGAAGGTTCACTCACCACCATCATTCTGAAATTCTATATAATTTTAGAAGCGATGAGTGTAGAACGTTCACTCAATGCAATCAATCAGGATAACTTCCAAGTCTAGGAGTGTTTAGTGAATGAGGTTCACTCAACGACTTCTACCAAAAGAATTCTATTAAGTCCAGATGCTTTGAGTCTCAAGACAACACTAAAACGCCTCTATATGTCCAGTCACAAGACATCACTCAATGCCTGTGCAAATTGTTGGTGAAAATTTCTAAGTTCATAAGCGCTGAGTCATGATGACGTTATCCAAATTCAACTGAAGTAGGATTTGCGCACTAGAAGCATAATGGCATCGTATACTTTTTGCAGAGCAGTTAAATTTAAAGTAAGTTTATTGCTGCCAATTCGGCATGCCCATATGGATAAAAGAGCCATTGAACTATGGGATATAAAATTTCTTTGCAGAGAAATAAAAAAGAAGTGTTGTATATAGATCATCGTTCTTGCCGGAAAGATTTTTGAAATCGAAAAACTCTAAGTAGTCTTCAGTAAGAACTTAAACCCTAATTTTCTAAAAGGGTTAGTTAGCAGAGCAATAAAGATAGTTGTTCTTCTTCTTCAAGGTCGTTGCTTTCAAGTCAAAACATATTTAAACTTAAAAGAACAGAGCGTTCTAATAGATCTTCTTAGCACAAGCAGAACAAACTTGAAGATCCACATTCTTGGTGTTGTGAAGAGTTAGGGCTGGTTATACATAGTCCAAGAAGCTGACATAGTGGTTTACTTCTCTCGAGTCAATCTCAACAAAACTTTATTCAAACTATAAGATCATTGTGTGATCTGAGCTGTAAGCCTGTGCTATAAAGGCTGAGTTGTAGGATACAAGAGTGGATCTGAGTGCGTAGAATCCAAGAGTGGATCTGAGGTAGGATCCTAAGGAATCTAAGGTAAGAGATTGGGTTTATCTCTGAGGTAGGGCTGCTGAGCCTGAGTTAGGACTATCTTTAGTATGAGCTATAGGATTGAGTGTGACTCTGAGGTGTAAGATCCTAAAGTATCCGAGGTGTAAGCTCTAGGAGCTGAGAAAAAAGGAGTTAGCCAAATCTAGGACACTGCTAAATAGGTGGAGGGGGAAAGTGGATGTACCCTAGATAGGTAAACCACTATAAATCTTGTGTGTTGTTGTGAATTATAGAAAGATAACATCTAAAATTAACACAAACTAAGCTCATAAATTCAAAATGTCAAAAAGAGTCAAAACAAACCTATTCACCCCCTATAGGTATTTAGCTAACCTTAAAAATGACTTTTAAGTGGTATTAGAGGGAGGTTATTAAAAAAGGACATAACAGTCTGAACAGATCCCCAAGGGTAGCAGAAGCTTATCTCTATGGCTTTAGGTGAGAACCACAAGGAGTAGGCTTCTATGAAACTCATATTTTTTGGAAGAAAAATTTTAGGATCTCGAAGGAGAGAGTAAGGCTATTTATGGATGCATCAGATTCTAGGATATTCATAACTGTTCAAGAGGGACCTTTCATTCTCTTGAATGTCTCTGCTATAGATGCCAGTATCTAGACACCTAAGAAATACATTGAGATGACCAAGGATGAATTCATTCTGGTTACTATGGACAAAAGGTCTCAGAATATTATTGTAAGTGTCATAGATGACTCCACATTCTAGAAATTGGTCGACTACAGAACTGCTAAAGAGATGTGGGATTCTCTGATTGTGTAAATATAAGGGACAGAGGAGGTGAGGATGACAGGAAATCCATCCTGAACCAGCAGTATGTGGTCTTCAAGCAAGTGAAGAAGGATTCCATAGTTGAATGCTATGAAAAGTTCTTCAAGATAGTGAACTGTATGATCACATATGGCAGACAGATCACAAATTATTAGTTGAATGAAAAATTCTTGAGATCTCTGAACAAGGAATGTGATATCAAAATCTGTGCCATCAGGGAGGTTAGAAACCTGGACAATACTCTACCCTAAAATTATTTGGGAAGCTGCTATCTTATGAGCTGTAGCTGAACTCTTGAATGGCAAAAGAAGATACTGTTAGAACCCTCAATAGAGAGAAGAATGTGGCTTTCAAAGCTAAATCTATAAGGAAGAGCAAGGAAAAGACTCCTTCTCTACCAAGGAGAGCTGTTGAGTAAGATTGCTCAGATTTCAGTTCCTCAAGCAATGAACTGTCAGATTGAAAACTTATGTTGTTCTCCAAATAGTTCAAGAAGATGTTGAGCAGGATAAGACAGTGGAAGAATAAGGACTCTTCCATCTCTAGCTCCAAGAAGCCTTATCCTAATAGGGATAAGTCTAGAAAAGAACAGTTGGGTCCATTGATCACAATGTCCCAGATTTGAAGAAGACCCACAAGTCAATAGTATACATGTATTTGTATTTGATATATGTTCAAGTTCAATACATGCAGGTTGTCTACTGATTCCATGATTAGACAGATTGATTTAGTCAGAACTTTGGTTAGACTTAAGACAGGACATAATTGTGAGGTAGAAATTTGGCTAAGTCCACATATGTTGAGTAAGCACACTTCACTTAATGCCAAAGGCCTAGAAGCGTTAATAGGAGCTCGGGCATTTAGAGCCTCAGTGGTGTTGGATTTATATATGGCTAAGTCCAGAAGTGTTGAGAGAAGACCTTTCACTCAACTACTACTCAAAGGAAATCAATCCAAGTATAAGAGCGTTGAGTTAAGAAGGCTCACTCAACGCCTTATCAAAAATTCAACAAAGTCCAGATGCATTGAGTGTAGAATATTCACGCAACGCCTTTATCCTAAAATTCTGTATAAAGCCAAAAGCGTTGAGTGTAGAAGGTTCACTCAATTCCTTCTGTCAGAATAACTACCAAGTAGGTTCCCTCAACACTTTCTAGTAGATGAATTCTATTATGTCCAGATGCGTTGAGTCTGAAGACATCACTCAATGCCACTATGCATTGAGTCACAAGACATCACTCAACTCCTATGCAAAATGCTTGTGAAACTTTCTAAGTCCACAAGCGATGAGTCATGCTGACATCATCTAAATTCAAATGAAGCATGATTTGCACATTACAAGAGAAATTGCACCGTATACTTTTTGTAGAGTAGTTAAAGCTAAAAGTAACTTTTCAGATGCCTATTCGACATGTCCATATGGTACAGATAGACGTTGAACTATGGTATATAAAATTTCCTTTCAGAGAAATTAAAAGGGGTTATACAGACAAATCAATTATTCTTGCTGGAAAAGTTTTTGAAAATGAAAAACTCTAAGGAGTCTTTAGCAAGAACTAAAACCCTAATCTTCTATAAGGGTTAGTTAGCAAAGCACTCAAGAAAGTTGATATTCTTCTTCAAGGTTGCTGATTTTAACTCAGAACATATTCAACCTTAAAAGAACAGAGCTATACAACAGATCTTCTCAGCATAAGAAGAACAAACTTGAATATCCACATTCTTATTTATGTGAAGAGTTAATGGTAGTTATACACAGTCCAGGAATCTAACTCAGAGACATACTTCTCTACAAATAATCTCAACAAAACATTATTCAAACTATAGGATCATTGAGTGATTTGAGCTATAATCCTGTGCTATAAAGGCTGAGTTGTAGGATCCTAATGTGGATCTGAGTGGGTAGGATCCAAGACTAGATTTGAGGTAGGTTCCTGAGGGATCTGAGGTAAGAGATTGGGTTAATCTTTGAGGTAGGGTCGTTAAGCCTGAGGTAAGACTATCTTTAGTCTTAGCTATAAGAGTGAGTCTCACTCTTAGGTGTAAGATCCTAAGGGATCTGAGGTGTAAGCTTAAGGAGTTGAAGAAATAGGAGAAGTTACTCGAATCTAGTACACTACTAGATAGGTGGAGAGGGAAATTGGATGTACCTTAGATAGGGGAACCACTATAACTCTTGTGTGTTGTTGTGTATTCTTGAAATATAATAACTAATATTAACACACACTAAGCTCATAAATTCAAAGTTTTAAAGAGTTAAAATTATCCTATTCAACTTCCTCTAAGAGTTTAGGTACCCTTAGAAAATACTTTCAACTGGTATTAGGGGGAGGTTTTTTAAAAAGAATTTAACATTCGGAATAGATCTTCAAGGGTAGCAGAAGATTATCTCCAAAGCTTCAGGTGAGAACTATAAGGAGTTGGGTTCTTTGAAACTTCATATATACAAGAAGGAAAATTTTGGGATTTATAAGGAGAGGGTAAGGCTATTTATGGAAGCCTCAGACCCTAGGATATTCATAACTGTTCAAGAGGGACCTTTCATTCTCATGATGGTCTCTACTATAAATGCTAATATTTAGATACCCAAGAAATACACTAGGATGATCAAGGTTTAAGTCATTCTGACAACTATGGATAAATTGGCTCAAAATATCATTGTATATGTCATATATGACTCCACATTCCAGAAATTGGTCCACTTAAGAACTACTAAAGAGATGTGGGATTCTCTGATTGTTTATATGGAAGGGACAAAGGAGGTGATGGATGATAGGAAATTTATCCTGAATTATTAGTATGAGGCCTTCAAGCAAGGAAAAAAGATTTAATAGCTAATTGCTATGAAAAGTTCTTCATTATAGTGAATAGTCTGATCACTTATGGAAGACAGTTCACAATTTTTGAGCTGAATGACAAGTTCTTAAGATCTCTTAATTGGGAATGAGATATCAAGATCTGTTCAATTAGGGAGGTTGGTAACCTGGCCAACACTCTGCCTCAAAACCTGATTGAGAAGTTGTTGTCTCATGAGATACAACTGAACTCCAGAAGTGCAGAAGAAGATGCTGCCAGAACCCTCAATAGAGAGAAGGTTGTGGCCTTAAAAGCTGAAGCCACGGGAAGAGCGGGAAAAAGACTCCTTCTCCACTAAGGAGAGATACAGAGTCAAAGTGCTCAGATCCCAACTCCTCAGGCAGCGAACTGTCAGATAAAGAACTTACCTTTTTCTCCAAATAAATCAAGAAAATGTTGAGCCAGAGAAGACTATGGAGGAATAAGGGCTCTTCTATGTCTAGCTCAAGAAAGTCATATACCAGCATAGAGAAGTCGAGAAAAAACCCCTCTAGAGAAATGTATGATTCTATGTAGAACAAACATATTAAGACTAATATTGTTTGCTATTGTTGCAACAGATCAAGACATGTCATCGCTGACTGTCCAACCAAGAGGAGGGGGAACAAGAAATTTGATGACAAGAAGCATTATAAGGACAAGAAGACTAAAAAGATTTTCTTGGCCAAGAAGAAAATTAGCTTGTCAGATAGTGCTTTGAGTCTTCAAAATCAAAAGAAGAAGAGGCCTATATTGGTCTCATTTCTATTGAAGCGGAGGCTGATCATCCTACTGCCTCAATTAGTAATAGAGCACTACTATGCTCTATTGACAGTGATTTTGAGGATGATGATGAGTTCAGCCTCATGAACTTAACTGAAGACAATCAGGAAAACTCTGTTCCTGATGAGGTACACTCTCTCCCCAACTCTCCTTCTATCTATAATACTGGCTCGGACTCTGAGGCATCAACTTTATTGAGTGTTGATGATGGATCAGAATCTGATAAGGATATTAATCAATTGATTGACAAGTATAGTGCTATCCTGGAAGCTATAAAGAAGAGCAAGAAGCTTGTCAAGAGATAAACTGAGGAGATTGTCTCTCTTTAATAAGCTACTTCCCTACAGTCTTAGTCAGCTACTTTGATTGGTAATATGAGGAGGGAATTCAATCAGCTGAAGATAATCTCAGTTATCCAAATAGGCACCATTAGCCAGAAGAATAAGATCATCAATGATCTTGAAGATAAGCTCCTTAAAGAAACGATGCTAGTGGCTGAGTTTTCTAAGCCCAAGATTGTGCTGCCACTAATTGACTCCTTCACCTCTCAAAATAATAAGAGGGGATTGGAATATAAGTGGAATACTAGAGATGCCCATTCTAAAGGGAAAGGCAGGGCTCTAGTGGTTCCTAAGACCACCTTTCAGAAGGTTATTCACTCTTCTAACAGGTATGACCATGACAGAATGTATGGTCACTAGAAGAATGGAAATCCTTCCCCTAAGTTCTTGGATGCTGCTTCCAATGGAAGAAGAAAGGCCATGGGATTGAGTGCACTAAAGGATCCCCATGAGGAAATTCAAATGGCACATCATAGACCATTTGTGTTTGGTGCTCCAGCATTCACTCTTAAGGGCAAGGCAGTGCTAACCCAAAGTTCCTCATACAAAGAGTAAGACTGTGAGAAAGACAGTTAGTAAACCACACTTGGCTATTTCTGTTTCCATCAACAGCATATCAGCTACAAAGA
This sequence comes from Platanthera zijinensis, assembly GCA_039513925.1. Classification (NCBI taxonomy): domain Eukaryota; kingdom Viridiplantae; phylum Streptophyta; class Magnoliopsida; order Asparagales; family Orchidaceae; genus Platanthera; species Platanthera zijinensis. Next base: position 129,804,186 of record CM077080.1, read on the forward strand.
AGATATCTGTTGGTGTAAATTAGAACAGGAAGAAACAGGAAGAAGGCTGTTATGCTCTCCCCCCTAAATAGATAAAAACTGATGGCCTACATACCTCAAAGCAGTTCAGAAGAGGAGATATAATATCCATGAGTTTTGGTGTTGTGGAAATGTGGGTCACTTTTCCATAGAGTGTTGGCACAACCCAAGTGTGCCAAGGGCAAGGGTGAGTCTTCCTATCAATGCTGCTACAGGTAGACAAAGTTATTCTCAAGCTATCATGAACCAAGGACCCAAACCTTTTTGGGTTCTAAGGTAAATTAATCATTGATTGTAGGATAGTCCAAGTACCCATCAAATGCTAATTTGGTACTTGGACGGTAGGTGTTCCAAACATATGACTAGAATAAGGAGCCATCTAAAGGATTATACTCTAGTTAGGAATGGACCTAAAGTCATCTTTTGTGATTCAGACAGAGGAGTTACCAAAGGCTATGGTATAATCGCCAATGGCATAATCTCCATTACAAAACTAGCTTATATAGAAGGATTATAACACAATCTAATTAGCATAAGTCAATTATATGATATTGGCTATGTATTGTCTTCCACAAGGATAAGTGTCTTATCAAAAGGTCAAGTGACCAAGAGGTCATTTTGACAAGCACTAGATTGGAAGTATTTTCTTTTTAAATTTCCTATGCACAAGTACAGAGTCTTCAGTGTATCTTATTGCAAATAAGAAGTCTCTTATTATGTGCAATGATACAAGAGTCTTGCTTACTTGAATTATAAGGCAATCAATAAGCTCTTCAGTGAATTGTTAGTCAGAAATAGACCCAATCTAAAATGCACCAAAGAGAGAATTTGCGCTGCATGCCAAAATGGCAAACAAACAAAGGCCTCCTTTAAGACCATCGGGACCAAAGATTCTGAGAGGTGTTTATACCTCTTACATATGTACTTATTTGGTCCTATGTCAGTTAAAAGTTTAGGTAGGAAAGTTTATACTCTTATGATAGTTGATGATTATTCCAGATTTGCTTGGGTATTCCTTCTTAAGAAAAAGTCTGAAAACATTGAAATCTTTGTGACCTTTGTTCAGTAAATTCAGAATGAAAAGGGTTATTTTATAGTCAAAATCAGAAGTGACCATGACAAAAAATTTCAATTTGAAAGCATGTCAAGATTTTGTGAAGATCAAGGTATATTTCAGGAGTTTTTTCTCCGAGAACACCCCGACAAAATGTGATAGCTGAGAGGAAAAATAGGAATCTCATAGAGGCTGGAAGAACATTGCTCAATGACACTTCTCTCCTAGAATACTTCTGGGCAGAGGCAGTGAACACTGCTTGTTATGTCCTGAATAGAGTCACTATCATCAAGTAGCACAAGAAGACTCCTTATGAGATTATGAAAGGCAAAAACCAAATCTTGCCTACTTTAGGATCTTTGGAAGAAAATGCTTTGTGCATAATAATGGGAAGTCCCACTTGACAAAGTTTGCTGCTAAATCCTATGAGAGAATTTTTGTTGGGTATAACAACCATAACAAAGCCTATAGAGTCTTCAACTTGAAGAATCAAGTTATAGAAGAGTTTCTCAATGTAGTATTTGATGAGTCCTCTATGATTCACAATAAGCTGCCAAGCTCCTCTAGATCGAAAGGTGAAATACTGAGGATGGACAAGATGAGTATCAATGATACACCTCCTGCTAAACAAGAAGAGTATGAGGGTGTGATCATTCCAGAAGATGCTCCAGGTGAATTAGACACGGATAAAGCTCATCAAGCACCAAAAATTGAAGTTTAAGATGTTGTAGAAGGAATGCCAGTTGCAGTCAGGCATCTAAGAGATCATTCAAGAAACTTGATCATTGGGGACGCATGCCAAGGTGTCACAACAAGGAGAAGAAACCTAATTGTTGTAATGTATTCAATCTTTCTATCTCATGTTGAACCAAAGAAGTTTGAAGAAGTCATATATATATATTTTGGATTGTGGCTATGCAAGAAGAACTGAACCAATTTGAGAGATGCAATGTCTGGAAGCTAGTTCTCAGACCTCATGGACATAACATCATTGGAACAAATTAGATTTACAGAAACAAGCTTGATGAAAATAGTGTTATAATCAAAAATAAAGCTAGACTAGTTGCCAAGGGATACATGTAAGAGATAGGTGTTGACTTTGATCAAACCATTACACTAGTTGCTAGAATAAAGGCTATAAGACTATTCCTTGCATATAAAGGATTTAAGGCCTACCAATTGGATGTTAAGTCATCTTTTCTAAATGATAACCTGAAAAGAGGAGGTCTATTGATGAGTTATAAATATTCATATTTTTACGTACTTTATTTAAGTCATTTTAGTTAATTTTCATTATTTTTAGTCATTTTTCTTCAATAAAATGTTTCTTTTTAGTAAATATTGCTTTAACTTAGTTTTATTTTGTTTTTCAGAATTTTTTCATAAAAAGCCAAATTTCTCAACGTACACGCCCATGCTGCGCCACTCGACACATTTAGTTAGACGATCCCAGCTTGACGCTTTGCATGTCAGGCCCATATCCCAATTTAAATGCCCGTGTCAATCCCGATTGACGTACGTCCAGCCCAGAGCAGTGCTCGATAAAATTCTGCCAAATTGCGCTCGACGAAATTATGCCAAATTGTGCTCGAAAAAATGAAGCCAACAACCACTCAATGCTTCAGTCACGCTCATGATAAATCTGACACACTGTGTCAATCCCGATCAATGTTCGTCGATCTAAGTTCGACGTTCATCGAACCTAGATCAACACCACCAATAGGATATCTTACTGACACGCCTGTGACATCCCTATCTTGCCCATGAACAACACGTGTCCCATTCCAGAAGCTTTCAGAAATCGACCAGTCACCAAAAATTTTCCATCTTCAGCAAGCTAGCTTGACATGCCCCTACACGCCCCCCCCCTACTAGCCCGTGACCTAGTGCGTGTAATCTGAATTTTTTGCATATAATTAGAACTTTGTTGTAAGGACCAATATTCTCTTTTTTGAAGCTTTTTTCTTAGGGTAGGTGTTACTAGGATGCTTTCTATTCTATATAAGGGGAATTTTCTCCCCCTCTCTTTAGTTTTTGTTTTAACTTTTCTGTAGCTCCTTTTTGTCTTAATAATATATGTGTTTTTCTTCTCCTTATATCTCCTTGGAATGTATCTGAGTGCCATTCCTTAAGCAATCTTATTTATCTCTTATTTTTCTTTATTTTTCTATGTGTGTGTGAGTGTATGAGAGTAGATTTACTAGTTTTATGTTTTCTTTTTTTACTTAGTTTCTGTTCTAGGTTTTCTTATAGATTATTAGTTGTTTAGCTAGCTTCTCTCATTTTCTTCCTTAGTTTTTTAGTAATTTTTATTTCATTCTTATGGGTTTATAAAAACATTTTTAAAGTGGTTTTGGTTTTATTTTCTTTAACTTAGTTTTTTTTATTTTGTAAAACTTTTTGTTCTTTTTAACTTTTCTTCCACATTTTAAAAACTTTTATGAACATATAAGAATGAAAGTATAATCGTTTTAATTTTTCGAGCACTTTGATTTTTGATATTATTTTGAAAAACTTTTGCTTGTTTAATTTTTATTTCATCTTTTTATGCATTTCTAGCGTATCTTAACACTAGAAATATAGTTGTTTTAATTTTTCAAACACTTTGGTTTTCCTTTTTTTGTATGTGTGTGTGAGTGTATGGGTTAGATTTTTATCATTTTCTATCTTTCAAGTAGAGTGCGTGCGTGTATGAGATAGTATTTACTGCTTTCAATTTCCCGCCTACTTATTTGAGTAGGACTCACAATTTCCCGCCTACCCGTTTAAGTAGGACTTGTCATTTTATCGCTTTCATTTCCCGCCTACTCGTTTGAGTAGGACTTGTAATTTTATCGTTTTCATTTCCCGCCTACTCGTTTGAGTATGACTCGCACTTTATTGGGTTCTTTACTGCTTTCATTTCTCGCCTACTCGTTTGAGTAGGACTTTAAATTTTCATCTTTATTTACTGCTTTCATTTCCCGCATACTCATTTGAATAGGACTTGCATTTCAATTACGCATTTTTTTCATAAGCCGTCCACATTTCGATGAGTGGCAAATCGCTCTTAGCCCTCAAGATCTAAGAGCATTGGGACAGTTACAATTGTTTCAAATAATTAAATGTCCTCCTTTTCTCTTTAATTAAAACACTTAAGGTTTGCTGATAGGCTAAAACCCGAACAGGCAAGTGTACCTGTCGAATCGTAGTATCAAGGTCATATTTAAAACTCGGGGATTTCAAGTACTTCTACTAAAGATCGAACTATTATCCTACCGGAAAACTGTTGGGATTTGAGAATTTTTAAAAGTAAAATAAAAGAAGATTTTTTAGACGAAAAACTTATAATAAAGAGATAGCATTCGATCAATGATTTACCATAAAATGAAATGAGAGGGATAAAAAGATATAGTTTTAAATTTGCAAATCATACTCGACCGTGATGGATCCAATATTAGGAAATAATCTCGCTAGATAATTAAATCCCCTGACTTATAGACGTTCTGACCGAAATCTCTTTCAAGTCAAAAAAGCCTAAAGCCGCATTATCGAGGTGACCCGCACTATTGGATTTGACTCCAATCCGGAAGATTTACGTCATCCTATCTCTAGGGGTGCATTCAACTCCTTCCTTCTTTGAGTGATTTTTCACATTCACGAGCCTCTCGCCTACTCAAATATTAGATCCAAAGCCTACTACCGTATACCGGAAATATGGAGTCGACAAAATAAAGATCAAAGAAGGATCGAGTAAAGTTAAGAAAAAAAGAAAACTATGAAATAAAAGAAACCCTCATCTCATTTTATGGATCCTCATGATCAAAAGGTAAGAGAAATTAGCTACTCGTGATTGAAAGGAAAGACAAAATAAAATAAGAGAAAGACACTTTTATTACTTGCAAAAAGGAAGAGTACACAGCAAGGAAATAAATGGCAAAATTATTCTATTAATAAAAAGACAATTACAATGACAAGGAGATTACAACAAGGAAGAACACAACATGCATAGCAATAAAATTGAAGACTTGCACTAGAACTCTCTTGCTCTCTCCAAAAGCCAAAACTTAACTTAAAACTTCACTTCCAAAACTTAACCCTTTAGCTTGAGGGATGGGGTGGCTTTTATAGGAGATGGAGAAGCTTCTAGATGATAGGAAATATGAGGGGACAAGGAGGTGGCCGGCCATGCATGGGGAGAAAGTTCATGCATTGCTTTAAATGAGGGGAGAGAGAGGAAGGATTTAAAGTATTTAATTATTTGGAATGATCAAAGAGAATGTAAAGTAGAGAGGGGGAGTGAATATAGAATAAAGAAGAGAGAAAGAGAGGGAAGATTCAATGTAGATGGAGAGGGAGGAAGGTGGCCGGCCAAGCATAGGGGTATGAATGCATGTGGAAATAATGAGGAGAGAGGGAGAGAGAATGAATGTGGAGGGGAAGGTGGCCGGCCAAGCATAGGGGTAAATGGGCTAATTTTTTGTGGCTTGAAGAGGGCTCGGGTAGGATAATATTTAGCAGCTAGGTGGGCTCGGGTAGGATGAAATGGAGAGCTGCACCATGTAGGCTCGGGATACACATGTTGGGATTGAATGATGTGCTCGGGTAGGGGCTGCACTTGGTTTTGTGGGCTGCACCATATGGAGGCTCGGGTTGCTTCATGGGCTCAGGTAGGGGCAAGAGCTGCTCTAAAGGTGGGCTCGGGTTGGGCTTGAGGGCTGCATGAATAAAGAGGACTTGAACCTACAAATAACAAGACAAAACATTAGACGCATAATATTAACATTGAACATACTAATTAAATAAAACTAATCATCTCATAATATGATATAATATAATACAATATAATAAGATCAAACACAATATAACAAAACTTAAAATAAATGAACAAAACACATAAGACATATACTAATAACTAGAAATATTTATGTAAAAGACGTTAAGTGAAAAATAGCATAAAATAAACAAACAAATATAAAAAAACGTAGGGATTTCTTAAACTAAATTATATAAAAAAACGATGACTAAAAGTAGTAATCAAATTCCCCCATGCTTAGACATTTGCTTGCCCTCAAGCAAATAGAGATAAAAACTAGGGAAAAACCAAGAGAGCAAAAGATATATTTTTTTAGGTTCCATAGTTAAGAAAAACAAAACATGAAAAATTAAACTATCCTAATTTCCATGTTATAAACTAGTGGGGTGAGAAGTGCACAATAGAAAACTTGAAAGTGGAGGCCTAAAAATCTCATTAAAACATAAGAAAAGTTTACACATTTCTAAATCTTAAAACAAGGCATCCAAAATAAATGAAAATAAGGAAAACAAAAGTAGAGGTTCTAAATAAACGGTGCATTAACGAACTACTAGGTTGCTAGATAAAAATTAACCCTAAAACACCTCAAGGTAACCTCCAAAGAAATCTATCAATGATGGTGGCCATAGGCTTGTCCGTTCACACTTTCTCCACTACGCGAATTTACGTTCTAAAGATTAATAGGACTTAAAATAGGCGTTAAGACTTGGTTTAGCTAAATAATAAGGAAGTGAAAAGCAAAGATAAAAATGAAGGATAAGACACACACTAAACCAAGGTTGAGCTCAAAATAAATAAACCATAACCAAAATGAGAAATGACAAGTATGTCATTTCTCCAATTAAAATAAGGACACAAGACAAGGCCATATATTTTTTTTTTTATAAATTTGGCCAAACATAAACTCTCTTTTTTCATTTTTTTGATTTTAATTTTTTTCATTTTTTCCATTTATTGAAACACAAATATTTTGGAAAGCTTCAAATGTAAGATAAAAATTTCCTTTTCATTTTCTCATAAAGAGATAACCCATCACACAATGATTTTTAAAAAGAAGCTCAAGGTTTAGTGTGCAATAGGAAGGGAATTTTTGGCTTTGGTGAAAATAATGAAAAGCAAGGTGGAGCTAAATAAAAAAAAACATGGAAAAAGGCCCAAAATTGTTTTGTAATGGTAATTTTTTTGGTGGGCAAAAAAAGCTCAAACTAGTCAAATGGTGGCCTAAATCATTTCTAAAGTACGTAAAAATGACGCAAATGTTTTGAGAGTAGCTTAGGACAAGTTATAGACACTAAGAAAGACTACCCCACAAATGAAAAAGAGCTAATATTACCTAGCAATCATTCGTAAGCAACTAACCGAATAAAAAAACATAACTACAAATTGCTAACTTATAACGTAAAAAACAGATTCCTATATTTAAGACCAAGTAACTAGTAAAACTAAGCTATGTTAAAATGATAAGTTTAGAAAAACCGTTTCAAAGAAATCGGAATAGAACTAAGGAACCGCACGGGCCTACACATCACTAGAAGAAACATAAAAATGAAGATAGAAAATAATTTTTGTTTTTGTTTTTCAAATAGATTTTAGCACATTTTTTTTTGTTTTTCCAATTTTTTTGGGTTTTGTATTTTATAATTTTTTTGTATTTTTGAAGAAGTTAAAATAAAGAGCAATACTAAAAAAACTTAAGAATAATTATACTAATTTTTGGGAATGTAAAACATTTTTTTAGGAAGCAAAAAGAAACTAACTAAACCCTCCCCCATGCTAAGATTCTTCATTGTCCTCAATGAAAGAAAAAAAAAACGAGAAAGAGAAGGAGACTGAGAAGGAGAGAAAAATAAAATACAGTAAAGTAAAAGAAATAAACAAAACAGGACTTCCCCGGTTTTGTGAGATGAAGGCAGATGTCGCTCCCCCATGCTTGCTTTGCAGTGCACTTGATCATCAGCAGGTTTGACTTGATCCATCTTGATATCAGCAACGTTGGAGCGGCGATCACGAACTTGCTTGGTTGGCCTCTGGAAGGAAGAGCAAAATAAAAGCAGAAAAAATAGAGTCTGTGGGCAGGTACCCAAAATTGTTCTTTATTAAAATAATTTAAAGTCCGAATAAAAGTTTTATAATAATAATAAGTCCAAAAATAAAATAAAATGTTCTATAACAAGATAAAAATTTAAGAGTCCAAGACGAGATCCTCCGTTGTAGGATACACAGAATCATTTGAAAAATAAATTTTAAGTCTATGCCCATTCACTTTAAAATCACCCTTATCGGGGTGCGAAAGAAACACAGTTCTATAATAATAAACATCTTTGACCGTAAACGGTCCAGACCATCTGGATTTTAGTTTGTCAGGAAAAAGACGTAAGCGAGAGTTGAAAAGAAGAACGTGATCGCCAGGTTTAAACGTTTTAGGATGGCGCAAGTTCTTATCGTGATAAAGTTTCGTGCGTTCTTTATAAATTTTATTATTTTCATAAGCGTACGCTCGCCACTCTTCAAGCTCATTTAGTTGGGTTTTTCTATGCTCACCGACTGAGTGCAGATCAAAATTTAAAAAATTTAAAGCCCAATATGCACGGTGCTCTACTTCTACCAGGAGATGACATGATTTTCCGTACACTAATCGAAAAGGAGTACAACCAATAGTGGTCTTGTACGCTGTCCGATAGGCCCAAAGAGCATCGTCTAACTTTAAAGACCAATCCTTACGAGAAGTAGAAACGGTTTTTTCCAGAATTCTTTTAAGTTCTCGATTAACTACCTCGACCTGACCGTTAGTTTGGGGGTGATAAGCAGTTGATAGTTTATGTGTAATGCCATATTTAGTTAAAGCGTTAGCGAGTTGACCGTTGCAAAAATGACTTCCCCTATCATTAACGATTGATCGAGGAAAACCAAAATGAGAAAATAATTTTGTAAGAAAAGCAACTACAATGCGAGCATCATTACTTGGTAAAGCTTGGGCCTCCGCCCACCCGGAAACATAATGTACTGCGACTAGAATATATTTATTTCCTAAACTTGAGGGAAACGGGCCTACAAAGTCAATGCCCCATAAATCAAAAACTTCACATTCCATAAAATAATTTTGTTCCATTTCATTTTTATTAGATAAATTTCTAGTCTGTTGGCATCGATCACACCCGCTCATAAAGAGTTGTGCATCTTTAAATATGCTTGGCCAGTAAAAGCCAGCACTAAGCACTTTGTGGGCGGTGCGGTTCGCTTGATAATGCCCGCCAGTCGGACCTTCATGAACATGCTTTAAAATCTGTTGACCTTCTTCCCGGGAAACACATCTTCTAATCACCTGATCCGCACAAATGCGAAATAGAAAGGGGTCCTCCCAAAAATAATACTTCAACTCCGAAAATAATTTCTTATTTTGGTGAGAAGAGTATTCTTTTGGAAGGGCCCGGTCCACAAGATAATTGGCCAGATCGGCAAACAAGGGGGTAGAAGAAGAAATGTTTAAAATTCGCTCATCCGAAAAAGATTCATTAATAAAATTTTCATTTAAAATATCAAGTGTGGGATTTTCAAGACGAGAAAGATGATCAGCCACTAGGTTTTCCGCTCCTTTCTTTTCCCGAATCTCCAAGTCGAATTCTTGAAGTAAGAGGATCCAACGAATAAGACGCGTCTTGGCATCCGGTTTAGAAATGAGGTACTTCAAAGCGGAATGATCCGTGAAAACAATAACTTTAGAAAGAGTAACGTACGGTCGGAATTTATTAAAAGCAAAAATAACAGCTAAGAGCTCTTTCTCCGTCGTGGTGTAATTTTCTTGAGCAGAAGTTAGAGTTTTACAAGCTTAAAAAATCGGATGAAAGTTCTTAGCAATTCGTTGTCCTAGAACCGCACCTACCGCATGATTACTCGCATCACACATTATTTCGAATGGTAAATCCCAAACTGGGGCAATCATAATAGGAGCATTTATAAGTTTTGATTTAATTAATTCAAATACAGTGAGAAAAGATTCATCAAAAATGAAAGGAGTGTCTTTTTCAAGAAGGTGGGTAAGAGGCTTAGTAATTTTTGAAAAGTCTTTAATGAATCGTCAATAATAACCCGCATGCCCTAAAAAACTTCTAATCACTTTAATATTTGTAGGTGGCGGTAACTTTTCAATTACTTCAATTTTTGCCTTGTCCACTTCAATTCCCTTAGCGGAAATCTTATGGCCAAGGACTAGGCCTTCACGCACCATAAAGTGGAACTTCTCCCAATTTAAAACTAAGTTGGTTTCTTCGCAGCGTTGTAGAAAACTTTTTTCCAAATTTTCTAAACAAAAGTTAAAGGAGTCGCAAAAAACAGAAAAATCGTCCATAAATATTTCCATAATATTTTCTACATATTTATCAAAAATAGCAAGCATACACCGCTGAAAGGTAGCAGGTGCGTTACATAACCCAAAAGGCATTCTACGATAAGCAAAAGTTCTGAAGGGGCAAGTGAATGTCGTCTTCTTTTGGTCCTCGGGTACGATAAGGATTTAAAAGTATCCCAGAGAGACCGTCGAGGAAGCAATAAAAATTATGCCCGGACAAACGTTCTAAAATTTGATCGATAAAGGGGAGGGGGAAGTGATCTTTTCGAGTGGCATCATTTAACTTACGGTAATCGATGCACATCCTCCATCCCGTTATCGTCCTAGTTTGAATTAAGACATTATTTTCATTCGTTACTACCGTGATCCCACCCTTCTTAGGAACAACCTGGACCGGACTTACCCACTGGCTATCAAAAATAGGATAAATTATCCCCACATCTAATAACTTAAGCACCTCTCCCTTCAAAACCTCTTTCATATTCGGATTAAGACGAGGTTGTGGTTGGACTACACCCTTAGGATTATTTTCAAAAAATATTTTGTGGGTACAAAAAGAAGGGCTTATGCCAGAAATGTCAGAAATTTGCCATGCTATAGCTCGGCGATGCTTTTGTAGTACTTCGATCTACTGATTGTTTTCGGATTGAGAAAGATAGGCCGAGACTATAACGGGTAATTTAGAATTTTTTTCAAGAAATGCATACTTTAGATGATAAGGAGTGGTTTTAAATCAATATGGGGTGGTTCATCATAAGAGTTTTTCAAATTCTTTTCTTTTTCAAAAATTTGATTTTCATACTTTTTTCTACCAAAGACAGAATCATTTTCAAAATTTGCTTAGAATGACATAACCGTGTTTTCAAAATCATATGAAGAAATTTCAGAAAAAGAAGAGGAAAATTCATTTGAAGAGATGTTAGAAAGAGAAAGTGAAGAATCTTCATTTAAAACATCAAGAAAGAAGCATGAATCATCATCTTTTAAAGAATTTTTCATTGATTGATTTATATAAAATATGACCTCATCATCTCCCACATGCAAAAACTACATTCCGTTACTAACATCGATGACCGCTCGAGAGGTGGCTAGGAAGGGACGACCAAGGATAAGGGGGACCTCGACATCCTTTTTAATATCGAGAATGACAAAATCCACCGGGAAGATGAAATTGTCCACCTTCACTAGCACATCCTCAACGATACCTAACGGATACTTAATTGACCTATCAGCTAACTGGATACTCATTCTTGTAGGGCTAAGAGTGTCCAATCCTAACTTCTTGAATAAATAAAAAGGCATCAAATTGATGCTCGCTCCTAGATCCGCTAACTCATGTTTAACAAACAGATCACCAAAAATGCAAGGAATGGAAAAACTACCCGGATCGTTTATCTTTTTAGGAAGATTAGAGTTCTTCACGATCGCCGAGCATTCTTCATTTAACGTTACATGCGATAAATTTTCTAATTTCTTCTTGTTTTTTAATAAATCCTTAAGATATTTTTCATACTTAGGCATTTGACTAATCGCTTCATGAAATGGCAAATTAATGTGAATTTGTTTGAACATTTCAAGGAAGCATTGGTACTGATCGTCTAGTTTTTCTTTCCTAAGTCGAGCTGGATAAGGAGGTTGCGGAAATTCCTTTATAACAACCGGAGCATCATTTTGAACATCATCTTTTTCTTTTCCAAAATCAGAAAAAACAGAGATATCTTTTTCTTTTTCAAAAGTAGATTTTTCATTTTCCGTAGGGATAATTGTTTCCACAATAGGAGGGACAATCACCTTTGGCTCTTCCCTTGTGATGGGCTCGTTAACAACCTTACCGCTCCGAAGGGAAATCGCATTTGCGTGCTCCCTTGGGTTAGGTTCAGTGTTCGAGGGAAGAGTTCCAAGTGGTCTCTCGGAAAAAGCCTTGGCAAGTTGCCCGACCTAGTTTTCCAAACTTTTAACGGACCTAGTAAGACTTCTAATATTGGCTTCGTTCGAACTTATATATTTAGAAAGGATCTCTTCCAAAGGGGAAGGTTTTTGAATGTTTTGATTTTGTTGTGGTGGTGGTGGTGGTGTAAAATCGTGCGGTGGGCGTATGACATTAGCATTATTACTCCAGGAAAAATTAGGATGGTTACGCTATCCAGGGTGATAAGAATTCGAAGAAGAATTTAAACCAGGCGGAGAAGAAAAATTCGAAAAAGCAGAAAATTTATTTGCAAAATTATTTTGAGCAGGCCTGGGTATGTTCCCCAGATAATCCACCTGCTCGGCAGCAGTAGCAGCATTAACATTTTCAAATACCTTAGCAGTGGAGGCAGCAGTCATCTCCGAAATCTTCTTGTTCAGTATTTCCACTTGCAGCGCCAGTTGCGACACCGAATCCACTTCATAGATACCTGTAAGTTTAGATGGGCGAGTCCTAGAAGAATTCCACTGATAAGTGTTCATCGCCATGTCCTCAATAAGCTCAAGAGCAGCTTCTGGAGTTTTGCGATCGAAAGAAATAGCTGAAGCGGCATATATCATTTGCTTAGTTTCTTGATTTAGCCCATTGTAAAATGTCTGGACCTGTAACCATACAGGCAGAGCATGATGTGGGCATCTTCTCAAAAGTTCTTTGAACCTCTCCAAGGTGTCATAGAGGGTCTCAGAAGGAATTTTAGAGTATGATGTTATATCATTTCTTAGCATAGCAGTTTTAGCGGGGGGGAAATATCTTGCAAGAAATTTTTCAACTAATATGTTCCAAGTAGTGATTGATCCTCTTGGAAGAGAACTCAACCACTGTTTGGCTTTGGTTCTTAAGGAGAAGGGGAAGAGTCTTAGCCTTATAGCATTGTCTGAGACACCATTATTTTTAAAGCTATCACAGATTTCAAGAAAACTAGCAATTTGTAAGTTCAGATCTTTATCTTATAATCCGTCGAACTGTACATATTGATGCACCATTTGTATGATGTTAGGCTTAAGCTCGAAGTTATTGTTCGCAATCGCAGGTCAAACAATACTTGTTTTTGTTCCCTCCAGGTTTGGTCGAGCATAATCGGACATGGTCCTTTGCTGAGCCATTCCTGGGTTGGGATCTCCCATTTCAGAATTAAAATTGCAATCGTCGTAGGAATCCTCAACCGCTGTTTGAGAAGTGGAAGCCGAGAATCGTAGTTGTCTCCGAAAGGAGCGTTCGATTTCTGGGTCCAAATCAACAAGTAGCGATGGATTCGCTCGGGTCATTCACTAGAAAAGAATACGAAGGAGAATGGAAATGAAAACTTGAAAAAAGACAGAGATGAAAGGATTTTTTTTTTGAAAATAATTTTTTTTTTATGGATTCGCTCTCGAACTTCACAAGGGCTACCCGGTGAAGGGTTCGCAAGGTACTAGGTAAAATGGTGGTATTTAAAGCCCCTTACCCTTTTCGAGAGAATTTAGGTTGGGTAGAAATAAGATGATGTTAGTTGATTATAATAATAAAATAAAATATATATTTATTTATTAATTTTTGTAGAAGTAATAGCGAAAGCGTTTTCAAAATATTGATGAAGAAACTCCCCGGCAACGGCTCTAAAAACTTGATGGGCTAAAACCTTAACAGGCAAGTGTACCTGTCGAATCGTAGTATCAAGGTCGTATTTAAAACTCGGGGATGTCAAGTACTGCTACTCACGGTCGAACTATTATCCTACCGGAAAACTGTTGGGATTTGAGATTTTTTAAAAGTAAAATAAAAGACGATTTTTTAGAAGAAAAACTTATAATAAAGAGATAGCATTCGATCAATGATTTACCATAAAATGAAATGAGAGGGATAAAAAGATTTAGTTTTAAATTTGCAAATCATACTCGACCGTGATAGATCCGATATTAGGAAATAATCTCACTAGAGAATTAAATCACCTGACTTATAAACGTTCTGACCGAAATCTCTTTCAAGTCAAAAAATCCTAAAGCCGCATTATCGAGGTGACCGCACTATTGGATTTGACTCCAATCCGGAAGATTTACGTCATCCTATTTCTAGGGGTGCATTCAACTCCTTCCTTCTTTGAGTGATCTTTCACATTCACGAGCCTCTCGGCTACTCAAATATAAGATCCAAAGCCTACTACCATATACCGAAATACGGAGTCGACAAAATAAAGATCAAAGAAGGATCGAGTAAAATTAAGCAAAAAGAAAACTATGAAATAAAAGAAACCCTCATCTCATTTTATGGATCCTCATGATCTAAAGCTAAGAGAAATTAGCTACTCATGATTGAAAGGAAAGACAAAATAAAATAAGAGAAAGACATTTTTATTACTTGCAAAAAGGAAGAGTACACAACAAGGAAATAAACGGCAAAATTATTCTACTAATAAAAATACAATTACAATGACAAGGAGATTATAACAAGGAAGAACAAAACATGTATAGCAATAAAATTGAAGACTTGCACTAGAACTCCCTTGCTCTCTCCAAAAGCAAAAACTTAACTTAAAACTTCACTTCCAAAAACTTAACCCTTTAGCTTGAGGGATGGGGTGGCTTTTATACGAGATGGAGAAGCTTCTAGATGATAGGAAATATGAGGGGACAAGGGGGTGGCCGGCCATGCATGGGGAGAAGGTTCATGCATTGCTTTAAATGAGGGGAGAGAGAGAGGAAGGATTCAATGTATTTAATTTTTTGGAATGATCAAAGAGAATGTAAAGTAGAGAGGGGGAGTGAATATGGAATAAAGAAGAGAGAAAGAGAGGGAAGATTAAATGTAGATGGAGAGGGAGGAAGGTGGCCGGCCAAGGATAGGGGATGAATGCATGTGGAAATAATGAGGAGAGAGGGAGAGAGAATGAATGTGGAGGGGAAGGTGGCCGGCCAAGCATAAGGGTAAATGGGCTATTTTTTGTGGGCTTGAAGAGGGCTCGGTTAGGATAATATTTAGCAGCTAGGTGGGCTCGGGTAGGATGAAATGGAGGGTTGCACCATGTAGGCTCGGGCTACACATGTTGGGCTTGAATGATGTGCTCGGGTAGGGGCTGCACTTGGTCTTGTGGGCTGCACCATATGGAGGCACGGGTTGCTTCATGGGCTCGGGTAGTGGCAAGAGCTGCTCCAAAGGTGGGCTCAGGTTGGGCTTGAGGGCTGCATGCATCAAGAGACTTGAACCTACAAATAACAAGACAAAACATTAGACACATAATATTAACATTGAACATAATAATTAAATAAAACTAATCATCTCATAATATGATATAATATAATACAATATAATAAGATCAAACACAACATAACAAAACATAAAATAAATGAACAAAACACATAAGACATATATTAATAACTAGAAATATTTATATAAGAGACGTTAAGTGAAAAATAGCATAAAATAAAAAAACAAATATAAACAAACTTAGGGATTTCTTAAACTAAATTATACCAAAAAACGATGACTAAAAGTAGTCATCATTTGCCCTGGGTATACTATACGTAGGACCAAATATCGATGCATGAGCTCTATTTTCGTTGTCCATACGCTAGCTAGCTGAGAGGTCGTTCGTATGGACCGATCACCCTTGGGTAAAGAGAATTGCGTGCATAACATAGAGTGAGGAGAAGCATAATTCTCCTGGATTGGGTTCCCCACCCAATACCGGGGTTCTTAGCGTAATGCGGGCATTAAGAGAAATCTTTCATCAGACGAGAGTTCGGTCGAATAATCATAATGTTAAGGAGAGCGATAGTCCTAGAGATAGGTGAGCTCATTCTTTTGGAGACTCCATGGCTATGTCTCCCTTTAATTAATTTGAAATTTAGGATCTCTAGTTATTAAAAGTTATTTTAGTTCTAATCGATTCGGTTCCGAGACGCTATTTCTTCATCGGCTTTTTAGGTTCATTTTTCTGTTTTTATTTTCTGCATTTTTTATAAATATCCGCCTTAGATAATTAAATAATCACACGACAAAATATTATCGGTAAAATAATAGTCCCTATACGGAAAGAGTAGAAATAGTCAACCCGTGCCCGAGAACAATACGTCCCCGATATTCCCCACTGGAATATCCTGTACTACATGCGATAGGTGCACTTGCCTCCTTTCGTTAAAACTCAGTTTCAACCCTTTTTTATAACAAAATAAATCTGTGCGCCCCGCCCTTCTACTAAATAAACCACCACAATTGTTAAAATAAATCCGCCCGCGGGGCGTCGTGAGTTTTAAACATCAAGCTTTTGGCGCCGTTGCCGTGGAGTTTTTGAGTTTTTAATTTGAATTTCTTAAGCCTATTACTTTTACATTTCTATTTTTTATTATTTCATATATATTTATCTATAAAAAAAATGAAATGGGGCCATTTCCTAAATTAAAAAATTTATAAACTAAAAAATTTAAAAAAACAAAAAAATCTAAAAAAAACTAGAATAACTAAAATAACTAAAATATATCTAAAAAAACTTAAAAACACTACTTAAAAACAAAAAAATTCTTCCCCCTTCTTCTTTATATTTTTTTTCTATTTCGAAAATCAAAAATCAAAATTTTTTATTATGTAATATAATTTTAAAAATAAAAGGCCGGTCACCTGCTTTTTCCCTTTTTTTTACTTTTTCTTTCTCTCTTACCAAAATCCAAAATCCAAAAATCGTTTTATTTCAAAAAACGTACTTTAAAAAACTACAAAAAAAATCCCCCCCATGTCTTAATTTGTTTTCTTTTTTTGCAAAACAATAATTGCAAATATAAAAAAAAATATTTTCTCGCCTCAGCTTCACCTCGCGCTATTATGAGCGATAGGGGAACGCACTTCTATAACACCCAAATGACTAAGACGTTAGTTCAATACGGAGTTACACACATACTTGCCCCCTACCACCCACAAACTTTTGGCCGAGTTTATTTTTCTCGATTTTCTGTTATATTTTTGCTCTTTGTTATAATAATGCATGGTTTCTAAACGGGTCTCCCCGAACGTGTTTCAGGAAAGTTTCCTCCCTCCTATCCTCTTTTTTATTCATACCTGCATTTTATTTCATATCATTCCGCATACTTATATTGCAAAATTGGGGATAATTTTGGAATTAAGTATGTGAGTGTTTTCTTATTTTCTGCACTTTCTTTTTTCCTTACTTTTATATTCTGCAATCATTAAAAATTACAAAAAAAAATACAAAAATTAAAAATCCAAAAAAAAATTACTTTACCATAAAAAAATGTTAACAAACAAAAAAAATTATAAAACAAAATACCAAAAACAATTTTTTACTCTGTAAATATTCTTTGCAAATAATTATTGTAAATATTCTTTTTTCCCTCTTCCTTTTTCCCTATCTTCTTTGTAAATAACTTTTATTTCGCTTCTCTTTCTTGTAAATAAATTAATAAAAATGTTAAAACATTAAAAAAATATTGAAAATCCAATAAAAATAATAAATAAAAATACAAAAATAAGATAATAACCCTAAAAAACAAAAAAATTGTTTATTATGTAACAAATAAATGAAATATCTCATTCTTAACCCTTTTCGCTCTCCAAAAATCTGGTTTCGAGTTTTTTTATAAGCGAATTTTATTAATTCTTTGTTTACTATTCGTTTATTAATTAGATATTGATAGATTTGAATATTTGGGGTTAAATTTTAAAGAATTTCTTATGCTTTATTATTTTTATTTAGATAAGGGACTTGTTTTCAACACTACTTTCGACTTTATCTAAATAATTGCACGTGTATTTTGTTAAAACATAACAACCTTAGACTTCAATAATGTTTACTCAAAGCTTTTTTTTTGAAATACAGGAACGTTCAATTTATCAAAGTTGCCCTCAAAATTTTTTTTATTAAAATCTAGTTTTCTTCTTGAAAGAAAAAAAAAACCCATCTCCAATTTTTTTTCATGTCTTACTTGGCATGATTTAATCCCTTTTTTTCCTAAATAAACCTATGTCAATGGGAATAATATTTTGTTCCGTAAACATAGGCATCCAATATTTTAAAAGATTACATGTTACAAAGTAAGAGGATAAATTTCATTACTTCTATACATATACATTGGGATATTATGAAGTTGGTTCAAAAAAAATTATGTTAGGAAAAAAGAATTCATTTTCCTTTACAATAAAAAAATTATTAGAGGTTTGAAGTAAATAATTACCTCACCTCTAAACCAAAGCCCATCTTCATAAAACCACATCATCCCCTTTAGCTAATTTCAATGATTCTAGACTTAATTTAAAAAATCTTTTTGAGAGTATAGTTTTTAAATTGCATTATTTCCTTTAATTCTTACAATCTAAAGTTCGTATGATTCAAGTCTATTTTTAATAACCTAAAAAATACAATTTTTGTTTTCTATTCAATTATATCGAGAAGTTTTTAGCCGAAACTTTTCCTCTATTTAAATTTTTGTCATAATTAAAGACTTAACTCTTATACCACAGATGTTTATTTTTATCTTTCTTTTAATTAATTTAAGTGGTAGCTAAATTTAGAATTTTTTTAATATTCCTTATAAGTTCATCTCAAACTTTTGCTCTGGAATAACAAAAGCTTAAGTATGGGGTATTTGATGAGTTGTAAATATTCGTATTTTTACATACTTTATTTAAGTCATTTTAGTAAATTTTCGTTATTTTTAGTCATTTTTCTTCAATAAAATGTTTCTTTTTTGTAAATATTGTTTTAACTTAGTTTTATTTTGTTTTTTAGAATTTTATAAGAAAAAGTCAAATTTCTCAACGTAAATGCTCGTGTCCCGTTTAACACGCCCGTGCCCCGTTCGACACGCCCGTGTCGCGCCACTCGATGTTAGACACATACAGTTTGATGATCCCAGCTCGACGCTTTGCATGTCACGCCCGTGTCCCGATTGACACATCCGTGTCGATCCTCGATCGACGTTCGTCCAGCCTAGAGCAGCGCTCGATGAAATTCTACCAAATTGCGCTCGACAAAATGAAGCCCGCAACCACTCAATGCTTTAGTCATGCTCGTGACAAATATGACACGCTCGTGTCAATCCCGATCGACGTTTGTTGATTGAAGTTCGATGTTAGTCGAACTCAGCTCAACACTTCCATCAAGCATTCCTTGCTGACAAGCCCGTGACATCCCTGTCACCCCCGTGACCAACACATGTGCCATTCCAGAAGCTTCCAGAAATCGACCAGTCACCAAAATTTTGCCATCTTCAGGAAGTCAGCCTGACACGCCCCCACCCCCCCCTACACGCCCGTGACCTGGGGCGTGTAATCTGATTTTTTGCCAATAAATAGAACTTTGCTGTAAGGTCCAATGTTCCCTTTTTTGAACCATTTTGCTTAGGGTAGATGCTGCTAGGATGCTTTCCATTCTATGTAAGGAGAATTTTCTCCCCCTCTCTTTAGTTTTTCTTTTAACTTTTCTGTAACTCCTTTTTGCCTTAATAATATATGTGTTTTTCATCTCCTTATATCACCTTGGAATGCATCTTAGTGCCCTTCCTTTTGCAAGCTTATTTTTCTCTTATTTTTATTTATTTTTTATGTGTTTGTGAGTGTATGCGAGTAAATTTGCTAGTTTTATGTTTTTTACTTAGTTTCTATTCTAGGTTTTCTTATAAATTATTAGTTGTTATGCTAGCTTCTCTCATTTTCTTCCTTAATTTTTTTAGAAATTTTTATTTCATTCTTATGGGTTCATAAAGACGTTTTTAAAGTGGTTTTTGTTTTATTTTCTTTAACTTAGTTTTTTTTATTTTGTGAAATTTTTGTTCTTTTTAACTTTTCTTCCACATTTTAAGTATTTTTATGAACATATAAGAATAAAAGTATAATCATTTTAATTTTTCGAGCACTTTTATTTTTTGCTTTTATTTTAAAACACTTTTTCTTGTTTAATTTTTATTTTTTCTTTTTATGCATTTCTAGCATATTCTAACGGTAGAAATATAGTTGTTTTAATTTTTCAATCACTTTTGTTTTCCTTTTTTTTGTATGTGTGCGTGAGTGTATGAGTTAGATTTTTATCATTTTCGTTCATTCAAGTAGAGTGTGTGCGTGTATGAGATAGTATTTACTACTTTCAATTTCCCTCCTACTCATTTGAATAGGACTCGCAATTTCCCGCCTACTCGTTTGTGTAAGAGTTGTCATTTTTTCGCTTTCATTTGTCGCCTACTCGTTTGAGTAGGACTTGTCATTTTATCGCTTTCATTTCCCGCCTACTCGTTTGAGTAGGACTCACACTTTATCGGGTTCTTTACTGCTTTCATTTCCCGCCTACTCGTTTGAGAAGGACTTGAAATTTTCAGCTTTCTTTACTGCTTTAATTTCTCGTCAACTCATTTGAGTAGGACTTGTATTTCAATTATGCATTTTCTTTTCATAAGCCGTCCCAATTCTGATGTGTTGCAAATCGCTATTAGCCCTTAGTATCGAAGAGCATTGCGACAGATAAAATCATTTTTAATAATTAAAGGTCCTCTTTTTCTCTTTAATTAAAGAACTTAAGGTTTGCCCTGGGTATATGATGCGTAGGATCACATATCAATGTGTGGGCTCTATTTCCGTTGTCCATACGCCTGCTAGCTAAGAGGTCGTTCGTATGGACCGATCACCCTTGGGTAAAGAGAATTGCGTGCATAACATAGAGTGAGGAGAAGCAAAATTCTCCCGGATTGGGTTCCCCACCCAATACCGGGGTTCTTAGCGTAATTCGGGCATTAAGAGGAATCTTTCGTCGGACGAGAGTTTGGTCGAATAATCCTAATGTTAAGGAGAGCGATAGTCCTAGAGATAGGTGAGCTCATTCTTTTGGAGACTCCATGGCTATGTCGCCCTTTAATTAATTTGAAATTTAGGATCTCTAGTTATTAAAAGTTATTTTAGTTATAATCGATTCGGTTTCGAGACGCTATTTCTTCATCGACTTTTTCAGTTCATTTATCTGCTTTTATTTTCTGCATTTTTTATATATATCCGCCTTAGATAATTAATTAATCACACGACAAAATATTATTGGTAAAATAATAGTCCCTCCAGGGAAAGAGTAGAAATAGTCAACCCGTCCCCGAGAACAATTTGACCCCTATATTCCCCACCGGAATATCCTATACTACAATGATAGGTGCACTTGCCTCCTTTCATTAAAACTCAGTTTTAACACTTTTTTATATAAAAATAAATCTATGTGCCCCGCCCTTCTACGAAATAAACCACCACAACTATTAAAATAAATCCACCGGCATGGCGCTGTGATTTTTAAACACCATCTATGTGGAACTATACTCAAATGATTACCTGATAAGAGAAGTGTAAGAACTATACTCAAACGCCTAAGTGGACTCTTACTCCATTAAGATTAAGACTTTAATAAGTGGAAATAAGATTAAGATTTCCTCAAGGAGGTTGAGCAATGCTCTGCACCTGACTAAGTTGGGCTGACAAATGAGGAAGATGAACTTTTCTTAAGGATATAAAGTCGGCTTTTAAATGGTGTAGTCTATCAGAGCACACCTCTGGTTCTATACTTACGAAAGAGATGAATCTGAAGGGGAGTTCTTGGCTTATGTAATAGGCAAGGACTTAATCTACAAAATAGGGTCTCATGATAATATTTCCAGGATGATGTTTGAGATTATGACAAGATTGATTCTATCTAAGAGGACTGACTAGGGAAGGATTCTTTTTGATAGAATAGTGGAGTGCATTCCAGAACACAATTTGGGTAGAATTCTATCCGTATACTTATTGTACTCTACTCCAGGGATCCTATATAGGAGGCTAGGAGCTAAGATTCATCACATGAGAAAGATAGACTCTAGGATGTTTGAAAGGTGGGATAGAGTATTGCTCCCACACCAACAACTTGATAACCAAAAGAGAAATAAAATAGTCACCATCACTTAAGATAGTTCAGAAAGTATCTATTCTGAGAGCAAAGATGAAGAACCTCATGATCCATAGTTGTCTGAATATACTGTTGAGACTAGAGGAGATGTGAGTGAATAGGTTTTTATGTCATCAAAACCTTCCGTAAAGACTCTACCAGCTTGTGTTTCTCATTCTGAAGACACTCCAGCAGATACTATAGAGAAACTAGTTGGTGATGTTATAATAAGAATCTGTGAGGAAATTGAGGAAGAGAATCTCAGCGTGTATGCTCCTACTAAGGGGGGCAAGGTCAATCCTTTGTGACTCTACAAGAATAGATTGACTCCAGGATAAACTAAAGGAAAGAATAAATTTGAATCCATATATATCTCAACTTATTTCCGTCCTGCTAATTTTAAGGGGGAGCAAGTTCCAGAGATAGTGCAAAAAAATGTGCCTATTTCAGCTATTATAGATCGGTAAATCTATGTGGATTGTGTTAAGGTTGAGGGGGTAGATTCCTACAGAGCTCCCTACTCAAGAGATTAAACATATTATTGAGATTTTTGAGGCTGAAGTGCCTAATGCTAATATTCATGATAACTAATCTAAGTATATAGTGGCTGACTCAAAAGCTAGGGGAGAAATAAGGAGGGAGGATAAGGATGTCAGCTTCCAAGGGGTATCTAAATAAGCTGATGCTATGTATTCCACCTTTTTGGTTCAACTGAAAGGAATTCTAGATGACCAGAGAAGGCATCTTGAGCACTATGTAGATGAATCTATCAAGGAATTGAGACAAGATATATCTATTGAGATCAAGTCTATTAGATTTGAGGTGAATCTATTAAAAGCCAACACTAATGCATTATTCAATAGAGTTGCTCCTGCTATGATCTATACTGAAAGAAAACTTGAGGAGATCAGGCAAAAGCAAAATGATATTATAGAAAATCAAAACATCACCTCAAGCAATATGAAAATGGTACATAATGTCTAAAAGCAAATCATGGAAGCCAACAAAATCCCCCTTCAAGGAACCCAAACCCCTTCAAGGAAGCTAAAATATTACTTTGGAAAGAAGGATGGATGCTTGCTCATAGCTCCAAGATGATCACATGCTATAAGTCAAGAATCATGTTACCAAAGGACTAAATTATTTGCTACCAAGATTTCAAATACCAAGGATTCCCTGACTACAGTAATCATAGAAGAATTCATAAAGGCGGAGAAGTCAATGATCAAAGCGGATATAAACAATATTATATAGACCACAAATATTATCAAGGGATCATTGGGTCTTGAACAGTATGCATATGATGATGTTTCTGCTCCTGAAGGACAAACTGATGGTGATGGTTCTAAAACTAGTGTTGCGGATGCCCTTGCCTTCAGCCCCATCATTAAACAAATATTATAGAGCAAAGACAAGTCTGCTACCGAGGAAGAAGCTGAGATCAAACAGAGAAAGAGGAGATATAGAGAAGAAATGGAGTTCAGGCCTGACTTTGAGATATGGAGTCCTCAATCAAGGAATATCATTCTTTCATCCTGGGACCAGATAAAAGGAAACAAGACTGAAATAGGAAAGCTATACAGCTCCTTGGAATTGGCCAAACTAGAAAGAAATGAAGAGATCAGAAGAAAATTTAGAAAAGACAAGAGAGAAGGTACTATTCTATCAGATGTTCCTGAGCCTAGTAAGTATTTTTTGCAAAGCCATATAGCTATTTTGAAAGGCAAAGGCAAAAGAACATTGAAGCTGATGAGAAGGAAGCTAAGAGGTCTAGCAGGGGCATAGTCATTAAGGAATAAGAAACCTAAACTATTTTATGTAATAGGTTCCTTAGAGCTTTAGAAATATGGAAGATTATCATTTGGCACACCATCTGTTTATAATTATAACATCTTGTGTTTATTAAATCTTAATTGTGTGTTATTGTTTGCTCTTATATTCTATGAAGTTTATCTTGTCTATGAGTTAGTTTATATCATTGACTAGGGTTATGACTTCTTAAAATAGGGGGAAATTGTTGGGTCCATTGATTATAATATCCCAAATTTTAAGAACGCCCACAAGTAATTAGTATACACATATTTGTATTTGATATATGTTCAAGTTCAATATATGCAGGTTGTGTACTGATTCCATGGTTAGACATATTGATTCAGTTAGAACTTTGGTTGGACTAAAGATGGGACAAAATAGAGAGACAGAAATTTGCCTAAGTTCACATGTGTTAAGTGAGTACACTTCACTCAATGCCAGAGGCCTATCAACATTGACAAAAGCTTAGAAATTAAGAGCCTCAGAGTTGATGGACTCAAATATGGCTAAGTCTAAAAGAGTTTCGTGAAGAAAGATGGCGACGATGTCTCACCATGTGTTCGAGATGCTCGTGACCATTTGACTTTTGGCAATGAAGTCTCGCCACCTATTCATGATGACGTTGTTGATGTGTTCGTTGATCTCCACCTCAGAGAATTTTATGATTATGACTGTCATTATTGTAAGCTTGAAGATGGGATTCTACCGCAACATCCATCGCCAATGTCATTACAATCTTCGCCCTTCGAGCAAGTCGCCCACTTGATATTTATATTTCCATTATTTTATATACTTGTCTTTATTTATTTGTGTAGGATCCGGACTGTATTTTTCCAGATTCATGTTTTTAATTTTGGACTGCGTTTAGCCAGTTATTGTTTTAAATTGGGTTGTATATAGCCTTGAACTTTTTTAGCCTTGTATAAGGCCATGTGATGTAGGAATTATGTATTGATGAATGAAAATTGAAAGCCTAATTTTGAATTGAAAAATTCCCTCTTCCTCTCCTCCTTGGTCGCCACTTCCTTTCTCCCTCCTTGGCAATTTCGGCCACCTTCTTCTCCCCCACTCCCTTCTTCTCTTCTCCGCCAAGCAACCCTCCTCCCCTACAACGGCGTACAACTATGACGGTGTTTCCCCCTTTAAGGATTTTTGCTATGCCCCTAGATCACCTCCTATAGTTCGGCCAACAAGGGCTCCCCCCTCCTAGGGTTCGGCCACCCTCCAAAAATCCGCTCTTAGTGTATTTCGGCCAAGGACATCAACTCAAGTGATGAGAAACTTTCTCCAGCGTGAAGCAAGGCGGACGAGTTTCTCTCCTTTCGGCGTGGCTCCGGAGGAACCATAGAATAGCGAACAATTTTTAGTCGGAATCATCCATTTCGATTGGGGTAACGAAATTTCTACCTTTGAGTGTTTCCCTCCTAGATTAATTCTTGTGGTGGTTTTCCTTGGCGTTGCTTGCGAACTTTGAATTTGTCTTTGTTTTATCTTAATGACTTTGTTATTTTCTTTAGATCTATTTATATTCGTGAGGATTGGCGGACCTCGTTTTCTTTTTGTTGGGAGAGATCTACCATTTTTCGAATCGTTTATTTTCGGTAGATCTCTTTTGGTACAATACACGCTCAAATGGATCGGGTCAATCCTTTTCGCTTGTGAGAATATTTGCTTATAGATCCTATTTAATCTCTAAGGGTGTAGTGAACCCATAAGTTAGCATTTGATTAATAATATTGCGAATCGGGTGTGCTGCATTTAGTTTGTGCAAGCATAGAATTTGGAACGTGAGAGGATGAATTAGTGTCGTTTGTCCATTGCAGTTCGTCGGGGATGTAGCCTGCATCAATTTGGTATCAGAGGGAGGTTAGTGTCAATTTCCTAATTGTCACCTCCCCCTTTTCTTAGAACGTCAACACGCACTTGTCTCGCAAGTTTCGGTGTCAAAATAACAAAAAAAAATTCTTCTCTGCAAATAGTGGCCTAAAACTTTTATTTATCTCCAAAAAATCAAAAAATATTTAAATAATCTCCATATTATTTTCATCAAGAAATCAAAAAAATATTTTAACTACCCTAGTTATTAAGCCGGAACAAATCTTTCTTTCATAAATTTTATTGGGTCAGAATCAGTATTCATTGTATGCGCACAGAATCCGGGTAGATTATTCTCTCCAGGCTCCATTGAATATGGCCAAGACATTTATGAATCCCGATTAGATTACTTGTGGTTAAAAGTTATAGCTAACCACAACCCAACATTTCCCACTTTCCTTAGGAAGTCCAACCGTCCCCACATTCTTCCTTACACTAGAATTGACGCACCCACTTACAACGGTTACGGGAATCCGCAAATTTTTCAAGAATATCTTAAAGGGATGGAATCTTATTTTGCATGGTACCCATCGAATGACCTCCAAAAGGTTTCCGTTGCCCGTGAAAAATTTGTTGGTCAAGCCCGCATGTTTTGGTTAAATGAAGAGCATCATGTAGGTAGCTATCAATATACTTAGTCGCACATGCGTAGCCTACTCTCGGATCAATTTGATCACGCCTACCTCCGCACTGCTGACACTAAGCCTATGAGTGAGTATCATTATAACACTAGTCACAAACCTTCCAATAGGAATGATTATATACCTAACACTAGATCATTTCCCACTAAAGGTCGGCCTTCCCATAGTGTGTCTACTACCACCTTTAGGAAAACCATACCATATAGGTCATATGTTACAGAGTCGAAAGGTGTTACAACTTGGTATGCCATGAGCCCTCGTGGTGAGATTAGTCCTGTCAGTATGAGGTGTTAGATGAATATTACCTACGATGCTAGTAGAGTGGCAAGTCCCGACGCAGTTGAGTACCCCATTCCGCCTACCACTGTGGTACTGCCTAAGTCTCTCCCCCCCCCCCGAGCTTACTGAGCCCGTTTGTGAACCTTCTGTTGACTCTGAGTTAGTATCGTTGATTGAGCCCACCGCTGAGGGCGATGTCTTCATCATTGATGAGCTTAGTGATGTTGAGGAGTTCAGTTACCCTAGTGACATGGAAGAGGAGCTCTCCTCTGAAGTGCCACCCCATATGATGATCTGACCCATCCTCGACCATATTTTCGGTCCAACACCCATAGTAGTTGAGGAGTTTACTGATGATTCTAAGTTAGTAGATGTACCTACGGCATTGGAAGATGTACCATTTGAGGGAGAGGAATTTTTGGATGACTTTAGTAGCGACGATCCTGATGACCACCCCTTGATGATCTCAACAGGTCATGCTGATCAATCTGATTTTATTTTGTCATCGGGTGTGATTTTACTGACCCTCCCTCCTGCTCAATTGACCCAACTAGCACCTCTTTTAGGTCATGTTTCTGTTATTCCTAGTCCGAGTCCTTTTATTTTACCTATATTCATAGCCCCTCCATTGGACGTGTCTCGTAGTTTATGTATTATCGAGTTATTAGACTTCGTGTTTGGTCTCATCACATCTTTTTGTAGTTCTGTGTCTTCAAAATTGCCTACGATTTATCAATTCTCTGATTATAAACCTACAATGAGGTCATCTATTATGCACGCTTTATTAGCACCTAAGAAAGATGGTTCGTTGAGGGCGTGTGTTGATCGCTGGGCTTTTACAAAAATTACTATCAAACATAGGTCTCCCATCCCTCGCTTAAATGACTTGTTGGATATATTAGTCGGGGCCATGATCTTTTCTAAGTTGGATTTTAGGAGTGGCTACCATGAAATAAGTATTAGGGAGCGGGACGAATGGAAGACGATTTTTAAATCGAAGGACGGGTTTTATGAGTGGTTAGTGTTGCCATTCGGTTTTTCAATTGCCCCGAGTACTTTCTTTAGGGTGATAATTCATGTCTTCCAACCATTCGTTGGAAAATTCTTATTGGCGTATTGTAAGGATATCTTAGTCGTTTGCCCCCCTCCAACCGATCACGAATCGTACGTGAGGATTATCCTTACCACGTTATGAGTGGAAGAATTATTTTACAATCTAAACAAAATGTATTTTTATGTTACTTTAACATAGTTTCTTTGGTATATTGTGAGTACGGATGGGCAAACCGATATAGTACATGGAAGTTTGGGTAGCTTATTACGATGTCTTGCGATCAGTCACAAGGGTACTTGGGAGTTGATCTTTCCCCATGCTCAGCTTGCGTATAATAATTCTAAGAATAGATCCCCAGGCTTATCCCCCAATGAAATCATGCACAGCTATAAGGCAACTGTGCCACTTGATTTAATTATTTTTCCTCCATCGTATAAATCAAGTGATTTTGCACATGAATTTGTTCTTCATGTTCACAAGTTACATAAGCACATTCATGAAACGTTAATTTCCCAATATGCATTTAATAAATATCATGCTAACATGCATAAAAGAGCATCTCACTTTAATGTTGATGATTTAGTCTTGGTGCATCTCATCCCTGAATGGATTTCTTTGGGCTCCATAAAAAAGTTGGAGAATCGGCGAGCCAGTCCTTTTCGAATTTTAAAGCGGTTAGGAGAAAACACATATCTTTTTGAGAAATCCACTGATTGGGCTATATCCCCTATTTTCAATGTTTTGGATTTAACGCCTTATGTTTCTACACCACTTGAAGTGTCTTCCTCTCCATTTATTCCGTCCACTATGTCTTCTACGGTCCTGGATTGCTCTCTCCTACGGTTTCCACTAGAGGTATGTTGAATGTTGATGTTGAAACTTTTTATCTTTCTTTGACTAATGCTTTTCCAAGGTTCCCCAAGGCCTCCTTTTTTCCTGATAGGTTCTCTTTGATGTGGGAAGATCATACTACTACGACCTGGATTGTCAGGCCAAATATGCGCCATGTTGCTGCTGCTTTCGACTATTTTCCCCTCCCGGGCAACTAATCAATGATGAGTGATTTTTAACAGGGGAAGATTGATGGCGACGATGTCCCGTCATGTGTTCGAGATACTCGTGACCATTTTACTTTTGACGACGAAGTCCGGCCACCTGTTCATGATGACGTTGTTGATGTGGTCATTGATCTCCACCTGAGAGAATTTTATGATTGTGACAATCATTGCCGCAAGCTTGAAGATGAGATTCTACCGCGACATACATCGCCAACGCCACTACGATCTCTACCCTCGACGCAAGACATCCACTTTATAATTATATTCCCAATATTTTATTTACTTGTCTTTATTTATTTGTTTAGGATCTGGACTATATTTTGCCAGATTCATGTTTTAAATTTTGTCTTGTGTTTAGCCAGTTATTGTTTTAAATTGGGCTGAATATAGCCTTGAACTTTGTTAGCCTTATATAAGGCCTTATGATGTAGGAATTATTTATCGATGAATGAAAATTTAAAACCTACTTTTGAAATGAAAAATTCCTTCTTCCTCTCCTCCTTGTCCGCCCCCCTTCTTTCTCCCTCCTTGGCAATTTCAGCTACATTCTTCTCGCCCTCTCCCTTCTTCTCTTCAGCACCAAGAAACCCTCCTCCCCTCCAATGATGTACAACTACAAAGGTGTTTCCCACCCTTGAAGGATTTCTGCCAAGCCCCTAGATCTCCACCTAGGGTTCGGCCAATAAGGGCTCCCCCCTCCTAGGGTTCGGCCACCCTCCAAAAATCCCTCTTAGTGGATTTCGGCCAAGGACATCAACTCCGGAAATGACGAAATTTCTCCAACGTGAAGAAAGGAAGGCGGCGGAGTTTCTCTCCCTTCGGAGTGACTCCGGCGGAATCATAGAAGAGCGAACCATTTTTAATCGAAATCATCCATTATTATTGGGGTAACAAAATTTTTACCTTTTAGTGCGTCCCTCCTAGATTAATTCTTGTGGTGGTTTTCCTTGGCGTTGCTTGCGAACTTTGAATTCATCATGGTTTGATCCAAATGACTTTGTTATTTTCTTTTGATCTATTTATATTCGTGAGGATTGGCGGACCTCGTTTTCTTTTTATTGGGAGAGATATACCATTTTTCGAATCATTTATTTTCGGTGGATCTCTTTTGGTACAACACACGCTCGAACGGATCGGGTCAATCCTTTTCACTTGAGATAATATTGGTTTATAGCTTCTATTTTATCTTTAAGGGTGTAGAGAATCCGTGCATTAGTGTTTGATTATTAATATTTGAATCGGGTGTGCTGCGTTTAGTTTGTACGAGCGTATAATTTTGAATGTGAGAGGACAAATCGGTGTTGTTTTCCCGTTGCGGTTCATCGGGAGACGTAGCCTTCATCAAGACCATTCACTCAACAACCACTCAATGGAAATCTATCCAAGTACATGAGTGTTTAGTGAAGAAGGCTCACTCAATGCCTTATCAAAAACACAGCAAAGTCAAGATGTGTTGAGTGCAGAAGATTCACTTAATGCTTTTATCTAGATATTCTACACAATGCCAGAAGCATTGAGTGTAGAAGGTTCACTCAACGCCTTCAGTCAGGATAATTGCCAAGTTCAAGGGCATTGAGTGAATAAGGTTCACTCAACACTTTCTACCTGAAGAATTCTGTTAAGTCCAGATGCATTGAGTCTCCAAACAGCACTCAATGCCTCTATGCGTTGACTCACAAGACTTCACTCAATGCTTGTGCAGATTATTTTTGAAAGTTGTGAAGTACACAAGCATTGAGTTATGCTGACATCATCCAAATTCAAATGAAGCAGGATTTGCGCACTAGAAGCCAAATGGCACCGTATACTTTCTATAGAGCAGTTAAAGCTAAAAATAACTTTACAGGTGTCTATTTAGCATGCCCATACAGTGCAAATAGTCATTGACTACAACATATAAAATGTCCTTTCAGAGAAATTAAAAGGGGTTCTACAGACAGATCATTGATTCTTGTTGGAAAAGTTTTGAAAATGAAAAACTCTAAGGATTCTTCAGAAAGAACTGAAACCCTAATCTTTTGAAAGGGTTAGTTAGTAGAGCACTCAAGAAAGTTGTTGTTATTATTCAAGTTTGTTACTTTTAACTCAAAACATATTCAAGCTTGAAAGAATATAGATCTACAATAGATCTTATCAGCAAAAGCGGAACAAACTTGAAGATCCACATTCTTATTGTTGTGAAGAGTTAGGGCTGGTTATACACAGTCTAGGGAGATTACTCAGAGACATAATTCTTTGTAGTCAATCTTAACAAAACATTATTAAAATTGTAGGATCATTAAGTGATCTAAGCTATAAGCCTATGAAATAAAGGATAAGTTGTAGGATCCAGGAGTGAATTTGAGTGTGTAGCTTCAAAGAGTGGATCTGAAGTAGGATCCTGAGGGACTTGAGGTAGGAGAATGGGTTAATCATAAAGGTAGGGCTTCTTGGCCTTAGTTAGGACTATCTTTAGTCTGATCTATAGGAGTGAGGCACACTTTGTGGTGTAAGATCCTGAGGGATCTGAAGTGTAAGCCAAAGGAGCTAAGGAAATAGGAGAAGTTAGTGGAATCAAACACACTTCTAGATAGGTGGAGAGGGAAAGTTGATGTACCCTAGATAGGAGAACCACTATAACTTTTGTGTGTTATTTGTATTCTTGAAAGCTAACAATAAACATTAACACAAACTAAGCTCATAAATTCAAAGTTTTAAAAAGAGTCAAAACTATCCTATTCACCCCCTTCTTGGAGTTTAGCTACTATTAGAAAAGATTGTCAAGAACAAACTTGGGAAAGGTATGACTCTTCTAAGAACAAACACTTTAAGACTAATGTTTTTTTTGTTACTGTTAGATTAGGGCTTGACATGTCATTGTTGACTGCCCAATCAAGAGAAAGGTGATCAAGAAGTCATCTAACAACAAGCATCACAAGGACAAGAAGGCTAAAAAGAGCTTCTTGGCCAAGAGGAAAAATCAGCTTGTCAGATTGTGATTCTAAGTTTTCATAATCATAAGAAGAAGAGGACTATATTGGTACATTTCTATTGAAGAGGAGGATGATCATCCTTCTATCATAATAGGCATAAAAGAACCACTATCCTCTATTGACAATGATTTTGAAGATGATGATGAGTTCATCCTCATGCCCTTAACTGAAGACAATCAGGACAAGCCTATTCCTGATGAATTACACTCTTTTCCCAACTCTCCTTCTATTTATAAAACTGGCTCAGACTCTGAGGCATCAACTTCTTCTAGTGGCGATGATGGAATAGAATCTGATGAGTATGTCAATCAATTGATTGACACGTATGGTGGTATTGTGGAAGCTCTAAAGAAGAGAAAGAAGCTTGTAAAGAGACAAGTTTAGGAGATTTCCTCACTTCAGCAAGATACTTCCCTACAATCTGAATCAGCTCCTATGTTAGCCCAGATGAGGAGGGAAGTCAGTCAGACGAATACAATCTCAATCATCCAAATAGGAACCATTAGCCAGAAGAATAAGATCATCAAGGATCTTTAAGAGAAGCTCCTCAAAGATCGAATGCTAGTGGCTGAGTTTTCTAAGCCCAAGAAAGTGCTACAACTAATTGACTCCTTCACCTCTAAAAATAATAAGAGGGGAATGAGGTTCAAGTGGAACACTAGAGCTTTCCATTCAAAAGAGAAAGGCAAGGCTCCAGTTGTACCTCAGATCACCTTTCAGAATGTTATTCTCCCTTCTAACAAGTATGACCATGATAGTATGTATGGTCACAAGAAGAATGGAAATTCTTCCTCCAGGAGATTTGATGCTACTTCCAATGGAAGAAGAAAGAGTATGGGATTGATTGCACTGAAGGCTCCCCATGAGGAAATCTAGATGGCCCATCTTGGACCATTTGTGTATGGTGCTCTAGCTTCTACTCTCAAGGGTAAGGCAATGGCCAAACCTCAGGTTCCTTCTATAAAGAATAAGACTGTTAGGAAGTTTGTTTATAAGCCTCACTTGGCTATTCTTGATGCCATTAACATCATGTCTGCTGCACAGAAGACATCTGTTAGTGTAAATGAGAATAATCCAAGTGAACCTAGAGGCATACTTACTTTTAGTCAAATTATTACAGAAAGTAACAGGAAGAAGGCTGTTGCTCTCTCCTTTGAACAGATAAAGACTGATGGTTTACACACCTCAAAGGCTATTCATAAGAGGAGATACAATATCCATGAGTGTTGGTGTTGTGGCAAGGTGGGTCACTCTGCCATAGACTCTTTGCCCTCTGAGCATCTTGGCTAATCATTTTGGTATTAACTATATACAGGTACTTGCAATTTACTATTTCTCATTTCTTGAATCATGGTTTTCGCAAGATCCCACATCGAATTAAGGTTTTCTTGATCTATTTCTGCTGTGCACATTAGATGTGTATCTACTCATAATAAAACCCCCACAATGCTATCAAAGGGAGGTTAGCAATCCTGTGCTTGTAATTTAAAAGATTTAGAACCATTCAAAAAGCTCGGATTTATTCCTGGAACATCAAATATTGATGTATTTTTGAGAGAAATACGGTGGTTGTTTTTCAAAGTTTGTTGGCGCTTTTCCCTGCACCCTACAAAGGTGTTGCACCTTGGACCCCAATAGGGGATCTGCCTTAAGCCCCCACCAGGGGCGTAGCCTCGTGGAACCCCACTTGGAGCACCTGTGATTTTACTGTAATTTCCATGTTTTAGAAATGCTTTTCTTCTCAGCAGTAACCGTCTATTTGAGCGATTTATGAAACAAAAATGGTTTGTCCTAGATTTGGAATCTAACAACGAGATATAAGCTTTGTCTATTTCTTATGTGGAGTTGCTTATGCATGTGTCTAATTCATGAAAATTTGAAGATTTAGAAATGTTCTAAATGTTCAGATTTAGTCCCTTTTCCTTAAGTGTTGATGGTTTTATTTTGTGCATATCTGGAGGGAATTTGTGTAATTTATTTTATGCCTTTAAATTTGCACATTGATTAAACATTAATCATGATTAAGTGTACGTTAATCAAAGATCATGAAAATCCCTTAATTCATTATTAAGTATGTGGATGCCTTTCGATGGATTACACTCTTCCTACCTTGATCGAGGAAATGTAAGCTTGTTAAAGCAAGGTGCGCTAATTTATCTTAGTAAGGGTTTGAGTTAATATTTGTGATATCCTACTATTGACACCAGGTCCAACTTAATTAGGTGACCTTAAAGGTTGAGACCTAGAGGTGTAGGGTTGGCATGCACCATATTATAGAATGCGAATAAAAAGTTATTCACCAACCATAGGTAGTTTTCATCAGAAACATTCTATCTTTTCTTACATGATGATGTATTTGGCGATGGTTGCCTACCTAAATAACCACATTATGGATGATCAGCCAAAGATGGCTTATGATGTTCGTTAAATATGAATCTTGTCCACTAGAGAATAGCTAGCATAAAATCTATAAATTCATATTGAGGGTTATCAATTTGAATAATATAGTGGGATCTTTTAATAAAAGTCCATATAAAAATAAAATGTATTTTGAATTATAGCACTAACATTATTTTGCATAAGTTTTAATAATATCCATGGAAAGTGGTTCGCACTGCACCTCGTCCCTGAGAAGGACAAGCTCAATGAGACTAACTTTCTTGACTGGTATAAAAACTTGAGGATTGTCCTTAGGTAAGAGCGTAAGCTCTATGTCTTTAAAGAACATCCACCCAAGGAGCTAGCCGCATCTCTCTCTAGTGTATATAAAGAAGCTTATAAAAAGTTTGAAGACAATACCTTATAGTTGAATGCTTCATGCTCACCACCAAGAAATTTGAGCTTTAGAAGCAACATGAGAACATTTGTGCTTATGAGATAATCGATTACCTGAAGAAAATGTTTTAAGGGCTATCTCAACATGATAGGTTTGACATTTCTAAGGCATTGTTTCAGTGCACGATGGGAGCTCGAGACCTAGTAGGGACTCATGTACTCAACATGATTGGGTATAATGAGAACCTTAAGAGAATGGGGTTTTATTTGGTCAAAAAGTTAGACCTTGATTTGATCCTGCAACCATTGTCGGACAGTTATAAGCAGTTCATCTTTAACTACAAAATGAAAGAGATTAACAAGACACTACAGAGCTCAAAGGCATGTTGAGAACTATCAAGATTAATATGAAGAAGGCCGATCCTGATAGCCCTATATTGATGGTGTATAAAGGAAATGGAATGGCTAAGGGACCCAAGAAGAAAAAAGTACGACTTAAGTCATATCTTCATCCCAAGTCTTTAGCACTGAAAAGGAAAGGACTTGCTAAAGAAGGGAAGTGCTGAAGCTTAAATTAGCTTACTTTTTATGGTTAAATTATGTATTTTTTAGTTAAATAGTTGGATTATTAATTTTAAACTTATTATTAACTTCTTTTTTTAAAATATTGTTCTAACTAAGCTTATTTTGATTTTGTAGAAAAAATAGATTTTTTTGGAAATTATTCATATTACACTCCCCTAGGTTACGGGTGTGACATGGGCGTGTAGCCCAATCTGGTGGAGAAAGTTGATCAGAGAACGAATCCATACGTAATATGTTACATGCCCAGTTTACATGGGCTTTATGCCTCGTGTTCTGCTTATGTGTCCCCTAAGTCCCGAGCCAATAAGCCGTAGTGCTACTTTTTCTGACCCGTAATCCGTCATATGTGTC
Source organism: Platanthera zijinensis (assembly GCA_039513925.1). Classification (NCBI taxonomy): domain Eukaryota; kingdom Viridiplantae; phylum Streptophyta; class Magnoliopsida; order Asparagales; family Orchidaceae; genus Platanthera; species Platanthera zijinensis. The sequence goes on from CM077080.1 coordinate 129,839,640, forward strand.
ATGCCCCCAGTCACGGGCGTGATAGGGGCTGTGTTCGCAAATTCCCAAGCCAGAATTCTTCCTGCAAAAACTCCTCCAGCCAAAGTCAACTAAGTATTATACGCCCCCTATCACATGGGTGTAAGGGGGTGTATTCCTGAAATTTTTTCTATAAATTCCAGAGAACTCCTTGAGTTCATAGTTTTGATTTTTGGAGAGGGGAGGTTCTACAATTTTAATTCCTTGTTGATTTTAGGCTTTTTCTTCTTATGTCCTTATGATATCTCTCTTTCTTTCTCTCTATTGGGAAATGCCCTTAATATTCCTAGATTTTAAGAAGTGCATCATGCATTGATAAGTGTATCTTATTTTTGATATCTATCTGTTTAAATGTTTGTAGCCTCAAAAATAATTGTTACTTATTAAACTTAGTAGGACAGGAGATATACTCATGCCTAATTTGAACTGATGTATAACACAGAATTGGTCTATGTGCTGATTTGTAGAGTTTTGCTTAATATCGTTTTAATGGGTATAGAGAACAAAATGATAACATCTTGATGGTTATAGAGAACAAAACATATCGTTTTGTTAGAAGACTACGCAACGGTAGATTATCATCTTGTTATCCAAAATAGAGGGATTTGAAATCTACGTGGTGCCAAAAGAAACACATCAGTACCTTATAGAGGAATTTTTGACTTATTACCAAAAATGTTTTTCGATCATTTGAGAAGTCAGACTTACAAAAGTCTAGATAAAGGCTCTAATAGAAAGAAGAACTCTCCAAGTAAGAAACCCTAAAATCATACAACCACATTCAAGCAAAAAGATAGCAGTAACAAGCTAACATAGAAGAACTTTGTGATCCTTGTACTACAAGGTTGCTCACGCAGACAAAACAACATGAAGCTCATCTTCCTACTATAGTAGAAGATGGTCAAGCTATCTAATAATTCAAGCCACTAAGCTCTGAACCTGTGAACAAGATCAAATCAATTCCATTCAGGTGCTGAGAAGAATCCTTTCTCTTTGGAAAACTCAAGAAGACTCAAATCTTTAAAGTAACATTGTTACTTGTGTCATTTTCTATAATCTATTTTAAAATTCATTTACTATGTAAGATCTCTCTAAGATCTTAGTTGTTATGATATGGTGTCATCCTGAGTATAGGGTTGTATAAAAGGCTTGAGTGTAGGAATCTTCTATGAGTCTGAGATAGGATTCATGGAGTGAATCTGAGGTAAGAGATCTTATAGATCTCTGAGCTGTAGGAGTGTTTGCACTCTGAGGTAGGGATGTGGACAGCCTTATCTAGGACTTGTTAAAGTCTGAGGTAGGGTCATGCTAAAGTCTTGAAGTAGGATCACAAAGTGGTTTTGAGTTGTAAGATCTTTCATCTTAGAAGTTTGAGTAGTTTGTCGATTCTAGCATACAGTAGATAGGTGGTGAGGGATATTGGATGTACCCATAATCTGGGGAACCATTATAAATCTTGTGTGCTATCTGTGTGTTGTGGATTAATTTCTATTCTCTGTAGTAGTTAGCTTAAATAGTTTAAAAATCTATTGAGAATATTACCCTCAATATTATAAAATTTGAAGATGCAACTCTTACAATGCTAAGTACAAATTGTATTTGATAGCATATCTATTTCATGATTATGCATGATATATTTTGTTGACTCTAAAACATGTTTAGAGAAGAGAAGAGTAGATACCTTTGAGATCAATATATGACTATCTACAGTATAAGCATAATCGTGGATAAAGACTCAAAAACAAGCTACATAAATTAAAGACTATACCGTTGAGATCGGTATAAGGTTCTCATCTATACTGTTGAGATTGTGAAAAACTACAAATCGATATCGTGGAGAAGATGCAGGAAGGTGCAGTTCTTAGCGTCAAGGTCGATACCATTGAGGTTGAAGATTCTGCTCAACTATACTGTCAAGATAGGAATAAATGTTTTCATTAAACACGTATAGATTGATGGGATTCCAAATTCGCACTAGTGCATAAATAATAGACAAAGTATTCTATTATCATCCATACCTTTGACAAGATGTTTTGTGAGACCATTGATGAAAGTCAAGGGGTATGAAAGGATAAGTTAGGGAAAAATAACAATATGCTTCACGCTTCAGCACTTGAATATATATCGTTGCTGCTCACAAATGAATGATCCTGAATCATAAACGGTGCACTTGAAGTTAGCTAATTGTCTCTCAATACTTTCAGAAGAACAAATCAGAGTCAAACATCAGGTGTAACGGCCTCCCCAGCCTATGGGTTGAAAGGACGGCCGTCGACACCCCCAGCACCATGCTCAAAAGGGTTCAGCCTAACCAGGTATGCAGACCATACACCCCAAAGCCTCTCCGCTCCTGTTTCTCTAACACAGCGTATTGTTGAGGTCGGGCCTCGAACCCACAATCTCCTTGATAAAGAGTCTTCATACCACTCCTCATCACCAACACAGTTGGTGATGAGGAGTGGTATGAAGACTCTTTATCAAGGAGGTTGCGGGTTCGAGACCCGGCCTCAACAATGCACCGCGACCGAGAAACAGGCACGGAGAGGCTTTGGGGTCCATGGTCTGAAGACCTAGTTAGGCTGAACCCTTTCGAGCGTGGTGTTAGGGGTGCCTACGGCAGTCCTTTTGTGCCGTGGGCTGGGGAGGTCGTTACAAAAAGTGCACTTTTTATGTAATGGCCCAGGCCCGACCACTATAAAGGGCTTTACTGTTACCCAACTGGCACCGCTACAGGTTGCAGCCCGTATACCCCAAAGACTCTTCAGGTCTGTTTCTCAGCCGTGACACAATGTTGAGCCCGGCTCTCGAACCCGCAACCTCCTTGATAAAGAGCCTTCAAACTACTCCTCATCAGCCTTCAAACCACTCGAAAAGGTCGTCATTGCAAAACGACAATTCTGGGAATAAGATCACGAGGTTTTAAAAAGAAAATAATAGGGTCTTACACATTATCGGGGTACCAGAATTCCCATGGTCCCACCACCAACATTGAGCATTCATGAACCACGGCCCACAGCCAGAGACTTTAGTCTTAATGGCGTACATCCCAAGAATCTCATTATGTGATCCTAACGAACGTTAATATCCTAAGCACTCAAGTAAGACAACCATAATGCGGAGATAGTTCAGCCTTTACCCGTTTCTCAAATCGCCAATTCAATGTCTAGACTGACGTGGGTTGGCTTCCCCTTATCCGTTCGGCACGATGGCCTTTAAGAGATCGTAGCTCATAATATCCACCATGTCCTCCAAGGACTAGCTTCACAATCAAAAAGGGAGTTAGTGCCAACGTTCGTCAAGATCGCTTGGCAGGGACAATAGAAGCTCTCTTTCTGCGTCCAAACTCAACCCAAACCCTGCAGTAACCTGCAGTTCCAAAAAACTGGTATTTCACACCACAAACAGCTCTCTGGGAGCTATCATCGTTGGCGACACTCCCTATCGCCCATCGAAATAAACAGTTTCTCAAAAACTATGATTTTACCTGGGTATTTTCTTGGAGCTCCCCTCCAATACTTCGTGTTACTCCAATTCGCAGGCATAACCCACAGACTGTATAAAATACTCATTTATACGAGGAGTCTTCTCCGATTCGCAAAAGAAAGCATCACCAATCCAGACCAACCCGTTCGAATGGGCTTCACACAGCATGCATATTTCGTACTTTACATTTTCGAATTTAATGCAAAATTAAATGGGGACCATAATGATCAACCCAAAGGAATCCACCTTTTTCCACCTTTTTGGTGAGGGGTTCCATGCATGTATGTGTATTGAAGACTTCACTTGTATAGGATAAAATTATTACCCTTGTAGTTCGTTTTGGAGCCATGGCATTAGCATTCTATTCGGTTGGAAACGAGCACGTCACTTTCCTCTTCACAGATCTAGTATCGGATCTTGATTTCACCTATAAGATCTTCTACTCTAAGCTATTCAAGCTTCAGCCCAACCCTTAACTCCAACACAAACTCAGCCTTCTTCCTTTGCTTTCCTTTCTCAAGGAGAGGATGAAATGAAGAGAGAGAGTAAGATGGAAATAATGATCTCCTCAATCCACACCCCTCTACTTCAATGACCCCAAGTTTAGCCCCAGCCACACGATTAATCCATAAAAATGAAGCAAAGGCCAAGATTTGGGTTGACTGGTGAACTTTGGCATTATCGCCTAGCGATATCAGTTGTCGCTACCCGATGAAATCAACTTAACCACTTCACCGCATTGACCTAGGTCAACCACCGCTTATTGGCTGTTCTTTGGCCAAACAACCATGTGTCTCACGCCATGTAGCACTATTTCCCGGTGACATCCACTGTCTCCACGCGACGATATCCTTCGACGATTCATCGAGTGCGTCGAGTGCTGACTCAATGCTTTATCTCTATCGGCACTAGGAGATACCCACTATCACCTGACGATAGTGACAAAAGCTCTGCTATCAATTTTGGGGTGTTACACTAGCGCGGTGCGGTAATAGCTATCGCCTGGCTGTAGATCGGTTAATCGAGGAATCCTACTCGGCATTCGTCGAGAGGCTAGCACGGCACGGTAAGCACTACTGCTTGGTGGTAGTTTCCCGAGAGGTCGGCCTGAATAATTCTTTGCATTAACTCGAGCGGTAGGACTAGCGCGGAGCAGTAAAATCCCGAGAACTCTGTCTAATTAATTCACGGCTACCGCTCGGCGGTAACTTCTACCGCTCAGCGTTAGTGTCCACAGGAGTCTTCTTCTTCTTGGCTTGTACATATCAACCTGCACACTCTATCAACACAAGACGTGATCTAATACAACCTAGGAGTTGATATTCTCAAACAAAGGGAATGTGAAACATCGGTTCAAATAAACTCCCCCTTTTGAAAATATCAAATCTCGTTCATGAGAAATAATAATGAGATAGAGTGCATATAAATAATAAGAGTTATAAGCTAACATCAGGTTGCAGGTTCTCTATATAGCTTCCCGACACGCACACTCCCCTTTCTTCATATTCGACTAGCTCCCCCTATCTATGTGCACACATTGTTAACAAGCTACCCCTATCTATGTGCACACATTGTTAACATGCTCCCCCTACATATGACCTCTCCTATCCCGTGACTCGTACTCATGAACAATCTAATCTCCCCCTTTGATAATATCAAATTGGGGCGAGCAAGTCCAACCAGACATGCGGGATGAAAAATAGTAAATATGATGAGCATTAGACAAATAACAGATAATGCACACATAAAGTAAAGTTAGACATGACAAGCATAGAGGTTACTCAAAATAAAATACATATCAGAGAATTATAAGCACATGGGTTACAAAATAGAGCAAGGTACACAGACAGAGAAGTTCAATTTTTAGAGGTAACATGAATTGGACAACACAGACTAAACAAAGCACACAACGAGTACGTCTATAATGCTATAAGAGTTAGGAAGTAATCAAGTTGAACAAACATTGAAAACATCAAGAGTGTAAATCGTGTGCTTATACGTATTGTGCTACAAAGAGATAGTGTAGTTGTAGTCCAATTCTTATGTGCAAAAGTCATAGACAAGGCAATGACATGTGGTCATATAGCATCGGCAGTGAGATAACACCAAGGGAAAAATAACATATTGTGCATGGTTATCTCGATCGTCTAGGAACCTAACATAAGAGAAATAGGGTGAAATTTTCTAAATAAGATCTTAAGAGTGGCTACCATCAAATCAGGATTAGGGAGGGAGACGAGTGCAAGATGACATTTAAATCAAAGGATGGACTTTATGAGTGGTTGGTGCTCGGGGAAGGGCTCACTAATGGCCAGAGATTGATGACTTTAGTGTTCAAGCCTTACTTAGGAAAATTCGTAGTTATATATTTTGATGATATCCTAGTCTTTAGCACCTCTCCAAACGATCATGAGTCTCACTTAAGGACAGTACATACCACATTGCGAAAGGAAAAGTTATTTGCTAATCTTAAAAAATGTACGTTCAATGTTCTATCTATGGAGTTCCCTGGACAAATTGTGAGTTCGGAGGGCATACATGTTGATCCTTAGAAGGTCCAAGCCATTAAGGATATGCCAGAACCAACCAATATACAGAATGTCTAGAGTTTTCATGGCCTAGCTATGTTTTACCGCCAATTTATCCGGGATTTTAGTAGTATCATAGCACCAATCACAGAGTGCATGAAGGAAGATTTCACGTGGAACAAATCGGCCGCTAAGGCGTTTGAAACAATTAAATCCCAAATGTCGGAAGCTCCTCTATTATAATTACAGGATTTTAATAAGGTTTTTGAACTATCCTATGATGCATCTAGAGTTGGTCTTGGAGGTGTATTGAGTCAAGAGGGTCATCCTATTGGGTACTTTAGTGAGAAGCTCGCGGGGCCAAAATTAAATTATTCTAATTATGATAAGGAGTTTTATGTGGTTATTCGGTGCCTACAATATTGGCAACATTATTTACTCTCTAAGGAGTTTGTTATCCTATCCAATCACGAGGCTTTAAGGTTTATTAATTCCCAAATAAGGTTAGCCCAAGGCATTCTAAATGGGTCTCCAATCTTTAGGAGTACACCTTTAAAATAAAACATCTTAAGGGAACTATAAATCGTGTGGCGGACACTCTTAGTCGTGTCTTGTTATTATTGTCTACACTAGAGGTGAAAGTGATTGGGTTCGATAGGATAAAGGATGAGTACGTTCATTGCCCGTATTTCAAGGAAATCTATTATTCAACACAAAACAACTCTCCCACAACCATTTCAGCATATTATATTCGGGACGGTTATTTATTTAAGTATTCAAAGCTTTGTATTCCTCATTCTTCCCTTTGAAATTTCATTATGTGGGAAATACATAGCGGTGGTTTAGGTTGTCATTTCGGGCATGACAAGAACATTACGTTAGTCGAAGATAAGTTCTAGTGGCCCAGCCTTAGGTCAACGGTTAATAAAATTGTGGGAAGTTGTCGCACCTGTCAATTTGCTATGGGTAGAAAAACGAATGCGGGACTTTATACCCCTCTTTCGATTCCTTCCATTCCCTGGGAAGATGTTAGTATGGATTTTATTTTATGCCTACCTATCATGTTTAGACATCATGATTTCATTCTAGTCGTAGTATATTAGTTTTCTAAAATGGCCAATTTTATTGCGTGTAATAAGACCAACGATGCTTCACATGTAGCGAAATTATTCTTTAAAGAAGTTATTGGGCATCGCGGCGTTCCAAAAAAGTATAGTGATTGATAGGGATTTGAAAGTTACTTGCTATTTTTGGAAGACCCTTTGGAAGATTACAGGCACCAAACTCTTGTTTTCTTCGTCCTACCATCCACAGACGGATGGACAAACAGATGTGGTAAACAGAAGTTTGGGTAGTTTACTTCGTTTTCTTGTAGGTGACCACAAGGGTACGTGGGACTTAATCCTTCCCCAAGCTCAGTTAACGTACAATAATTCGAAAAATAGATTCACAGGTTTATCACTGAATGAAATCATGCACGAATATAAAGGACCACTGTCCCTTGACTTAATTTTATTACCTCTATTTTATAAGTTATGTCAATTTGCACAAGAATTGCCTCTCATGTTCACAATTTACATAAGCACATTAATAAGGTGCGAACCACACAATATGTATCTTATCAATCTCATGCTAACTTACATAAGAGAGCGTCTCACATTAATGTTGGAGATTTCATCTTGGTGCGTCTCATCCCTGAACGGATGCCTTCGGGCACTATAAAAAAGTTGGCGAATTGGCGAGCTAGTCTTTTTCGAATTTTTAAGAAATTAGGAGAAAACGCAAATCTTTTGGAGTTACCCACTGATTGGGGAATTTCCCCTATTTTCAATGTTTCTTATTTAATGTCATATGTGTCTTCACCACTTGAATTATCTGCCTGTCTGTTTGGGTCCACTGAGTTTTTTAATGAGTTGGGTAGTGAGCTTGTGCCTGGATCGCTCTCTTTAATGGTCTTTACTGGAGGTACGTTGAATGTTGATGTAGAAACTTTTTAACCTTCTTTGACTAATGATTTTCCAAGGTTCCCAAGGACCACCTTTTTGCCTGATAGGATCCTTAAAGATGAAGTTATCTCCTCTCCAAGTGGTGATATTCGCCGTTACTTGATATGATGGCGTGATCATCCAGTCTCTGATGACTCTTGGCTTCCTGAATAAGGGGTGGCTTTCTTGGATGATGCTCTTCTGCGCCAGTACCTGTTGAGAGTAATGAACATATTATTATTTTTGTTCTTTTGTCATTGTTGTATCTATTAATTTAATCTTATATATCTAACTCTCAATTTCTTTCTCACAGGAGGAGGGACTTTACAAGGGTTTATAATACTCCTTATAAAAAATTTGATGATGAGTTTCCATCAAATAAATGGTACCGAGAGGGGTACTCATCTCCTAGTAGGAAGAAGTTTTTCTTCTAGTTCAACTATGAAGCAAACTTTCATGGACTTGATGACGATGTTGTATTTTTCAGTGTGTGTTATTTCTTAATCATTTTACACTGTGTTAAGATGACTATTATTGTTTTGCAGGTGTGTGTTATGTGCTTTGATTTTGTGTGAGATTAATTGCATGAGTAACCTCCATTTGATACATGACTTTTATTTATATGTATTAGCCATTGTTATAATGATTATCATTGATATTGTCTCTCATGCTTCCATACATAACATTACTTATGAAGTAAAACATTTTTATGAAATAAGAAGTTTAAACAAAAAAAAAACAGTTTATTATTTTTTCTGAATTTTGTTGTGCTACCTGCGTAGAACTGAATTTGACCCATTAAATAATCATTATTTGATGTTGACTCCTTGAGACAAGTTTTAGTTAACATAAAAACAAACAACTTTCATGTTGGTCGTTTCTCATTTTATTGATCTTATCATGGCCGAAATTTATTTTTAAAGGACAGCTAGTTTGTTGTTTTTAAGTTGGCCGAATTTTACTTAAAGTCTAAAAATAGTAAATGGTGGTTACTATCCAATAGTCATGCCTTTTGTTTTAAATAAACGTATGTCATTTGACTATTGTCTTTAATATTAAATATATACTAATTATAGTAAACACCAAAATAAATAGGAGGCCGTAAATTTCAAAGAGATAGGCGGTTATGGTGGTTATTCACCAAAAGTCACATCTCTCGGTTTAAGCCTTTTGAAAAGGCAATGTTTGGCCGAAGTTTAAGGAGGAGATAAATCCGCATAATATACAGGAGTGGCTGGTGTTCTATTTTGTAGGTATCGAGAGGAATTAAAGGGAGAAATCCTGGGCGAAAAGCAAGAGGAATTTTGGAGGAGCCGAACTCTTTACAAGGCCAAAACAACTTGGCTAATTCCTCCAAGAGTTTGGGGCTGCAGCACAAGGCTTCGTTTGGGAGCATACTTTAATCTCTCACAGAGATCTGAAGGAACATTCAAGTCCAAGACTTGAAGTGGAGGAAGAATCCAATTCTTCCAAGCATTTCGGCAAGAGAACAAACCCATTGTGAGAGTTCTTCAAAGAAGACAAAAGTTCCACTCAAAGTGTGAACTTGTAAGGTGAAATCATTCTCATACTCTAGAGAGAAATAGGGTAAGGAACTTTGTAATCATTTGGTGTTAAACTCTCTTCATTACAAAAGAAGTTTAGAACTTCATATCTTAGCTTTTGTTTATTTTGTTTGAGTGATCATGTTAACTAGATAATGTCAAAAACAGTATATTCATAATTGTCTAAATTTGGTACTTGTTAAAGTTATAAGCATTTTATGTTTACTTTAAATTGTGTAATATTATGAGACATGAAGCTTATGTAAACATTACGTTGTTTGGAAATATATGATCCTTTGTGTTTGTGTTTGAAATTTTTTGAGATATAAAATTTAGTGTATTTAACTTATCAAAATATCTCATTAAAATAAAAATTCAGTCACCCACATTCACCCCCCCCCCCCCTCTGTGTGTGACTTTTGGGCACTTCATTACCAACAATTGGTATCAGAGGCAGGTTCCCTTTTTCAAATTTTAACAGATTAGGGATCTTCTAGTTGTCATTAATCAAAATGGCTAGCGAAGGAAGTGCTATGAATAGAGCTCCATTATTCAATGGAAGGGATTATAGTTATTGGAAGAAAAGGATGGAAATATATATTAAATCCTTAGGGATTGAGGTTTGGGAATTTGTAATAAATGAATTTGTTCCTACAGCGGGAGTGAATGTTTTAGAGGATGTTAATGAGAAAAGAAGAGTTGATAAAAATAATAAAGCTATGCAAGCACTTATGTCTGGTCTAACGGATTCTGAACTGGTTAAGGTTATGAGTTGTACAACTGCTAGTAGCATTTGGTTAAAACTTCAAAGACTTTATGAAGGAGATAGTAAAATTAAAGAAGCTAAACTTCAAGTCTTGAGAAGTAGGTATGAAGCCATTAAGATGGAAAATGATGAGAGAATAGAAGATTACATGCAGAGAACGAATGAGTTAGTTAACTCTATGCGAGGATTCGGTGAAATTATAAATGATGCAGTAGTTATTAAAAAGATTCTGAGATCTCTACCAGAAAAATTTAACCCTAAAGTATCAGCTATTGAAGAAGCTAAAGACTTAAATATATTAACTTTTGATGAATTACTAGGTTCACTAGTTGCTTATGAAATGAGAATTATGGACACCAATAAAGAACTAGAAAGACAACTTGCTTTTAAATCAGAACTTGAAAAGACTGAAAGTAAATTTGGAGAATTAAACCTCAGTCAGAAAAATAGAACTAAGTTTAATAAATCTGAAAACAATGATAAAACAAAATCAATTGGAAATTGTTATACATGTGGAAAACCCGGACACTTTTCTGTTGACTGTTATTATAATAAAAATCGAAATAATGACAATAACAGAAACAAAGGTAGAAAATTTGGAAAGAATAAATTTTATAATAAAAATAAATCAAACTACGTAAATGAAGAAAATGAAAATAGTGAAAATGAAAAAGAAAATGATGATAATGATAAAGGGAAATCATTTCTTTTTATGGCAAAATCACACTCATTATATGAATCAGATGATGAATGTAGAAGTGAAACTAACTTAGAAAGTGAATTAATAGCTTCACTAGAACGAGTTAGAGAGCAAGAAGATCTAATAGAATCTCTTGAATCATCACTTGAAATATATCGTGAAAAAACAGAAATTCAAAATTCTACTCTCAAACTCATTGAATCTCAACTAGAAGAATCTATGAGTTCTATACATGAGTTAAAAGAAGAAATAATGTCATTAAAAGATGAAATTAAATTGAATATTAAAAGTCAAACTACTTCAACAACTTCTAATACAGTTTCTTTGTTTGATGCAGAAGAAACAATGGAGAATGAAATAAAGAATATGTCTGAGAATCTTCAAGATATGAAACTGAAACAAATTTTGAATGATGATATAAAAGAAGATGACTATCTGTTTGATGTCACTGAATTAATGAAGAATATAGATCAACTCATGAAAGACAGGGACCATGATCGAAAGCAAATACAAAATCTCATGCTGGAGATTCAACAACTGAAGAACAATTTTCAGAAAATGATCAAGTTTGATGAGTCTACAAAGAAGCTTAACAATATAATTTCTATGCAGAGACCTGTAAATCAGATGAGTGGGATTGGATATCATCAAGGTGAATCTTCTGGAACAAAGAAGGACCTGTCGGTCAACAAAAGGGAAGATAACAAGATGAACGTGAAATGCTCTTTCTACGAAGGTGAAGTTCCACACGGTGCGGTCAACCTTATACCTAAGAGGTACAATTCTGTTAACTTCTTTCAAGGTACTTGTTATAATTGTAATAATTATGGACACACATTTAGAGAATGTTCATTTCAAAAATTAAACCCTTGGCTCAATTCAAATAGGAATGCTGAAAATTTTAGGCCACTTAGGTGCACTTACTGCAATAATTTTGGGCACACTTTGAAATTTTGCAGAATGTTAAGGTTTCCAAGTAGTCCTAAGAAGATATACAAAACTCATCATAACTTTGTAATTCAATCAGCATTAAAGGCTTTAAAAGAAAACAAGTCAAATAAATGGATTATCGATAGTGGTTGTACAAGTCATATGACAGGAGAGAAAGAAAAGATAAAAAATCTAATGAACTATAATGGTGGTACAGTCAAATTTGGAAATGACCAAGGTGCCAAAATTAGAGGGAAAGGTGATGTATCTCTTACAAATGGAAATTTAAAAGATGTTTTATTTGTAGAAGGATTAAAACATAATTTACTAAGCGTGAGTCAAATCTGTGATAAAGATTATCAAGTTGTGTTTGATAAAAATGGTGTAAGGATTTATGATATGGAAGGTAATATCACTACTGTGGGAAAAAGAAACAAAAACAATCTATATATTATGAGTGATTTAAAATACTCAAAGTGTATGATAAGTCAAGAAGATAATGATTGGTTATGGCATAAAAGACTTTGTCATATTGGCTTCGATAATATTCTTAATTTATATAATCATCAATCTGTGCGTGATTTGCCAATGATCAAGAAACCTTCAAACTCCATTTGTGATTCATGTATGAAAGGAAAAATGACAAGAGTAAGTCATCCTAGTAAAGAAATAAATACTTCTGAAATTCTAGATCTTATTCATATGGACCTATGTGGTCCTCTTAGAACGATAGGCTTTAATGGAGAAAGTTATTTCATGACGATAACTGATGACTACACTAGATTAACTTGTATATCATTATTAAAAACCAAAGATCAAGCTTTCAAAAGTTTTTGTGATTACAAAGTCTTTGTTGAGAAACAATTAGGAAAACACATAAAGAGTATAAGAACAGATAGAGGTGGAGAATTCACATCTAAAGAATTTAATGAGTTTTGCACTGAACAAGGCATCAACAAACAACTAACTGAAGCTAGAACTCCTCAGCAGAATGGAGTAGCAGAACGAAAAAATAGAACTATTCAAGAAATGATAAGGACTATGTTAAATGAGAGTAAACTTAGTGAGAAATTTTGGCCATTTGCTATTCAGACAGCAGTTCATACAATGAATAGATGTCTGTTACGGCATGCTTCTCAAAAAACACCTTATGAGCTATGGTATAATAAAAAACCTTCAGTTAAATATTTTAGAGTATTTGGAAGCAAATGTTGGGTTAAAAGAAAGGAACCTGAAGTAGGAAAACTAGAAAATAGGTGTGATGTAGCTATCTTCATTGGTTATGCTGTAGCCAGTAAAGGATATAAGTGTCTCTTAAATGATAGCCAGAAGATTGTAGAATCTTCAGATGTTAAGTTTGATGAAACAAGTCATCAAGAAGAGATCATAAACACTGAAGAAGATGAAGATGAAGATGAAGATATTGAATTAAGAAATACACAAGATGAATATAAAATTACCGAAGAAGAAAATGTTGAGAAAACATCTGATCTAAGGAAATCTTGTCAAAAGGATCATCCGGAAAACTTAATAATTGGAAGCTTAAATAAAGGAGTTACAACGCGTAATAAACAAGCAAATACATTATATTCTATGATAGCATCTGAAGAACCTAAAACTGTAAATGAAGCTCTCAATAATGATTTTTGGTTGAGAGCAATGAATGAAGAAATGGAGCAGATTCTCAAGAATCAAACTTGGGAGCTCATAAGAAAACCTAAGAATAAAAACATTATTGGTTCAAAATGGATTTTTCGGAATAAATTAAATGAAAAAGGAGAAGTTATCAGAAATAAAGCAAGATTAGTATGTAAGGGTTATTCTCAAATAGAAGGGGTAGACTATGAGGAGACGTTTGCTCCAGTGGCTAGAATGGAATCAATCAGGATGTTTCTCTCTCTATCAATTAAATTAAATTTCAAAATTTATCAGATGGACATAAAATCAGCTTTCTTAAATGGATACTTAGATGAAGAAGTATATATGGAACAACCTGAGGGATTTGTTGATCAATCAAATCCATCATATGTGTGTAAGCTAAAAAGGGCTCTATATGGTTTAAAACAAGCTCCACGAGCTTGGTATGATCGCTTGGACAAATTTCTACATAGTACGGGTTTCAAAAATAGTCAAATCAATAACACATTATATATCAAACGAATGAATGATGAACTAATTTTTGTATTAATATATGTTGATGATATATTGTTAGGATCAAGAAATCTAAACTCATGCAGTGAATTTATTCAAGAACTAAAACAGACTTTTGAAATGTCCATGATTGGAGAACTATCATATTTTCTTGGAATACAAATATATAAAAAGGAAAATGGTATATTCTTAAGTCAAAGTAAATATCTATTAGAGATTCTTAAGAAATTTGGAATGAGTGATTGTAAACCAATTAGTACTCCAATGAGTACAAATCTGAAATTATCCAAGAATATGGATGGTTCAGAAGTTGATCAAAAGCAATATAGATCATTAATTGGAAGTCTGTTATATCTAACATCGACACGACCAGATATAATGTATTCTGTATGTTTAATATCAAGATTTCAAAGTAATCCACGAGAATGTCACTGGGTTGCTGGAAAAAAAATTTTAAGATATCTCAAAGGAACACTTGATTATGGTATCTTCTATCAAAATGAGAAAGATTGTATTTTAATGGCCTACACGGATGCTGATTGGGCTGGCTGTGTAGATGAACGCAAAAGTACTAGTGGAGGGGCTTTTTACATAGGAAGACATCTTGTTGCTTGGCACTCTAAGAAACAAGAATCTGTCACTTTATCCACTGAAGAAGCAGAATTTGTTGCTGCAACCATTTGCTGCACACAAGTTTTATGGATGAAAGAAGAACTCAAGAATTTTGGCATTATTCACAATAATCCTATAGAGATCAAATGTGATAATACTAGTGCTATCAATATTTCTAAGAATACTGTATTGCATAGTAGGACGAAACATATCTCAATTAAATATTTCTTTTTAAAAGAACATGTTAGTAAGAAGGATATAGTTCTCACACATGTTTCTACAAAAGAACAAGCAGCCGACATATTCACGAAATCTTTAACTAAGCCTCAATTTTTAAAGATACGAGATAGCTTAGGGATCAGATCCCTAGCTACTATCAACTAAATCAAATTTAGTTAAGGGGGAGCTCTCTTGTGGTAAAGAATGGCCCCAAACCCTTTGGCAATGTTGTCAAAGGGGGAGAATTTGTAAGGAGAAGGTGTCATCGGAAGAGATTGTTCTTAAATTAATAGTTGACAACAATGCCAAAGGGGGAGTTTGTTGAGAGCAATGAACATATTATTATTTTTGTTCTTTTGTCATTGTTGTATCTATTAATTTAATCTTATATATCTAACTCTCAATTTCTTTCTCACAGGAGGAGGGACTTTACAGGGTTTATAATACTCCTTATAAAAAATTTGATGATGAGTTTCCATCAAATAAATGGTACCGAGAGGGGTACTCATCTCCTAGTAGGAAGAAGTTTTTCTTCTAGTTCAACTATGAAGCAAACTTTCATGGACTTGATGACGATGTTGTATTTTTCAGTGTGTGTTATTTCTTAATCATTTTACACTGTGTTAAGATGACTATTATTGTTTTGCAGGTGTGTGTTATGTGCTTTGATTTTGTGTGAGATTAATTGCATGAGTAACCTCCATTTGATACATGACTTTTATTTATATGTATTAGCCATTGTTATAATGATTATCATTGATATTGTCTCTCATGCTTCCATACATAACATTACTTATGAAGTAAAACATTTTTATGAAATAAGAAGTTTAAACAAAAAAAAACAGTTTATTATTTTTTCTGAATTTTGTTGTGCTACCTGCGTAGAACTGAATTTGACCCATTAAATAATCATTATTTGATGTTGACTCCTTGATACAAGTTTTAGTTAACATAAAAACAAACAACTTTCATGTTGGTCGTTTCTCATTTTATTGATCTTATCATGGCCGAAATTTATTTTTAAAGGACAGCTAGTTTGTTGTTTTTAAGTTGGCCGAATTTTACTTAAAGTCTAAAAATAGTAAATGGTGGTTACTATCCAATAGTCATGCCTTTTGTTTTAAATAAACGTATGTCATTTGACTATTGTCTTTAATATTAAATATATACTAATTATAGTAAACACCAAAATAAATAGGAGGCCGTAAATTTCAAAGAGATAGGCGGTTATGGTGGTTATTCACCAAAAGTCACATCTCTCGGTTTAAGCCTTTTGAAAAGGCAATGTTTGGCCGAAGTTTAAGGAGGAGATAAATCCGCATAATATACAGGAGTGGCTGGTGTTCTATTTTGTAGGTATCGAGAGGAATTAAAGGGAGAAATCTTGGGCGAAAAGCAAGAGGAATTTTGGAGGAGCCGAACTCTTTACAAGGCCAAAACAACTTGGCTAATTCCTCCAAGAGTATGGGGCTGCAGCACAAGGCTTCGTTTGGGAGCATACTTTAATCTCTCACAGAGATCTGAAGGAACATTCAAGTCCAAGACTTGAAGTGGAGGAAGAATCCAATTCTTCCAAGCATTTCGGCAAGAGAACAAACCCATTGTGAGAGTTCTTCAAAGAAGACAAAAGTTCCACTCAAAGTGTGAACTTGTAAGGTGAAATCATTCTCATACTCTAGAGAGAAATAGGGTAAGGAACTTTGTAATCATTGGTGTTAAACTCTCTTCATTACAAAAGAAGTTTAGAACTTCATATCTTAGCTTTTGTTTATTTTGTTTGAGTGATCATGTTAACTAGATAATGTCAAAAACAGTATATTCATAATTGTCTAAATTTGGTACTTGTTAAAGTTATAAGCATTTTATGTTTACTTTAAATTGTGTAATATTATGAGACATGAAGCTTATGTAAACATTACGTTGTTTGGAAATATATGATCCTTTGTGTTTGTGTTTGAAATTTTTTGAGATATAAAATTTAGTGTATTTAACTTATCAAAATATCTCATTAAAATAAAAATTCAGTCACCCACATTCACCCCCCCCCCCCCTCTGTGTGTGACTTTTGGGCACTTCATTACCAACAGTACCTACATGCCAACTCATCGGTGATGAGTTCTTTTGAGTGGGGGAGGATTAATGGAGACAGGGGCCCCTACATGTTGAGTATGATGACGGCATGCTTGCGGACGATCCTTCTCCACCTCCAACCAAATACTTGAGGTGCCATGGTAACTTTGTGGAGCGACGCTACAACCTCCGCCCTTAGGCGCAAGACGGCAAATTAATAGTTATTTGAATCTCTTTGTTATTTTATTTGCACTTTTATTTTATTTTCATGTTGTTAAAATTTATGTTGGGTTGTTGTATTTTATTTTTGGGTTGCATGTATCCAATCTTGGTTTTAAGCCTATATAAGGCCATGTTGTTAAGGATTTTATTAAGTTGAATGAAAGAAAAACCTAATTGAGTTTTCCCTCCAATTAATCTCTCCCCCTCTTTTAAAAATTTGTCCAAGCCCTCTCCCATCTCTCCAAAACCGTCGGCCTCCCCTCTTCTCCTCCTTAGCCGCCGCCCCATTTCTACCTTCCCTTGCAATTTTTAGCCACACTCCTCCCTCTCCATAAGCAAACCGATCACCCCCCTCACCACCCCAAAAAAAACCGAGCAGCCCTCTTTTTCTCTCAAACCCAATCTGCCCACCTCTTGGTGGATTCCGGCCAAGGTGCCTCTCAATGTGTTTTTCGGGTAATCGAATCTGGCGTGAAGCAAGGAAGGTGGACGTGTTTCTCTCCGTTCAACGCGACTCTAGTGGATCCGGTGACGAGCGATCCAAGTTTTGAGAACATATATCTCCGAGTGGGGTAACAAAAATTTTTTATTCCTCTGAGTGCATTTATTTTCCATCTAGATAATTTTTGTAGTTGAATACTTTAGCGTTGATTCTTGATAGCGTTGAATTAATCGTGGTTTTCTTCGATCGATTTTGTTGTCTATCTTGATTTATTTAATTTCGAGAGGATTGGCGAACCTCATTTTTTTGTTGGGAGAGATCTACCGTTTCCGAATCGTAATTTTTGGTGGGTCTCTTTTGGTACAAAAACCGCTCAATCGGACTGAGTGGGTCCTTTTAGCTTAAAAGAATATCGTCCTATAGACTTTGTTTGATCTTAAACGGTTTGGCTACCCATACGTTAGCATTTAATTGATAAAATTGAATAACGTGTGTGCTACGCTGAAAGTTTGTGCGAGAGTGGAATTTGGGCGTCGAGAGGAATTCAAGTTTTTTCGTAATATCCCTGTTCGCATACAAGCCTGCATCAGTAGGGCCTAGGAAGTGATACGTACCACTTGTGCTCTTGCGATCAAGTGAACATCCGACATAGTCTGAGTCTGAGTACCCATGTAGTGTGAAATCAATGGTGTATGGGTACCAGAGTCCAAGGTTTGCGTGCCAATCAGATACATAAAAATATGCTTTATGTCTTTCAAGTGTGACTCCTTAGGGTAGGCTTGGTGTCTAGCGCAAAGACACACCGCGAATGTGATATCGGGCCTAGAGGCACTAAAATATAGCAATGACCCTATCATAAATCTAAACATGGTTTGATCAACCGAAACTCCACTCTCATCCTTCCCTAATTTGAGAGACGCACTCATAGGAGTTTTAACTTGTTTCAGATTCTCAAACCCAAAGCGCACAAGCATTTCTTTGACATATTTTGATTGGCCTATAAAAATTCCGTCAATGCGTTGAGAGATTTGAAATCCTAAGAATTAAGTAAGCTCTCATACTAGGCTCATTTCAAACTCGGATTGCATTAGGGTCACAATATCTAACATAATTTCTCATTTGTTGCCCTAAAGATGATGTCATCCACATAGATTTGTAAAATAATTAGATCTACAATTTCATTCATTACAAATAAAGTTGTGTCCGCACTACCCATCCTAAAGCCATGATCTAAGAGAAAAGTAGTGAGCCTATCGTACCAAGCACGGGGTGCCTGCTTCAGTCCATACAAGGCCTTCACAAACTTGTATACGTGGTTTGGGTAGGCGGCATTCATGAAACCAAGTGGTTGCTCGACATATACCTCTTCCTTAATATACACATTTAAGAAAGCACTCTTAACGTCCATTTGGTACAATCTAATTTGCTTATAACTTACAAATGCCGAAAACATACGGATGGAATCAAGACGAGCAACCGGGGCAAATGACTCCTCAAAATTCACACCCTCTATCGTAGAATACCCTTGAGCCACCAACCTAGCTTTTTTTCTTGTTATCCTAGACTCGCCATCAAGTTTATTTTTGAAAACCCATTTTAAGCCTATGACTGGATGGTTATCTAGATGCTCCACTAAAACCCATACCTTACTTTGCTCGAATTAGCTTAGCTCCTCATTCATAGCCAAGAAACATGATTCATCTTTTAAGGCTTCTGAGATGTTCTTGGGTTCAATATGAGATAGGAAACACAAGTTTGAAAATGATTCACGAAGTGCAGACAGAGTTCTAACTCCATGAGATGGCTCTCCATGATATGGCTCTCCTATGACCAGTTCGTGTGGATGTTGTTTCAGAAAATTTAAGTTATTAGGAGGCCTATATCCTTGTACAAGAGTTGGAGTTTCACTCTCTAAAACTCTCTCCTCACCCTTATCCCCTATAGGTACACACTCAAAAACCTCCTCTTCATTAATCTTAGGCTCATTAGTTGGGGAATTTTCATCGAAATGCACATGAGTCAATTCTTCAACCACTAAGGTCCTCTTATTGTAGATCTTATAAGCCTGATTCTTGCTCGAGTATCCTAAGAAGGTACCTAGATCAGATTTTTCGTCAAATTTTCCTAGATGATCCATTATATTTAGAATGTAGCACGGGTAGCCAAAGACCCTAAAGTACGATACAGAGGGTTTATTTTTGAAATACAGCTCGTATGGAGTTTTCTTTAAAAGTGGGCGAAGCATGACTCGGTTCATCATGTAGCTTGTCGTGTTAACAACTTCTGCCCAGAAAGATTGTGGTAAGATGAACTCGGCGAGCATTGTGCGGGCTAATTCTTGAAGAGTACGGTTATTTATTTCTACAACCCAGTTCTATTATGGAGTGCGAGGTGCAGAGAATTCGTGCTTAATTCTTAAGGTGTCACACAGGTTTTAGAAGTCCTCATTCTCAAACTCTCCTCCATGATCTGATCTAATACATTTTATTTTTAGCTCCTTCTCATTTTGAAGTTGCGTGCACAGATTTGAGAATTTGCTAAAGGTGTCAGATTTATTGGCAAGAAAGATCGTCCAGAAATAGCGTGAATAATCATCTATGATAACAAAGGTGCATCGTTTTCCACTAACACTACACATACTAAGAGGTCCAAACAAATCCATGTGAATGAGTTCAAGTGGTCTAGACATGGAAACTTCAGTTTTGCTCTTGAAAGAGTTTTTAACAAATTTACCTTTTTGACAGGAGCGCATAAGACATTTAAACTACCGCTTAAGTTGGAATGTCCTCGAATAAGTTTATTTTTTGATAGTTTTACAATAAGCTTACTTCCAGAATATCCTAGTCTCCTATACTAAAGTTCTAATTCCTCATTCTTAGTAACTAGGCATTTCAGATTAGATGCAGATATATCATCAAAACTAATAGTGTACACATTATTAGTTCTATGAGCAACAAGTAAAACACTAGAAGTTTTGGCATCTGTAATTTTTTTTGTGTTTGTGGAAGAATCAAATATCACATTTAGACCTTTATCATACAGTTGGCTAATAAAAATAAGATTGTGCTTAAGGCCATCTACAAACAGAACATTTGAAATAGAAAATGTCTTGTTACCTATGGTGTCGATTCCAAGTATCTGTCCTTTGTTGTTGTTCCCAAAGGTCACCATGCCACCCTTCTTCTCCAGGCTAAGGAACTTGTATTTATCTCCTGTCATGTGCTTGGAGTAACCAGTGTCCAAGTACCACATGTTCCTCGTGCCCTTAGCCTGCCAATAGACCTAAAAAGAAGATGAGGGTAAAGTTTTGGTTACCCAAGTTGTCCCACCCATATTATAGGTACAAGATTTTAATAGCCAGACTTTCATATTTTTCTTAGAACCTTTCCTCAGACACGAACCAGAAGTGTGACCATACTTATGACAGTTTACACATGCAGTGTAAGCAGTAGGCGCTGTCTTTATCGGGTTTCTCGAGCTCGTGTTTAAGGATGTGGAAAGCCTTTCAGACTTTTTGACCTTAATTGGTTAGTTTTTATAATTGGGTCTAGAAGTAGCTTGATAACGATTTCCACTCGGTGGGGACATTGGACACACGTATCCAAGTCCAAAATTCCAAGATTCATGACACTGTGAAACCCAACAACATATTTAAAGACTTTTGGCCTATTCCAAACTTTATGGTGGCACAATTAATATCATGGATCCTCGCTTTTAGGGCGGTGTTTTCAGTCTCAAGCATTACGCACCGATTGGAAAAAAAATTCCCTTCCTTTACCTTGGCAAGCGACAGGTGAAGTCTCTTCTCCAAGACATTCTTTTCATTTATGAGACTATTTGTTCTCACCGATGACTTGGAGAGACTTGCCTTTTGTTCTTCGATCGTTGTCATCAAGTGAGAGCACTCTAGAAACTTGATCTTTTTTTTGCCACTTCTAAGTACTTCACTTTTTAATTTTTCTAAGTCCTTTTTTATTTTCTTATTCTCGGCTCTCTTGGACTTTTTCTCAGAAATAACACTTTCTAATTTATCAACTAAATGTTCATACATTTCAAGAAGTTATGTATAAGTAGATGGGGTTACCTCAGCATCGCTCTGGACACTGGACTCTTCGTCAGATTCTTCTTGATTCTTTCCCATGAGGCATAGATTTGCCTCGTCTTCACTGCCAGAGTCTGTGGTGCTTGATTCGTTAGATCCATCCTCATCCCAGGTGAGCGCCTACAATACCTTCTTCTTCCCTTTATGCCGACTTTCCTTTTATTTTTCCTCCTTCTAGAGTCTTGGACATTCTCTCTTTAGGTACCCAGGCTTGTGGCAGTGATAGCACTACAGCTGGGAAATCTCATCATCGCTTTTCGTCTCTTTTTATGGCTTGTTCCACCTTCTGCCTTCTCCAACTCCTCTCTTTCGAAAATACTTGAACTGTACCTACTTCTTGGGATTCTTCATGAATTTTTTGAACTCCTGAACGTAAAGACTCTCCTCCTCAACTTCCTCAGAATCTTCAGCAGATTTTTCTCCCTTACAGCCTTCAGCGCCAGTCCCTTCTTATTCATTTCCCTTGATATTATTCCGCTTGAATCTTTTGTTAACGACCGTGTGTCTTCAGATTTCTGATGAGGCATTCTATCTCCAAGGTGCTGATATTATGAGATTCAGTGATCGCAGTCACCTTCGGGTTGAAGCGAGGAGGCAAAGATCATAGGATCTTCCTCACCAGATCACCATTTGAAAAGATCTTCCCAAGGGATCTTGAGGCATTGACAATCTTGGTGAATCGTGTATACATGTTGTCAACCCCATCATCGATCTCCATCCGGAACTGTTCATATTCAGACTCAAGTCGGAATAGCTTCGACTCTTTCACCTGCGAAGTACCTTTGTGAGTAAGTTCAAGTAACCGCCATATATCATACCCAGTTTCATTGTTATAGATTTGATTGAATACAGTTTTATCTAATGCGTAGAATTGAGAGTTCATTGCCTTAGCATTGTTCGTGCATCTAAGCTTATCTGTGACATCCCACTTAAGGTTTGGTTTGATTAGGACGGTGTCCCCTACAGTGATAGTGGGTGCAGTGTATTTTATCTCTACCATGGCCCAAAATTCCATGCTTTGAGTCATCAGAAAAATTCTCATGTGTGTCCTCTAATGACTATAGTAACTCCCCATAAACACTGGAGGTCTACCCACACCTTGTCCTTCATTTAATGCGTGAACGGAGTTGGCCATCTAACTTCAGGTTTTTTAAGCCTTTTTGAAGTAACCTCCCTCTGATACCACTTGTTGGATCTTGTTGACAACCGTAGCGGGGGGGGGGTGAATAAGGTTTCTCACGTGTATTGCAATTTAAAATATTATGATCCAGAAAATCGAGTTCAAAAAGCTACCGTAGGGCGTTAGGTAGCTAATGCGCAGCAGTAAGTCTCGTAACTCATTTTCCTGGCCAATTATGCTTGAGAAATCCCCACAACACAAACACTCACTTAATAAAACCAGAATAATCACAGAATTAATCAACACAGAAATAGGAATTTTATTTCTTGAATTCGAATGTCAATTGTTCTAGATGATTACAAAACTGTGATCTCCGTGATGTAAGAGATAAAAAATGGTGAGGAGAAAACTTCTTTTGGTTTCTATACCGATCCGCTCCACGGATCGGTTGGCTCTCTCCCTTTCCCTTCAAGAAAGGTCTTCAAGCTGGCACTTCACCTCCTCATAAGGAAGTGTCTTAGAGCCCCGCTAGATCCTTCGATCTAGACGTCCCAATCCCCTGGATGATTTACCACGGAATCCTGCCCAGATTCCGATGACCCTTACCAGTCGATTTTCCTCACCACGAGATTTAGAAAAAGAAAAGATTACAAGAATAAAAGATGTAAATAATCTACTGGTTTAGATCTCCCTCTTGAATATTTCTCTGTGGAGCGATCCGCGACCGTTGCTTGAGATCTTTATATGTTAGCAACCAGTCAGCTCTTCGTAGTCGATGTAGATCTTGGATTGCCAGAGTCTTTCGATCGCGTACGTGAGGGATATGACTCTCTTCTTCTTTGACGAAGACGATTAGAACGGATTCAAGGAGGCGGCTGAACCCTAGAGCGCAAGAGCTTTTGTCTATTTTCATCTTGGTTCACAAGGAACAAAAAATGAGATGGCTTGTTGGGTCCATTGACTCCGATGTTAAAGATTTGTAAGAAGTCAAATTAGTCAATGACATACACTCATTGATGTATTTAATGTGTGCTCAAGTTCATGCATACAGGTTTTCCTTGATTGGACAGGTGAACAAAAAGAGGAAGCTAGAAGTCAGACAATTCGACTAAGGCAAAAACATCGAGACAGCTGAGAAAAATGTATCAGCATAACAGCTGAGAGAGCTGAGAAGCTCAACACAAAATGTTGAGAGAAATGTTGGTCCCAGCAAAATCGCTGAGACAGGTGATAGGCTCAGCTGTGAAAAAGAAACCGCTGAGATAGTTGAGAATAAACCGCTGACACGGAAGATAGTCACAACTGTGAAGAAGAAACTGCTGAGACAGTTGACAAGGAATCACTGAGACAAAGCCAGCAGAATTTCTCTAAGTCAAGAAGCGTTGAGTGAGGCAGGCTCACTTAACGCTTCTAAAGAAGTACTCAATTCAGAATTCATCGAACTGAATTCTGAGTTCGTCGAGCTGAGCTCACCTTTCGTCGAGCTCAAGTTAAAGTTTGAAGATTCTGAGTTCGTCGAGCTGAGCTCACCTTTCGTCGAGCTCAAGTTAAAGTTTGAAGATTTTGAGTTCGTCGAGATCAGTTCAGAATTCTTCGAACTGATTTAAGAATTCGTCAAACCCAGCAAACCTTTCGTCGTGCTCAATTTAAAGTTTGAAGATTCTGAGTTCGTCGAGCTCAGTTCAGAATTCATTGAATAAATTTTAGATTTCGTCGAACCCAGGTCACCTTTTGTCGAGCTCAAGTTAAAGTTTAAAGATTCTGAGTTAGTAGAGCTCAGTTCATAATTCGTCAAACTGATTTCAAAATTTGTCAAACCTAGATCACCATTCATTAAGCGCAGTCAGAGTATTTCATGCCATTACGGGAAGCTACAACAACTCCAGAAAGTACTGTTCATCCTCTTTATAGGGATGTGGCGTTCACCATCTTTGGCGGGGCCCATATTCAATTGTGTCATTGATTCAAATCAAGAGATATAAAAGGAAAAGAAGAAAAGGGGATTAGGGTTAAAAAACTCAGAAAAGAAACAGAAATCAAAAGGAGAGGCGGCTGGACTTCATCTTCTCCAATGAGCTTGAATGCCAAGTCCAGCAGAGCTAGACAGAAAGGAAGAGAAAAATAGCTGAATCTTTTTCCAGTTCAACAAGTTTGCTCTTTCCAGAATAAGGTAGCTGATTCATCTAATCAGCAAGGAGAGATAGATGTGTGAAGGGCCGTCATCCTTCAATAGCAGATAGCTGTTCTTCAGTGCAGCTAGCTGTAGAAGGAGTCTAATTCCTTCTATAGAAAGAGGGCTGGACTGATATCTACTCAGTCCAACAAGGTAGACTCTGAGATTTATCTCAGAGTCAAGGTTTTATTTTATTTCAACTTCTTGATTAATTTCCTATAGGATTCTGCTTGCCTGAATTTGAGCTGTAGGGCACTTTGTGCCTGAGTTGTAGGTGACTAATTAGTCACTGAGGTAGGTTCCCTGCTGTGATACTGAGGTAGGATCCAAGTGTGGATCTGAGAGTAGGTCTATCCTCCCAGCCTAAGTAGTAGGGACTTATTCTTGAGGTAGGTGACTATTGAGTCACTTAGCTGTAGGTGACAAGTGTCACTAAGTTGTAGGCCTGGAGGAGGCTGAGCTGTAGGTGCTTGGAAGGGCATTGAGGTAGGTACCTGGAATGATACTGAGCTATAGGAGTGCTGCAACACTCTGAGAGTAGGGCTTTGTGCCTGAAGTTGTAGGGTTGATAATGCTTAGTTGTAGGCCTTAGAGATAAGGCTGAGGTAGGTGGTTTGTGGACCATTGAGCTGTAGGAGCTCTGCAGGGCTCTGAGATAGGAACCTTTGTGGTTTTGAGGTTGGGTTCGGAAGAGAACCTGAGTGTAAGGTTGAGGGCTTGAGGTGTAAGCTCTAAGGAGCATTTTGAAGGAGTTTATGCCTTATCTAACATAAGTTAGAAAGCTGGGAGGGAAAGTGGATGTACCCAATTGGGGAACCACTATAAATCACTGTATGCTTGCTGTGTGTTGGTTTTCTATTTTATTGCAGGTGCTAAGGATAAGCTCTAGATCACCTTAGGAATAAAGCAAAATAAAATATAAAGGTTAATAAGAAAACATCAAAAGGACTCAAGAATTTTAATAGAGCTATTCACCCCCCCCCCTCTCGGTGACTAGCTAACCTTTAAGTAATAACTTTCAAGTGGTATCAGATGGATGTCATTGAAAAAGGATTTAATAATCTGAGTATACCTCTAAGGTTAGCTATGAGACATAAGTATGGGGTCTGGTGTAAACTACAAGGAGTTGGGGGGCATGAAGCTTCCAATCTATAGAAAGGAAGGCTTTGGCCTCTAGAAGGAAAGGGTTAGGTTATTCAAGGAAGCTGTTGACCCTAAGATATACATCACAGTCAAATAAGGACACTTCATCCCTATGAAGACCTAAGTTCTGGATGCCAACATCCCGACACCTAAATCTTATGATGAAATGAACAAAGATGAGCTTCTACTTGCCTCCATGGATAAAAGAGCTCCAAAACATTATTGCTAGTGCAATAGATGATTCAACCTTCCAAAATTTTGTGCACTACAATACCTCCAAAGAGATGTGGGACACCTTAGTTGTGTTCATGGAGGGTTTAGAGGAGGTGAGGGATGATAGAAAATCCATGCTCAACCAGGAGTATGAGGCCTTTAGATAAGGAAAATCTGATGGCATTGTTGAGATCTTTGAGAGATTTTTGAGAATAGTGAATGAACTGAGAACATATGGAAGGGTGTTCATAACCTAGGAGCTGAATGATAAATTTCTCAGGTACCTAACAAAGGATTGGGACACAAATATTTATGCCATTAGGGAAATGGCCAAGTTAGAAGACACTCCTCCTCTAACCCTATTTGGAAAGCTACTATCATATGAGATGCATCTTGCTACAAGAAAGAAGAAGAGAAGAGACGTAAGTCACTGGCTAAGGAGAAGTTTTGGCCATCAAGGCTGATGTCCCAACCAGGAGTAGATGGAAAAACTCTCAACCCAAAAGAATGGCTGAGTCAGACTCTGAGAGCTCAAAGACTAGCACCTCAGATAACCATATGTCTGATGAGGACTTTGCTGCCTTCTCCAGGCAGTTCCTGAAATTCATGAAGAAGGAGCATAGGATGAACAACATGCATTCCTCTTCCTCACAGCATAGAAGGAAATCCTCTAAGGAGAACAGGTATGCTCCTAACTCTAATAAACAAACTTCTTCTAATGTTATTTATTTCTGCTACAGCAAACCTGGGCATATACTTGTTGACTGCCCAGTGAAGAGGAAGGAAGGAGTGAAGAAGCACCACAACGAAAAGAAGAAAGAGAAGTCCCTTGTGTCCAAAAAGGAAAAGATATGGTATAACTCTTCCTCTGGGTCAGACAGTTAAGAAGAAGAAGCCTACATTGGGATTATGGCTATTGCTGGAGAAGAACCTGAAGAATATCCTGTTGCAAGGATAGGGATCAGGGCCCCTCTGCCACATCAAAAAATGACACAGAGGTGGATGAAGATGAAGAATAAGATGTTCAATGCCATGGATTGATGGCAATGACAGATGAAGAAAGCAGCTAGGATCAACCTGGAAGGGCTAAGGTAAATCCCAAATCTCTGCCTTCTACTTCATGTCATGAGGCTAGCTCAGATTTTGAAGCTCAATCATCAAGACATGAAGGGGATTCAGATTCTGAGGATGATGTCAATTCTATAATTGAGAAGTATGGAGAAGTTCTTGAAGCATTCAAGAAGTACAAGATCCTTGCCAAGAGAAGGGCAAAAGAGCTTCTTAGTCTTAGGAGCAAGTGTGAGGGCCAAGAAAAGGATCTCAATGAAATGGACACATAATTAGCCATGCTTAAGGGGATCATTGATATGCAGTCTGTGGTAAGAGTCTCAAATGAGAAACTTATCCAGAAACTAAAAGATGATCTCCTAAATGAGAAATTGCTGGTGACCAAGTTTTCTAAGCCAAGCACTGTGCTTCCCTTAATTGATGCCCACTTTACCCAAGAGGGTAAGAAATGGTTAGGATTTAAGGGACCTGCTAGACTTCCCAATCCAAAAGGAAAGGGAAAGGGGAAGGCACCAGTTGTTCCTCTAGCCTCATTACCTCCAATTTCTTTTCAGAAAGTCTTGTTGCCTTCTAACAGGTATGACCATGAAAGCTTTTATGGTCATTGGGAGAATGATAGATCCACTAGTATGGACAAATGTGCCCATATCCAACGTGGAAGATACAGCCATGTGAGAGCCTTTAAGGCTCCCATGAGGAAATTCAAATGATTCATCCTGGACAATTTGATTTTTGTGCCCTAGCCCAAAAACTTAGGGATAATGCTGCTGCAGGAAATCTGAATCATCAAGCAAAAGCAGTGACTCAAGGTGAGTCTTTTGACAAGGTTGGAATGGAAGTTTTTGATTCCATCAGATGCATGTTAGCTGAAAAGAGACATGCAGTTGGTGGGTCTAAGAAAAGACCAAAACAGTTAGCTGAAAGACTTACCTTCAGTCAAATGGCTGCTGAAAGAAATCAGAGATATACAGCATCACATCTTCCCACTATTCAGGGAGCATTCCATCCAAATGCTGGTACTAAATAGAAAAGGAGATATAATATCCATGAGTGTTGGTGCACTGGCAAAGTGGTCCACTATATTGCAGATTGCTGGCACAATCCTTCAGTGTCCAGAGGTATCCAACCTGTCAGGAATACTATAGGAAGCCAAGCTTATTTTCAGGCTAATGTGAACCTAGGACCCAATAGATACTGGGGTCCTAAGGTGAGAAAAATTGTGCTTTTCAAGTTAGTTTAAGTACCCATTCCCCTAAATGGTACTTGGATAGTGGATGTTCCAGGCACATGACAAGAATAATGGAATTTTTGAAGGAGTTCACTCTAGTAAAGAATGGACCTAAGGTCATCTTTGGAGGCTCTGATAAGGGAATGACTAGAGGGTATGGTAAGATCTAATATGTCATAATTACCATCACAAAGGTAGCTTATGTGGAGGGGTTGCAACGCAACCTCATAAGCATAATCGAACTATGTGACCGTTGTTATGACATCTCCTTCCATAATGATAAGTGCAACATCAATAGATTAACTATCCAAAGTGTCATCTTAACAGGCACTAGGAGTGGGAATATTTATTGTTTAAACTTTTTTTGTTTAGATAGTAGTTCCCCTATATGCCTAGTTGCAAATAATAAAGTCTTATTTTGTGTCCAATGGCACAAGAGATTGGTTCATTTGAATTATAAGACCATTGGTCAGCTCTTCAGTGATGAGCTAGTTAGGAATGGTCCCAAAATAAAATGCTCCAAGGAGGGTATCTGTGCAGCTTGCCAAAAGGTT
This sequence comes from Platanthera zijinensis, assembly GCA_039513925.1. Taxonomy (NCBI): domain Eukaryota; kingdom Viridiplantae; phylum Streptophyta; class Magnoliopsida; order Asparagales; family Orchidaceae; genus Platanthera; species Platanthera zijinensis. The sequence continues at coordinate 129,868,911 of CM077080.1, forward strand.
AAGCAGAATAAGACCTATTTCAAGAGCATTGGGACCAAGGACTCAGTGAGATGCTTATATCTCCTTCATATGGACTTGTTTGGTCCTATGCCTATTCACAGTCTAGGTAGGAAGGTCTACACCCTCTTGGTGGTTGATGAATATTCCAGGTTTACTGAGGTGTTCTTCCTTAGAAGAAAGGATGAAACCCTTGATGTCTTCATGAATTTTGTCAGGCAGATTTAAAATGAACTTTCAACTTCAGTAGTCAAAATAAGAAGTGACCATGGAATTGAATTTCAATCTGCTTCCATGTCTACATTCTGTGAAGAGAAAGGGATTCATCAAGAATTCTCCTCCATAAGAACACCCCAGCAAAATGGGTTAGCTGAGAGGAAAAATAGGACTCTCATAGAAGCTAGGAGAACATTATTGAGTGACACTTCTCTCCCTGAATATTTCTGGGCTAAGGCATTTAACACTGCATGTCATGTTCTCAATAGGGCTTTTATCACCAAAGGCCATAAGAAGACTCCTTATGAGATTTTGAAGGGCAGAAAACCAAAAATATCCTATTTCAGGATCTTTGGTTGCAAGTGTTTCATCTTGAACAATGGAAAGTCAAAAGTGACCAATTTTTCTGCCAAATCCCATGAGGTGGTCTTTCTTGGGTACAATAATAATAGTAAGGCATATATAGTCTATAACATGACAAATCAAGTTGTCGAATAATCTATCCATGTAGTGTTTGATGAGTCAAGCATGATTTACATAGAGCTGTCAAGCTCTTTGCCTAGTTCTGTAGGTACAAAATTCATGATGGAATAGCTCTCCATAAAAGATAAAGAACCAGGTGTGCAAGAAAAATATGGAGAGGGATGTTGTCAGAGGTAGCACATGACAGTATTGCTGGAGATGAAGACCATCCAGCTGAAGAAAATGGTGCTCAGTAAGAAGCTGCCAGGCTGCCCCCACCAGTCAGATATCTGAGAGATCATCCTCCAGATAAGATAATTGGTGAAGCAGTCAGGCTTCCCCATCAAGAGGGCATGACTGATATCTGCTCAGTCCAGCAAGGTAGACTCTGAGATTTATCTCAGAGTCAAGGTTTTATTTTATTTCAACTTCTTAATTAATTTCCTGTAGGATTTAGCTTACCTGAATCTGAGCTATAAGGAACTTTGTGCCTGAGTTATAGGTGACTAATTAGTCACTGAGGTAGGTTACCAGCTGGGGTACTAAGGTAGGATCTATGTGTAGATCTGAGAGTAGGGTTATCCTCCCAGCCTGAGTAGTAGGGCCTAGTACCAGAGATAGGTGACTGTTGAGTCACTAAGCTATATGTGACAAGTATGTCACTGAGTTGTAGGCCTTGGAGGAGGCTGAGTTGTAGGTTCCTAGAAGCGCACTAAGGTAGGTACCTAGAAAGGTACTGAGCTGTACGAGTGCTACAATACCTCTAGAGAAGGGCCTTGTGCCTGAAGTTGTAGGGCTAAGAAGCTTGAGTTGTAAGCCTTAGAGATAAGTATGAGGTAGGTGGTTTGTAGACCATTGAGCTATAGGAGAACTGTAGGGCTCAGAGGTAAGAACCTTTGTGGTTCTGAGGTAGGGTTCTGAAGAGAATCTGAGTATAAGGCTAAGGTACTGTGGTGCAAGCTATGAGGAGCATTTTGGAGGAGTTTTTGCCTTGTCTAACATAAGTTAAAAAGGTGGGAGGGAAAGTGGATGTACCAAATTGGGGAACCACTATAAATCACTATGTGCTTGCTGTGTGTTGGTTTTTCTATTTTATTGTAGGTGCTAAGGACAAGCTGTAGATAACCTTAGGAAGAAAGCAAAAGAAAATATAAAGGTTAATAAGAAAATAGCAAAAGGACTCAAGAATTTTAATAGACCTATTCACCCCACCCCCACCCCCCCCCCCACCCCGTTAGGTGACTAGCTAACCTAAAAGTAATAACTTTCACTGCCTTTTAATCATCTTCATGAAAATAGGCTACCGCGGCAGTAAGACTAGTGCCCGACTGTAGGTTCGCGTGCTTGTTGTGCCAGCTGTCATCTAAATCCTGGAATAATATTTCAAAATGAATCTTCCTTTTTCATAGATCTAGCGCCCCACGTTAGAAGGTAACGCCACGCAGTAGGTCAGTTACTCGAGGAATGCTTCTCGACACTCGTTGAGAGGCTAGAACAGCGCGACAATAACTATCGCCTAGCGGTTGATCGGTTACTCGAGAAATCCTTCTCGACATTCGTCAGGGAGGCTAGCACGGCACGGTAATAGCTATCGCCTAGTGATAGATCGGTTATTCATAGAATCCTTCTCGGCATTCATCGAGAGGCTAGCGCGGCACGGTAAGCACAATTGCTTGGCGGTAGTTTCCTAAGAGGCTGGCCCGAATAATTCCTTGCGTTAATGCGGGCGGTAGGACTAGCGCGGAGCAGTAGGTTCACGAGAACTCTGTCCAATTAATTCACGGCTACCGCTCGGCGATAAATTATACCGCTCGGCGTTAGTGTCCATAAGAGTCTTCTTCTTCTTGGCTTGATCTTGTCAACCTGCACACTCTATCAACACAAGACGTGATCAAATAAAACTCGGGAGTTAATATTCTCATACACAGGGAATTTGAAAAATCAGTTCCAACAACAACTGGAAGATCTTAGAGCGCTTCCACTCCTTAGCCAGTGTTGAGCTAAGGGCAACTCTAAAAGCGTTATAAGATAAGAGAGTAAGAAAACTTGAGAGCTTGCCACTATGGTACCCCCTTAAGTCTATTTATAGATTTCCTAAAATAGTCTACCAACATCGCAACTCGGTTGTTCTTAACGGATATATGCAGCTCAAATTAGTATGCCAATAGTGTAACTCCACTGTTTTGGGGGATACTGGCAGATCAGCAAGGGTGGAATGGTAAAACATGTTTTCTGGGAGAGTGGTTCTTGACGCTTCCACTCGCCTAGGGCAGCGAGTGCTCGATGAGGCTAGCACTCGCCGCCTCCACATGGCCTGGGGCGAGTGTAGACATGTCCTGCCCTACTCGCCTGTTACTACGGAGATCCAAGGGCGAGTGCAAGCCCACCCACTCCACTCGCCCCACTTATGATCCACCCCCAGCCTGGGTGAGCCGGGGAGCTCTCAAGGCACTCGCCTCCTTTCCGACTCGCCCAAGTCTTTGGACCACATGATTTGACTTGTCTGGATCTTGCCAATCCTACTCGGCGGATACCAGGTTGTATATAATCCCCGCTCTTTGTGAGATTTCCCCAAGCTCGTAAAGATTCATCCAACCCCAAGAGATTCGGCAAGTGCGGTATGAGCTGGCGGGAATTTTTTGGTAGGATCCACAAGCTGCTATATATATGCCCACCTGCTTAGGAGAGCATTGCCAATCCCCCCACTTTTCTGCCTTTTGCCATCATGCCTCTTTCAAAGGAGTTTTAAGAGAGGCTCATCCATGCCAGGGCCCTCAAATCCTCCCGCTCTGCCGAGCTGAGCCCCTAGCTCTCAAACCTATCGTCTCATGAATCACCAAAACATAAATTTTCCAAAAAGGCCAAACCTGACCCCCAAAGTCGGCGAGGCCATTCTAAATGATCTAGCATCTACTCTGGATTGTGGGCTCGCCTCTTCCTCCTTGATGGTCGCCAAACCTAAAGGGAAGGAGATTGAAAACATCCACATTGATCCTGGTACCCACATAGGTGTTGTGGTCACCCCTCTGATGTGAGTTGATTCCCCTCAAATAGACTCGCGCCTCAAAAATACCACCAACTCCCGTGCGAAGAGCCCGACGCCCACCTTTGGGACAACTAGGCTGGGCACGTTGTCATCAAACTCACCAGCTCGTGAACACTCGGGCTCTTGCCCCCGATCTTACACTTACTGGGGTAGGTGTTAGGGACATCCCCATCCCGAGTTTTTATATGGTCATCTCCCCAAGCTCCTATATTCCGGGTCACGGAAAGACCCTCACTCTCCTCTCGTTCCCAACATCAGCGACAGTCGATCTCTTCTCGTAAGTCGCACCTCCACTGGATTATCTCGCATAGTTAGTTCTGTGCATTCGCCATATTTAGAATCGCAGGTCTCTTATTTGGATTTATTATCATCGCAGGACTTCCCGGTCAATCTGAATCCAAAGAATCCTTTGACTCGGCACTCTACTCGCTACATCCCTCCCCCAGCGCGTTAAAAGGATTTTTGTACTCCTCCATAGAGCCTACCAAGATGAGGAGGAGAACTATCATGATCCTCAAGAGGTATGGGCTCGCGCTACGTGAGATCCAAGAGGAGAGGGTTGTTAACGTGCACCGGCTGCGCGTGCTTGAGCAAGACAACGTGCTACTAGCGAATTAGATGAAGCGTGGCTCGGCTAGTGGGATGACTTCCCCAGGACCCCTCATGGATCTGATACAGGAGAACCTACGCTTCATTCTCTAAGTCCTGAAATTGGTCTGGGAGTTCAACAACCCATGCCTACAACTGTGGATAGGGGTGCGAGGCTGAGGTTGATGGAAATGGCTCATTACCTGAGCCTACCAGCACTCGCCCCCTTGACCCCTTGGCTCTCGCATTGTAATAATATTTCTCCTCCCCAGCTACCATTCTTCTGAACATTGGTACAACATTGTAATAATTTTAACAATGTTTTATACTTTAATGTCTGTCGGTCTCGCATGACTAATACTATGCTTCAGATTTGGCTCATTTTAGGATAAAACAGGTCACGAGAATCTGACGAGCTGGGTTGGCGAGTTAGTCTGAGTAAGCAGATCGGCAGGAGTTAATTTATTTTCTATAAAGAGGCCCCCTTACCTACCCTCGGACCATCTGTTGGGTATTGTGTCCACAATAACCTAGATTTGTATGAAGTCACCCTTAAACTAAGATGAAATAAGTTTGTATTTGATACTCTTTTAGAGTTGAGTGCTTGCAGGTGATAATTGCCAAGTGTAAACCATTGTCAGTCTACAATGAGTCACCAAACATATGACCATACAATGTAATCCCTCATTATGTGATCCATGGTGTTGACTCGTGTGTAGCCTCTCTATTGGGACACACTTCTTTTTTAAGTACTAAAGATATGGAAGAAACTATGGGTTGTTGATCTCCAAGAAGAAAAATTAAAATCTTGTTAAGAAATTTTGCTAAGTCAAATTCTTGAGAGGTTCAAGTCTAGTACTCGAGAAGCAAGCTTTATCTCGAGAAAGCAACAGTTATTACTCGAGAAGGCCAAGCTTTGTCTCGAGAAGCAGAAGTCATTACTCGAGAAGGCAAAACTTTGTCTTGAGAAAGCAGAAGTTATTACTCGAGAAGGCCAAGATTTTTCTCGAGAAAGCAGAAGTCATACTCGAGAAGCCGAAGTTATTTCTCGAGAAGTCAAAATTGTTCTCGAGAAGTCAAGTCAGCTCTTGAGAAGTCATCACCTATTTCTCGAGTAACATAAATTATTTCTCGAGTAAAAGTCTTTTATTTCTTGAGAAGCCAGAACTTATTTTCAGTGTTTTCCTTAAGTACTTCTTCTCGAGAACCTTATACCTCTTCTCAAGAAACAGAAGCTGTTCTCGAGAAGTCAATCCTTCACTCGAGAAATGAAGTTCAATTCATTGTATTTTTCGTTAAGTCCCAACGGAAGTAATTTCAAATTGATCTCGTTTCTTATTGGTCCACATATTCTCTCATTAATGATTATGACCGTTAGAAAAGTCCTATAAAAGGTCTTATCATAATCGACTAACCATATTAAGAAAATTAAGTATTCTAAATCGCATATTTTTCATTCTAAATCGGGAAGCGCCGCCACTGTTCATCATCTTCTTCGCCTCTAACCTTCTCTGATCCAAGATATTCAGAACAAGAAGGTTTCAACAGATCAAGACTTTCAACATCGACAGATCTATTCCTTGATCGTGCTGATCCTAAATTTTCAGATCCATAGATTTCGCATTTGTCTTCTTCGATCCGTTTCTGACAGAGCTTCAAATTTTAAGAAAGAAGAAGGGCCGAAGACTCAAATTTGAAATAATTCTGTTTGTATATTTTTTGTAAAATACTTTATTCTTGTAGGATATTTTTCTCTGAGTTGTAGGAGCTTTGTTCTCCGAGATTTTTGATAGAGTGTTTTGACTCCGAGTTATAGGGGCATTGCTCTGAGTTGTAGGATTCTTTTCCAATCTGAGCTAATATTTAAGTAGTTGAGTCTAGCGTGGTGCTAGATCGGTGAGGTGGAGAGTGGACTTACCCAAGGTTGGGGAACCACTATAAATCTTTTGTTTTCTGTGGCTTGCTTGTTTATTTTCTGCGCTCCATCGTTAAAAGTTTTTATTCTGCAAAAAGATACATACCTAACCTATTCACCCCCTCTAGGAGATTTAGGTAGACAACAGAAAACATCAATTGGTATTAGATGGAGGTTGTTCATCAAAAAGGTTAACACATTGAACAGATCTGCTCCAAGTTGTCTTAAGAGGATACAAGCATGGACCGAGCCAAGGATTTTGCTAAGCTTCCCTCATGCACAAAGAGTAACTTTCCCATGTGGAAAGAAAGAATAAAATTCTTCATGGAAGCTGTGGATCCAAGGATCTTTATGATAGTGGAAGAGTGACCCTATGTTCCAATGACAGCCTCCACCACTGACCCAACAAAGCAAGTTCCAAAGAAGCTTATGGATCTTGATAAAGATGAGATTGCACTTGTCTCTTTAGACAAGAAAGCCAAGAATATCATCGCAAGTGCATTCGATGATTCTATGTTGCAGAATCTGATTAACTGCTGATCAGCCAAGGAAATGTGGTAGTCTCTTATCATCCTGATGGAAGGTACATAAAAGGTAAGGGATGACAGAAGATCCCTCCTGAATCAGAAATATAAAGAATTCAGATAAGGTCCCAAAGATTCTATTGCTAATACTTTTGAAAGCTTGTTCAAGACTTTCAACAGCCTAAGAGTCTATGGCCGGGTCTTCACTAATGGAGAACTGAATGACAAATTTCTAAGATCCCTGACTAAGGAATGGGACAACAAAGTCTGTGCAATCTGGGAGTTTGGTAAGCTTGTAGAGACTGACCTTAGAATCTCTTTGGAAAGCTTATGTCGTATGAGCTCCAAATAAACTCAAGAAAAGCTGAAGAAGAAAAAAGTCGGTCTTCATCCAAGGAGAAGTCTATCGCTCTAAAGGCAGACATCTCGAGGAAGTCAAAAGCTACATCTCCTGCTCCTGCAGGAAGAGAGTGAAGAAGAAGCTTCAAAGCCAAGTACCTCGGGCTCAGAGCTATCTGAAGGTGAGTTTTCTCTTCTATCAAGGCAGTTCAAGAAGTTCTTGAATAAGAAGAAACAGTGGAGATACAAAGATGCCTTGTCCAAAAGATCACGTCATGATGGTGATCGTCACTTGAAAGTCTCAAGTAGCCAAGGCAGGTATCACTCAAAACCGAACAAACATATTTCTTCTAACATTGTTTATTATTATTGCAATAAGCTAGGACACATCATAGCTGATTGCCCTCACAAGTAGGAGGGTGGAAGAAGATAGGAGAAGAAATCTTCTTATAATAAGAAGAAAACGGAAAGAAGCCTAGTAGCCAAGAAGGCTAAGACCCTCAGCAATACAGACTCATCTGAGTCTAGGGATGATGAGGAAGCCTACTTTGGGCTCATGGAACGTACAGTTGAAGAAGAAGAACCCCAGTTCACTAGGAAGGTAAACTCTCACACCCCTTTCTCGGAATCAGATTCTTCTGACCACGATCATGAGGACTGTTCGTCGAATGATGAATCTGAACTCATGACTCAATACAAAGAGTTAATCAAGGCTTACGACAAATGTTGAAGAGTGGCAAGAACTCAAGCTTAGGAGATTAAATCTCTTAAGGCTGAGGAGAGCACTCTGAGGGAGGAATTTATAATGATGGACTCACTCAGAAAGGAATTCCATGATGCGATGGAAGAATATTATAAAGCTCTCGAGCACCAGAACCTGAAGGAGAAATTCATTCAAAAGTTGGAAGAACAACTTGCTGCTGAAAAGAAACTTGTTGAACTTTTCTCCAAGCCTAAGACAGTCCTTCCACTTATGGTTGAATTCTCTTCTCATGGTAAAAGAGCTGTCTTAGTCTATGTGGTTGCCCCTAGTAAACCTTCTAGGAGAAATAAAGCTTAAATAAGATATAATGTTGCCAAGAAAGCTCTAGCCAAGGAGAAGGGGAAAGCTCCTCAAGACCAATCTTCATTTAAAAAGGTTATCTTTCCAACAAATGAGTTTTATCTTGATTCATCTTATGATCACTTTGCCCTGCTTATATAAAGCCCAAGTCTCGGTATGAAGGCTGGACCTGTCCCTGAAACTTTGGTGAAAGTGTCTTAAAGGCATTTTATGAGGAGATCACACTTTAGAGCTACGTCCCTTACAGTCATGGTCATAACATCAAGAAATCTTCAAAAGTTAAACCCATTGTGGAAAAAGGAGAAGAAGTCATGTGAGTGCCATCACCACGAAGCTTCTACCTCTAAGTTTGTTGCCCATGCTAGACCACACTCTAAAAAGGTCAAGCAGGAGAACTTTAGGCAAAGATACAAATGGTTTGACTATTGGTGTTGCGGAAAATTTGGTCACTTTGCAATAGATTGCTAGTTTAACCTTAGATATTATGTACCTCCTCAAGTTAATAATGTGAGAAAGACCACTCACAATGTTAACATACATAGGGGTAGTATGCTAACTAGAGACCAAGGACCCAAACATGTTTGGGTTCCTAAGGAAAATTGATTCAACTTTTGCAGGAATATCCAAAGGCCACCAAAAATGCTATCTGTTATTTGGACAGTGGATGCTCTCGGCATATGACCGGGACTAGAAGCCTACTCTAGAATTATTCTCCAGTCATGAATAGGCCAAAGGTCTTCTTTAGAGGTTCTGACAGAGGGATTACAAAAGGCTACGGTATGATTACTAATGGTAGTGTATCCTTCTAAGATGTTGCTTATGTTGAAGGATTGGAACACAATCTTATAAGCATAAGCAAGCTCTGTGATAAAGGATACATAGTAGAATTTCATACAGATAAGTGTTTGATAAAATTGGTCGATAACTTAGAAAAGATTCTATCAAGCACTCATAGTAGGAATATATTTTGTTTAAATTTTATTAGCAGAGACTCTTTTATGCCAGTGTTCTTTTTGGCAAAAGATACTGCGCCTATGGTTACCAATGGCACAAGAGATTATCACATATAAATTACAAAACTATTAATAAATTATTTTTTCTTAATTTAGTATGTGATGCACTCAACGTTAAGTGCATTAAAGATAGACCTTGTCACGCATGTGTAAAAGGCAAGCAAACAAGGGCTACTTTTAAAAGAATTAGTGGCAAAGACTCTAATAGGTGTTTACACCTACTTCATATGGACTTGTTCGGTCCACTGCAATTTAGAAGTTTGGGAGGTAAGGATTATACATTGGTTATTATTGATGATTACTCTCGCTTTACGTGGGTGTTCTTTCTAAAACACAAGTAAGATATTTTTGATATCTTTACTAATTTTGTTAGGCAAGTTCAGAATGAATACAGCTGATCTGTTGTTAAAATCAGAAGTGATAATGGAACAGAGTACAACTCTTGAGCCATGACAGAATTCTGTGAAAGTATTGGTTTCTTTCATGAGTTTTCCTCTCCTCGTACTCCTCAATAAAATTGAGTTGCTGAGAGAAGGAATAGAACACTCATCGAGGCTTGCAGAAACATGTTGAGTGAGTCCTCACTACCGGAATATTTCTTGGTTGAAGCCGTCAACACAGCATGCCACGTGCATAATCGAGCACTCATAAACAAGAACCATAATAAGACATCTTACGAACTACTAAAGGCCAGGAAACCTACTATAAAATATTTTAGAATCTTTGGTATTAATGCTTTGTCCTTAACAAAGGGAAGTATCACATAACTAAATTTAGTGAAAAGAGCTTTGAAGGTATTTTGGTAGGTTATAGTAGCCAAAGTAAGGTATATAGGATTTTTAATAAGAAAACCCTGGTTGTAGAAGAATCTATTAATGTTGTATTTGATGAGATGAGCTTGCTGCAAGGCATCTCTTCTAGTGTGTTTTTTAAAGATGCAGGTTTAAGACTAAAGGAATTAAACTTTGATAAGCCGACTGAAGAAAAAGCTCAAAAGGTCATCAAGATCACAACTCCAACCCCAATTTGAGAGGATGATCAACATGATGAAGATGTCATCTAAGTTGATGAAGTCACTCCAGTGATAGAGGAAGATCCAAATGCAAGAACCCTAGAGCTCAAACACTTGAAGGATCACCCAATTGATCAAATCATAGGAGATCCTCGGGATGGTGTCAGAACTCGTAGAGGTACAACTAATGAAAATCTATATTTAAGTTTCCTCTCGCAGGTTGAACCAAAGAAGTTTGAGGAAGAAAACTCATACGCATCTTGGATAATTGCATTGGAAGAACTGAATCAATTCAAGCGTCGCCAAGTCTGGAAGCTTGTTCTAAGACCTAAAGGTAAGAACATTATCGGAACAAAGTGGGAACAAGATGGAGAAAGATGGAATAATTATAAAGAACAAGGCCAGACTCGTCGCCAAGGTATATGGACAAGAAGAAGGAATCGACTTCAATCAGACGTATGCTCCAGTAGCAAGGATGGAGGCAATCAGGTTGTTCCTAGCATATGCAGCACTTAAGGGCTTCACTATCTATCAGATGGATGTGAATTCGTCCTTCCTTAATGGTTACATAGAGGAATAATTGTATGTTGAACAACCTCCAGGTTTTGTTGATTCTAACCATCCTGAGCACGTTTATCTTTTATTTAAAGTTTTATATGGTTTGAAACAAGCTCCACGAGCTTGGTATGATACGCTGTATAACTTTTTTCTTGAGAACAAGTTCACAAGAGGAAAGATAGATAAGCAATTAATTCTTAAGGAAATAAAAGGCAAGATTTTACTAGTGCAAATCTATGTCGATGACATCATATTTGGCTATACTGAAGACAACCTTTACAAAAAGTTTTCCAAACTTATGCAAAGGAAGTTTGAAATGAGCAGTATGGGAGAGCTGAAGTATTTCTTAGGACTTAAGGTGAAATAATCTGAAGATGGAATTTTCAGCTCTCAAACAAAATTCACCAAGGAGATAATTAAGAAATTCGGAATGGAGAACGCAACCATTATGATGACTCTAATTAGTTCAGGTATATCTCTAGACAAGGATGAGAAAGGGAAACCTTTTGATGAAACCAAGTACATAAGCATAATTAAATCCTTGCTCTATCTTACTGCTTGTAGACCAGACATAATGTTTTCAACATGTGTGTGTGCTAGATTACAAGTGAACTCTAAGGAATCTCACTACACTACTGCAAAGCGGATTTTAAGATACCTTAAAGGTACACCAAATCTTGGCGTATGGTACCTAAGAAGTAATGATAGTGAACTGATAGGTTTTTCAGATGTAGATTTTTCAGGAAGCAAAGATGACAGCAAAGGAACTTCTGGGACTTGTTAATTCCTAGGAATAAGGCTTATCTCCTCGAGCAGCAAGAAGCAGAATTATGTCGCAATTTCAACAACCATGTCAGAATATATTTCTGCAGGTAGTTGTTATGCACAACTGCTATAGATAAAGAAAGAATTTGAATACTATAATATGAAGTTCAAGAACATTCTGATGTTTTGCGACTCCTCCAGTGCAATTACAATCGCTAACAACCCGGTCTCTCACAGCAGGAAAAAGCCCATAGATCTGAGGTACCATTTTATCAGGTGAGCATAAGGAGCATGTAGACATCAATCTCTAGTATGTTCCAATTGACAAGCAGGTTGCAGACATTTTCACGAAGCCACTGGACGAGGCCATGTTTTTATTCTTCAAAACACTACTTGGCATGCTCAATAAGGAAGAATGAAGAAAAAGGTCTCATAGCAAAGTTCAAGAATCAGGCTACACTTCAAAATTTAAGAAAATTCTATCTCTGGACTTCACTTCTCGAGAAGATGCTCATCACTCGAGTACTCAGATCTCTACTCGAGAACCAAAGTTGATTCCCGAGAAATATTTCTCGAGTACTTATCTAGTTCTCGAGAACTTCAGATTTGCTTCTCGAGAAAGAATTTCTCTACTCGAGAATAATTTCTTCTTCTTGAGAACTTCTTTGTCTCCTCTCGAGAAATGACTTGTCTCTCGAGAAATCTGATGCCGATTTTCTTTCTCAAGTTCAAATTTTTGATATTGGCACCAAGAAACTCCTACTGCCATATTTTTAGGTATTTTATTATTATTAATTCCTTCATCATCACAATTTAAGATTTATATAAATATATTAAGTTCGGAAAACCCCAAAATCATGAATCTCAAATCTTTTCTCGAGAAAAGGAAACCTTTCATCTTCACTATCGCCGCAGTTCTCCTGCTATCATTTAAGTTTTTCTCTTAGAAGGCAAGATATCTGTTCATCTATCTTGATCGATGGCTCCTCCGTCGAAAGTTGGTATTGGCAGTGAGCTAGTTTCCATAGGAATTGCGAACTCTCTGACAATTTCTTCAATGTTCTGTTGCTACTAGAAGCTGTCGGACTTTCATTAATTTTGGAACATCCATGTAAGATTCTACTTCCTTAAGTCGAGGAATTCTTCCAGAATGCCAAAATAAAAAGAAATGGGGAGATTCTCAAAAGCAATGTTTGCGTACTCAAGATCAAGCTGACCGCCCCAATCGTCTCAAAGCTCCTTCGGCTGCCTATCATCGATGAGGAAGATGACCTAATTATCGAAGATTATGATTGCACCTACAGATACTGTGTTGTCTCCACTACTGTGTGCACTATTTGCCGCCCTAATCTCAATGCAAAGAGCAAGTTACTTGTGGACATTCTCAGAAAAGTCCTTCTGTGCCGCACAAGTTCAATCAGCTTCATCACAAATGATTTATTTGACATGATGACTGTTGTAATCTGCAGGAAGAAATTTCAGTGGGGTATGCTGATTTTTGAAAAAATCAAAGACAGTATTAATGTACCCAATTTTGGCAGAATAGTTTCTCCTCTCCTTCATGAGCTCAAGCAAGAATTTTTTGATCTCTTTAAAGGTATTTCTTTGCATCACATGAATAAATTCTCCATTTCTTCCATTCAGAGATGGGAACTCAAGATTCAGAATCCTGGACAATCTGCCGAAGCCCATGATCTCCAAGTGGATAAGGACAGGACTCCATTTTCCCCTTTACATCAAGTAGCTGTCACATAAGGTGTAGTTGCTGAGGGGGAGCCTACTCCTGCAATCCTAGAGATAAGTCAGTCAACTCTTCCTTCAGATGTTGCTCCACTTGCTGCTATACCTTCAGAAGTTTCTGCTCCTGCTGAAGAAATGCTTACTGATGACCAAGTAAATGATCAAGTTAAATCTACAGAAGATGAAATCAATAGGATGATAGAAGAACTCACCTCCACATAAACTATCTCCCCTCTGCCTGAAGAAACTCCATCTCAACAAGAACATCCATCTCAGCAAGAAAACCCTTCTCAGCCAGAACATGCATCTCAACTAGAATATTCTCCAGAACTAGTTGAACCACCTCTCCCAAGTCTTCATTTCAACATTCCATCTTTCATAGATGAAGTTGTAGAAGCTGAAATTACACCTGCTAGAAAAAAATAGACTTCCACTTCTAATGTTCACATTGAAGAAGTCATTCCCTGGATAGCTCCAATCCAACCTCCTCCAGCTGTAGCAATTCCCGAAGATACCCTTCTGGGTAAAATTGAATCTTTGTTAGCCCAACAGAGAATTTATTTTGACAACTCTCTTAAAGTTTTCATAAATAAAATAACTGCTCTAGAGAAAGAGATGAGTAGAGGCTTTGCTGAAATTTAGCACAATACTGATTCCCTAAAACACTTATTTCAAATAGGTGGGAAAGCCTTAGAGCACATAATTACTAGCATTGGCCATGTCATGGACCAATCAATTACTTTGGCAAACAATCAGATTCAGTTGGAAAAGAATGCTCAAGAGCACAATTTCAAGACATGTGAAGAAGTTGGCAAGTTCAAGGATGATGCCATCAACACCCTATCTGTAGAAGTCGAAAAGGGGGAGAAATTAGTCAAGGAATATTTAGAGAAATCTGATAGTACCATGAAAACTCTTTGGGAAGGAAAGCTAACAGAGATACTTGCTGATGTTCAAACCCAGATTGATGGTGTCAAATTTCATACCTATTATACAACAGTTTGGATTCATAACCAAATATTTCCTAAATTTTAAGTTGATCCAAATGTTGTTCCTCATCATCTCAATCCTATTTCCCAGCATCCTTCAGCCCTATAGCCCTCATTCTCTCTCAAATCTGAACATTACGATGCTCCTCCTCCTGAAACTTATGCTCAAGTCTGGAATTCTGAACAAGTGGATGTGCCTCCTCAATTACCTCCTGATGTGCAAATTCCAAAAAGAAGAAAGTATGGTGATGATGCTTCTGCAAGCAGATACACACCTATACTAGAACATGCTGTAAGAGAATATACTGAAGTTTTGAGCCCCACTTCTGAGTCAATCATTCTGAATACTTTAAGATCAGTTGTGGAATTCAGAGAAAACAAGGATAACTACTTTATGAGTATAAAAATATACAATTTTATATCGTATTAAATTTGCATATTTATAAATAAAACCTTAGTTTTGATATATAAAACTAACTATTTTTATTATATTGTATTTTTTATGTTTTAGATTTATTTTATAAGTTTTTATGAATTTTTTGTATTTTTTAATTAGATCACGCCCCTAGGTCACGCCCGTGACCTAGGGCGTGACAGCCCTTTTTAATCTTCTTTTCCTGTTTCTGTTTTTTTCCCATGAAAATCGGGAAATAGCTGGACACGCCCGCTAAACACGACCGTGAAAAAAGCAACTCGCCCGTGACCTAGTGAAGTTCTATCAAGAAATCCAGCAAGCTGTCACGCTGTCGCAACACCCCATGCCGCCTTATGAATCAGCTATCGGACACGTCCGTGACAGCATCAGTCATGCCCGTTACCTGCTCAAATTCTATCCGAAGTTCAGCCCCGCTTGTCACCTGTCCCGACAGACAGGAAGTCACGCCCGTGACCCTATCATGCCCTACCCGACACGCCCGTGTCAGGGGGTGTGTCACTTTTTTTTCCTATAAATAGATGGGCAGGGATGAGTGGAATTATTGGAACACCAGCAGCTTCCTTAAGAACTATTAGGACTCCCCAGCTCTCTGACAAGGAACTGGTAGTAGCTTTTAAGTATTCTAAAGTTCTGTAAGTAGTAATATTTTAGCATTCTTTTCAGCTTTTTAGAAAGTTGTAATAATTTTTCGGACTTTATAAAATAGACTCTTTCAATTTTAATTCTGAGTACTTTACTGCTTTATTTTCAGTTTTTACTTTATTTTTTTCATACTATCCTGAATGAAAGGCGAAGTTCTGCTTATGTCCTGGATTAAGATAGTGTGAAACTGCTTTAAAAATTATTTTCAAACCCTTATTAATTCATACTATCCTGAATGAAGGGCGAGGCGAAAGCCTATGACCTGGATTAAGATAGTGCGGAAGCTCTGCAAAATTTTACTACTCTATCCCAAAAACAAAGATGAAGTGAAAGCTTAAATCTTGGATTAAGATAGATAGGTAGATATTATTTTCTGTACCTTATACCACCCCCATCCTAAGAAGAGGCTAAGAACCCTTAGCACTTGGTCAAGATGAGCTCTGGGCTGGATATTATTCTCAACTATTTCAACTCTACTTTCTAGTTATCTTAACTAGGGTTTTCTGTTAATTGATCATATACCAGGTGAAGAGACACTACGTTTACGTTAAACTATTTTAAATGCAAGCCTCCCCGATCGTACTTTCGAGTTAGTGATGCTACCAAAGAGACCCTCTCGTTAAGTTAGGTAATAAAGAAATAAAGTTGTTCTTTAATAGCTGAATTAATATTCTCTCAAAGTAATTCTGAAATCAAGGACTACCTTCTAAGTCCATAGCTTAAAAAAATCACGAATATATATTTTTCTATCTTTTGTTTTTAAATATAAACTCCACCCCGTTCGTTCGATAAAATAATAGTCCGTTCTAAAAAGTAGAATAATTAACACCGATTCCAAGAAAAATACGACCTTGATATTTTCTACAAAATACTATACTCCTATGCGATAGGTACTCTTGCCTTAATCCACAGCATATAAGTAAGTAAAAAAGAGATAGACTTATATACGTAAAAGATTATATAAAACCAAATCTATCTTCTTTAAAACAAACTGTACTTATCACTACTACTCTCACTCTGAATGGGAACAGTATGAGAAGTCTATGACTCTGAGAAGGCTTCATGATAGGAAGTATAGTCGCGAAGACCCCTCTTCTCCCCCCAGGCCAGACAATATATTTTCCAAAGCCATTCATTTATTTCTAGAGACAGGAAGAAATTCACCAGAGACAGCAACAACAACAGTCCAAGAAGTAATAGAAGAATATTAGAAGTTTCTTTATGAGATTTTGTAGAA
The DNA here is from genome assembly GCA_039513925.1 of Platanthera zijinensis. Lineage (NCBI taxonomy): Eukaryota > Viridiplantae > Streptophyta > Magnoliopsida > Asparagales > Orchidaceae > Platanthera > Platanthera zijinensis. The sequence continues at coordinate 129,885,453 of CM077080.1, forward strand.
TTGGATTTTTCTTGGACAATATCTATAAATATAAATCTTTTCATTTTGATGATCAAATTTTTCTATAACATAGAATTTCTCATTATTACTTTGTTTACTAGTTATTTTATTTATTTATCTTGATGCAATTCACCTTAGTGTAGAGGGTTCTGACATCTATAAATAGGGGGAGATTGTTGGGTATTGTATCCACAATAATCTAGATTTGTATGAAGTCACCCTTGAACTAAGATGAATTAAGTTTGTATTTGATACTCTTTTCAAGTTTTGTGCTTACAGGTTATAATTGCCAAGTGTAGACCAATTTTAGTCTACAATGAGTCACCAAACACAGGACCATACAATGTAATCCCTCATTGTGTGATCCATGATGTTGACTCATGTGTAGCCTCTCTATTGGGGCACACTTCTTTTTCAAGTACTAAATATATGGAAGAAACTATGGGTTGCTGATCTCCAAGAAGAAGAATTAAAATCTTGTTAAGAAATTTTGCTAAGTCAAATTCTCGAGAGGTTCTACGTCTAGTACTCGAGAAGCAAGCTTTGTCTCGAGAAAGCAGAAGTTATTACTCGAGAAGGCCAAACTTTGTCTCGAGAAGAAAAAGTCATTACTCGAGAAGGCCAAGCTTTGTCCTAAGAAAGAAGAATTTATTACTCGAGAAGGCCAAGCTTTGTCTCAAGAAAGCAGAAGTCATTACTGGAGAAGCCGTAGTTATTTCTCGAGAAGTCTAAATTATTCTCGAGAAGTCCAGTCAGCTCTCGAGAAGTCATTACCTATTTCTTGAGTAATAGAAATTATTTATCGAGTAAAAGTCTTTTCTTTCTCGAGAAGCCAAAACTTATTTTCAGTGTTTTCCTTAAGTACTTCTTCTCGAGAACCTTATACCTCTTTTACATAAACAGAAGTTGTTCTTGAGAAATCAATCTTTCAGTCGAGAAAAGAAGTTCAATTTTTTGAATTTTTCGTTAAGTCCCGACGGAAGTAATTTAAAATTGATCTCGTTTCTTTTTGGTCAACGTATTCTATCATTAATGATTATGACTATTAGGCAAGTCCTATAAAAGGTCTTATCATAATCGACTAACCCTAATAAGAAAATTAAGAATTCTAAATCGCATATATTTCATTCTAAATCGAGAAGCGACGCCACTGTTCATCGTCTTTTTTGTCGCTGACCTTCTCGGATCCAAGAGATTCGGAACAAGAAGGTTTCAACAGATCAAGACTTTAAACATCGACAAGACCTATTCCTTGATTGTGCTGATCCTAAGTTTTTAGATCAAGAGATTTCGCCTTTGTCTTCTTCGATTTTTTTCTAACAGAGCTTCAAATTTTAAGAAGGCAGAAGGGCTGAAGACTCAGATCTGAAATATTTCTATTTGTATATTTTCTGTAAAACACTTTATTCTTGTAGGAGATTTTTCTCCAAGTTATAGGAGCTTTGTTCTCCGAGATTTTTGTAGAAGTGTTTTGACTCTGAGTTGTAGGGGCGTTGCTCCAAGTTGTAGGATTGTTTTCCAATCCGAGCTAATAGTGAAGTAGCCGAGTCTAGCGTGGTGCTAGATCGGTGAGGTGGAGAGTGAACGTACCCAAGGTTGGGGAACCACTATAAATCTTATGCTTTCTATGGCTTGCTTGTTTATTTTCTGCGCTCCGTCATTAAAAGTTTTTATTCTGCAAAAAGATGAGGACCTCACCTATTCACCCCTCTCTAGGATTTTTAGGTAGACAACTAAAGACATCACCATCACTTTTATTATTAACACATACCCCCCTTAGTAACACTTCTCGCCACTCGCACTCGCACAAGGATCTACTAAAATGGGAAAGACATGAGCTTATGCTTATGTGAGTTCTAAGTGCGCAAAGCAGTTTTACGAGTACCCCTTCTTCGACGGGAATACCTCGGAGGAGGATTATCTCTCATTCATGGTGGATTATGTCCCTTAAGGGTTCACTGTGCGTCGGCCTAGGATGGGCTAGGTGATTAACACGTTCCTCCCTAACGATCCTTCCATCCCCATCTCGCATTTCGATGTGGGGTTGCACTTGCCCCTCTTGCCAAAGGTTTGTCAAGTGCTAAAATACTTTGGGGTTATCCCCGTGTAGATAAACCCCAACGCAATCGCCAAGCTTGTTGCTTTCGCGAGCTTCCTTCGGAAGGAATGGATTGAGTTCCATCTTGCTATCTTATGAAAGCTCATCATCTACTACGCCAACAAACACGGGGTTGCCTTCTTCATCGGTTAACAGTTCAAGGTGTGCGAGATGGCCCACAAGAACTACAACTAGTTCACAAAGTTTATCTTCATCAAGTTCGATCTTGGCAACATTCCATTAGCGCCAATCCAGTGGGGCGAGGAGACATACCGGCCTCGAACCCATACGGGAGATGACTCCAACCTCCACAAGCTCTTCCTCAATAAATACTTTGAGGTATCCTTCCCGTGAAGGGGCCTCGACTCTCTCCCGCCAGTCCATCCCGGCAAAGATGAAAGGAGGGGTTTGATCTGATTACTCTAGGGGGGGGGGGGGATAGAGTATTAAAAATTTTGGTTTATTCTTAATTTATATCAGAGTGAAAATAGTGATACCCTATAGTAGTTAAGAAAAAGAAAATAGGCTAACAATTCCAGCAATCACAAATACAGCAAGAACAAAACAAACAGAAAATGTGCAACCAAACAACACAAGAAATTTATAGTGGTTCCCATAAACTTGGGTACATCTACTCTTCTACCACCCTATAAGGAATCCACTAACAGATTTTGATAAGATGACTGCCACCTATGATCTTTTGATCAGGTGCTCAAAAACCAATCTCAAGTATTTTGATCAGGAGACTTGCAAGCAAGCTAACTTTTGAAGGGAGTTAAAACCCTATACAGTGGGGTGGAAAGAGGTTGATGGAAGTCTTCTCTTTTCTCAAAAACAACTTGAGAAGACTATATATATTCTGATGGTGTCAAAGCTCCCCCTGAGAAGACGAAGGTTCCGGAAGAATGAGCTTTGCTCAAGGGTGAGTAGGTCTTCAGTTTTGATCTGCCAATGTCCAGGAAATCCAGTTGACTTATGTTGAATCAAAGATTTCTGTAGATTCCTAGAACTAAAGATTAAGAAGACTCTTGATATCTTATGATTGTTCTTCTTCAGTCTTGAGTATTGGTAAAGAATGAAAACGCGATGAGAGAGAATGAATGAGACGTCCAGTGGTTGAATGTTCTCTATGCTGTCTCTCTTCTTTTCCTGTCTCTGTATCCTTGAAAAGAGAGAATCTCTTTTTAATATTTTTTTCAATTAATTCTCCTTTGAATTTTGAATAACTTCCTTAAATGTTGGCTTATCTGGAGAATTAAAAATGGCTGGAATAAAACATTTATGAGTTTCCCCATCTGTCCTTGATAGAATAAGCAAATAATTATTCTAATGAATACCATATTTAATGCAGCCAATAATTAATATATCCAGATGAATATGTGCATTAAATACTCAGAATAATATTGCTAATAAATGAGAAAATAAGGAAACAGGAGGAGGGAAAAACTCATTCTGGAACCAGACAAAAAACGTCGAACTCTGAACAGAATTCGTCGACCTGAGATCTAAGATCGTCGACAAGAGAATTCCAGTTCATCGACCTGAGCTCTGCGAACTGCTAACTGAGAAATACTTTCCAAATCTTTATACCCACTTAGTTCCAATGACTAGATAGTCTTTGAGTCTCGGAACTAAGTCCCAAACTCTGCATCTCTCAAATTGATTGAGCTCCTCTTGCATTGCATTGATCCAGTGTGGATCTTGCTCTACATCATTAATGGATTGGGGCTCAATTTGAGATATGAAGCAGGCATGCATCAAATCTTGGTTTAGTTGATGCCTTGTCTGCACATCAACTGACATGTCTCTAATTACTTGAGATGTGGGGTGATCTCAAAGTGTGATATATTAAGTGGGTGGAGTTGGTTATTCAACATCTTTGGGAGTAAATTCCTCTGGTGGAATAGGATTAGCTGTTGTTGGTTCTGTATTGACATCAGTTTCTTCATCATCACATTCTTCAGAAACATGTTGAGGAGGATGTGTAACAACCTCATTGGTTAGGGTCAACTCATTTAGTCTCTCACACATGTTAGGTACCTACAAAGTTTCACTGGTAGAAGCAGTCTTCTCCTTGTAAAACATGTTAGTCTCATCAAAAGAAACATGAATAGACTCTTCAATTTTTAAAGTAGATTTGTTATAAACCCTATAAGCCTTGCTTACTTGGGAATATCCAAGAAAAATTCCCATATCATACTTGGCTTCAAACTTACTAATATATTTCTTATTGTTGTTGTGAATATAACATAAGCATCCAAATATTTTAAAGTAGTCTATTTTAGGTTTCTTCCCTTTTAGTAGCTTATAAGGAGTCTTATTCTTAAGCTTGTGTATAAGACTTCTGTTCAGCACATAATTTATTGTGCTTACAGCCTCTGCCCAAAAGGATAGGGGCAAATAAGCATCTGCAATTAATGTGCCTACAGATTCAATTAGTGTTATATTATTCCTTTCAGCAACCCCATTCTGTTTAGGTGTTCTAGGATCTGAGAAGCATTGTCTGATACATTCCTTCCTACATAACTCTTGCATAAGAAGAGACTCAAACTCAGTACCATGATCACTTATGATCAGTGCAACTGAAGCAGAGTACTCAATCTATATGTTCTTGAGAAAGTCTGTAAGAATCTTAAAGTTATCAGACTTTGATCTCAGAAAGAAAACCCAAGTGAATCTAGAGAAGTCATCTAAAATCACTAAATTATAAGATTTCTCTCCTAGACTTTGTACTGCTATAGGGCCAAAAAGGTCCATATGTAATAAGTACAATATCTTATGTGAGTCACTTTTGTTTAATGATTTAAAACTACTTTTAGTTTGCATGCCTAATTGTTGTTAGAAACGAACTAAAACAAACCGGAAAGAGTATAACTGAAACTTTATTATCAAAAAAAGGTATTTATTACAAAGGTATGCCCTCCCTTATATAGAATGGAGGAGATATGAAAGAATACAAATAAGAGATATGGGACTAAAATTTACAGGACTAAGCGGACTGTACAGAACAAACCGCACAAGCCGCGCGGTTAGACAGAAGGGCTAACCGCACGGCTACCACTAGAGAGAGAGAGACCGCAAGGGGAGACCACCTGAGAGCTCGGCAACTAGACAGCAACAGCACAATAATCAAACCACTGAAGGGAAACCGCCAGACCGCGCGGTCTCTAACCCGCCATGACAGACCGCCAGACCGCCCGGTCTCTAACTTCAACACTCCCCCTCAAGCTGGAGCATATATATCGATCATGCCCAGCTTGTCACAAATATGATAAAATGAGGCGGAAACTAGATTGGTGAAGATGTCAGCCAGCTCTTTATCAGAAGTGACAAAGGGAGTGCAAATTTGTTCCTTTAAGATCTCTTCACGAATGAAATGACAGTCGACCTCAATGTGCTTGGTTCTTTTATGGAAGACCGGATTTTTGGAGATGTATATGACAGCCTTGTTATCACAGAACATAGGTAGCGGATGGTTATATACCTCTCCTAAATCTAGCATTAGAGCCCGTAGCCATTTTAGCTCACAAGTGGTCGACGCCATACTCTGATACTCTGCTTCAGCACTGGATCTGGAAACAACAGACTGCTTCTTGTTATTCCAGCTTACCAGATTACCCCCAACAAAGGTGCAGAAACCGGATGTAGACTTGCGATCCCCTTTGTCATCAGTGTAACTCGCATCTGAGTAAGCTTCAACCCTCAGATGACCATTCTTCTGGAAAAGCAATCCTTTCCCAGGTGCGGCTTTGACATACTCCAAGATCCGTAAGGCGGACTGCAGATGACACTCTCTGGGAGCTTGCATGAATTGACTCACCTTGCCAACAGCATAGGAAATGTCGGGTCTGGTCACTGTGAGATATATGAGCTTACCAACAAGACGTCTGTACCTCGTAGTATCTGAAAGAAGAGGCGAATCATCTGTCCAGGTTTTGTCTTCTCCAACAGCCATGGGACATCGAGCAGGTTTGGCCCCAATCAATCCTGTATCTTTTAAAAGATCAAGGGCATACTTACGCTGGGAGAGGACTAAGGAATTGGGCTTCCGAGAGATTTCGATCCCCAAAAAGTACTTTGGAGAGCCCATACCTTTCGTGACCAGATGTTGATGAAGATGCCTCTTTGTCAAGGCTACCCCTTCCTGGTCATCGCCAGTGAGAAGAATATCATCAACATACATTGCAAGAACCACCAGTCCCGAGGAGGTTTTGCGAGTAAATAGAGAGTGATCGGCAGAGCTACGCACAAAACCAACGGCCGCCACGATGCCGCTGAACTTGTCAAACCAAGCTCGAGGGCTCTGCTTGAGGCCATAAATTGCCTTCTTCAGCCGGCATACTCGTGTCTCCCCCTGCAACATACCTAGGAGGTTGCTCCATATAGACGGCCTCCTGAAGATCACCATAAAGGAAGGCATTCTTTACATCCAGCTGGGAAATCGGCTAATCCTTATTGACCGCCACAGAGAGAAGAACCCGTATAGTGCTGAGACGAGCCACGGGAGAGAAGGTGTCAAAGTAATCAACCCCATAGGTCTGAGTATAGCCCTTAGCAACAAGGCGAGCTTTATAACGGTCCACAGTGCCATCCGAGGCAAATTTCACCACAAAGACCCAGCGACAGCCGACAACATCAGTACCGAAGGGAGGAGGAACATGAGTCCAGGTACCCCGCTACGTTAGGGTGGCCATTTCCTCATCCATGGCCATCTTCCAGTGAGGAATAGCAAGGGCCTCCTGGTAGGAGCGGGGCGTGGCAGTGGCGGAGATAGCTAGAGCAAAGGCCCTGCGAGAAGGGGTGAGACGATCATATGAAACAACAGCAGTAAGAGGGTGTAGGGTACACGTCCGCACCCCTTTTCAAAGAGCTATAGGAAGATCCAGGTCAGCAGGTTCCTCGGCATCCGGAGCATCCGTGGCAGAGAGAGCTGGCCCGGGAGTAGAGAGCGATGGCGGCGGAGATGCGGGAGAAGGTGGTGGAGAAGAGGGAGAGAGAGGTGGAAGAAGAGGAGTGGACGGGGGCAGAGTAGGGGTGAATATCGTAGTGGGAGACGAGAGAACAAAGGGAACAGCAGGAGAATCAGAGGCTGGGAGAAGAGGAGGGGAGTCATCCGAGAAGTAGGAGGTATTCTCGAAGAAGGTGACGTCAGCAGAAACGAACTGCCTACGAAGGATGGTATCAAAGCAACAATAACCTTTCTGAGTGGTGGAGTACCCCAGAAAGATACATTTGGTGGAGCGAGGAGATAGCTTATCACGGGTGGCAGAAGGGGCATGCACAAAGGCAGTGCATCCAAATATTTGGAGAGGGAGAGGAAACGGCTCCTTGCCCGGATACAAAATGGAGAAAGGTGTTTTTCCGTGGAGAATGGTGGAGGGAATGTGATTGATGAGGTAACAGGCAAAGAGAACAGCATAGCCCCAATAGGAGCGAGGAACATACATCTGGGTCATCAAGGAGCGAGCGACATCCAGAAGGTGACGGTTTTTGCGTTCTGCCACACCATTTTATTGTGAGGTATAGAAACAACTCGTTTGATGAATAATCCCATTTTGCATGCAGAAGGCAGAAAAGTCATGACTGATATATTCTTGGGCATTATCAGATCGAAGAACTTTAATAGAAACATCAAACTGAGTTTTGATCATGAGATAGATGGACGTCCATACAGAGAATAATTCGGAGCGATCTTTTAACAGATACACCCACGTACAGCGAGAGAAATCACCAATGAATGTGACAAAATATGAACTACCCCGACCAACCGTAAGAGTAGGAGAAGGACCCCAAATATCGGAGTGGATGAGATCAAACGGACGGGTGGATCCTCGAACGTTCTTTGGAGGGAAGGAGGAGCGGTGATGCTTGCCAAGCTGACAGGCTTCACAGTTGAGCGGAGGACTTTGGGGAGGAAGGTGGGGCAGAAAGTTGATGAAGAAGATGAGGAGGAGCATGACCAAGGTGGAGATGCCATTGGAGAAGACCTGTGGAGGTGGAGGAGAAGGTGGAGAAAGCGGAAATGTTGTTCAGGAAGTATAGGCCGCCACTCTCAGTCCCAGTAGCAATCGTCCGTTGGGAGTTCGGATCCTGAAAAGAACAAGTAGTAGAAGTAAAAGTAACAGAACAGTGTAATTGCTTGCATAGAGAGGTAACAGATAATAAGTTGCACTGGAACTTGGGCACGTAGAGAGTATCCTCCAAGCAAAGAGACGGAGTGACATGAACTATCCCCGTCCCATGAACCGATGATGAAGAGCCGTCAGCGAGAGTAACCGGGGGCAACCGACCATGTGTTTCTAGGAGAGAAAAACACTGGAGATTGCCGGTCATATGATTAGTAGCACCGGTGTCGATCAACCATTTTCCTTGAGTAACAACGTGGGCACTACCAGAAGACGTGACCACCGAGACGAACGGCTTTGAGGAGTATATGGAAGCCATGAAGGGAGGAACAAAAGAACTACAGCGGTCATGGTGACAGCACACCAGCGGCAAGAAGGGCCACGACCAAGATGCAGAGCAAGGCAAAAGGGGACGAAGAGGGAAGCACAAGCCGCGCGACTCAACAGGAGGTCGCGACGACTAACAAGCAGGAGCGGCTAAAGGAAGAGCCACACAGAGGAGAACAAGCCGCTGCGACTTAGAGACAGGTCGCGGGGACAAGAGAGAGAGCGGCGAAGGAAGAAGGGCAGAGAGGCCGCCTAAACAAGGAAGAACTCGTGCGAACAGAGAGAAATCACAGCGATTAGGAGAAAGAGATCTGCCGCGCAAACAACAGGAAGCCACGCGGTTAGAAAACTATCCACGCGGATAGGAAGAAGAAGATCTGCAGCGGTCACGATGTCAGACACCAATGGCCAGAAAAGCCACGACCAAGCCGCAGAACCAAACAGAGGGAGAGAAGTCGGGCGACTAGCAGACAGACCGCGCGAACAGAAGTGGAGGATATCGGGAGGCAAAAGGCGAACAAGGCAAAAGAGGCCGCGGAGACAGGTCGCAGAGACTAGAGAAGAGAAGGAGGAAGCGGCGACTAAAACTGGTCGCAAGAAAGAAGCAAGCAACAGAAACAGGCCGCGCGAACAGGGCGCAAGCAAACAGGCGGAAGAAACAAGCCGCGGGAGACAGGCCGCGAGAAGAAGAGGCAGGTCGCGCGGACAGGAGAACGCACAGAATCAGGAGCCAAAGATCGAACCATCTAATACCATGTTAGAAACGAACTAAAACAAATCGGAAAGAGTATAACTGAAACTTTATTATCAGAAAAAGGTATCTATTACAAAGGTATGCCCTCCCTTATATAGAATGGAGGAGAGATGAGAGAATACAAATAAGAGATGTGGGACTAAAATTTACAGGACTAAGCGGACTATACAGAACAAACCGCACAAGCCGCGCGGTTAGACAGAAGGGCTAACCACACGGCTACCACCAGAGAGAGAGAGACCGCAAGGGGAGACCACCTGAGAGCTCGGCAACCAGACAGCAACAGCACAGCAATCAAACTGCTGAAGGGAAACTGCCAGACCGCACGATCTCTAACCCTCCAAGACAGACCGCCAGACCGCCCGGTCTCTAACTTCAACAATTGTCAAGCCCTACAAAGGCTTTCCTTCTTATACGGGTAAGAAGGCAATCCTCTAACAAGGTTTTCCCAGATAATTTGGCAATGTTTTTCAAGTTAACATGACTTAATCTCTAATGCCAAAGTTCATTATTATTACTAGTTGAATTAAATAAGCAAATTTCAGATTTGGCTGACTGGAAGTTAACTAAGTAAATGTTTCCTACTCTAGTGTCAGTCAATACTACACTATTGTCAAAAGAAGTGATAATATAGGAGGTTTTAGTAAATGATACCTGAAACCTTTCATAACATAATTGACCTATAAAGATGAGGTTGTGCTTTATTCCACTTACATATGCTACATTCCTGAAGGTAACAGCTCCAACTTTAACTTTACCATAGCCTTCAGTCTGACCACAGTTTGAGTCACCAAATATTACTTTTGGTCCTCGTTTTGCCTTGTAGTGTGTTAGGTTGGCCTTATTTCCAGTCATATGCTTAAACAGCCACTATCCAAATACCACTATTACTCTGTGGTAGAATAGTCTTTTACCTACAATGAAATAGATTAGTCATTTCTGACCCAGGTTACCTTAGGTCCTTCTTTCTTCACAAAATTAAAACTAGAAATGTAAGAGTATTCAGGTTGGCTTTTATAACCTAAAGGATGGCATTTCCTAGGTGGGATAATCCATTGATTAAATTTATTATTAAATGTTCATGGTGGATTATAGATTTCAAAAGGTTTGAGATATCTGTTATACTGATCTGGGATCGACGAACTCGTGTAAGTTCATCGACCTGAGCTCGATGAATTGGGATAAGATCTTCGATCTCTGCTAGAAGAACAAAGGTATTCACTCCCAAGGCACCAATATCGTCGATCTCTTGTCGACAAACCATACTGGTTTCGTCGATCGTAGGTCGAAGAATAATTGTTTTTATGGTTTGCGTTCAAAGTTCGTCATTCTGAGGTCGACGAACTGTTCACATTTCGTCGATCTGAGTTCGATGAAAACTGTTGAACATTATTGTAGTTGTTTTTCTTCTTATTCTTGGATTTTTGTTTTAGTTCCATTTGCATTAATACTTCATTTACTTTATCTACTTGTTCAGTATTCTTTTTACCCTTATCTGAAATAAAATTTACTGGTTTAGATAACTGATTCTTCTGGATTATACGTGGTTTACTAGATAATGTACCTAGTCCTAGTTTACTGTTATTAGTCCTAGCATTTATAGTACTAGTTATGTCTAACAGTTGTAAGCTTTTACCATTGAGAGATTCTTCTAATTTCTTGGCCTTACTTAGTTCAGATTTTAGGAAAACAATTTGTTCATTTGATGAGTAAAGTTCAATTGTTAGTTTAGTATTTTCAGCAATTTGCTTGTCTTGAACAGTTAATCTTTCTCTAAAAAGTTTAATTACTTTTTTAGAGTTAATTAAATATATACACATGGTTTTAAATTCAATTTTAAAACTATCAGTACTATAATCAAATGATGATAGTACCTGATCAGCTTTTTATTCTGAAGCTTCTTCATTATCAGATTCTTCTACAGCATCTGATGGGCTGCAAGAGGCATTGATATCCATGAGGCAGACTTCCCTAGCCTTTGTCTCTTCTTCCTCTTCATTGGAGCTAGAAGATGTGGATTCATCTTCTGTGTCACTCCAGGTTTCAGCAATAAAGCCCTTCTCCTTCTTTTTGTGCTTATTGGAGAAAGGCCTATTGTAGTGCTTGCTCCTAGAGTCTTTTTCTCTTCTCTTATCTTTCTTCTGATTCTCAGGGCATTCAGAAATGAAATGTCAAGGTTTCCTTCATCCAAAGCACACTATTTCTTTAGTAGGAGTTTTATCATACCTGGGCTTGTCAACATTCCAGGATGACTTTCTCCTAAAGTCTTTTCTTGCCATTTTGTAGAATCTCTTAGCAAAGAGACTCATCAATTTTTTATTAATTTTTGAAGCTTCAGTCTCTTCAGCAGCGTTGAATGCTATATTTTGCTCCTTTCTTACTGGTGGAGGAGTCCTTTGTTCTACAGCTTCCCTAGATTTGATCAGCTGCTCATAGGATTTGAGCTTTCTCATGAGAGATTCTATGGAAATCTCATTCAAGCTTCTGGCCTCTTTGATTGGCCATATCCTGAAGTACCATGAGCTTGGGAAGCATATTAGGATCTTGTCATTCACCTCTATGAGTGTGATGTTTTTATCCAAGGTCTTCAACTCACTGATGATGGAGCTTAATCTGTTGTACATGTCACATACAGATTCAACTTCATCTTTCTTGAAATTTTCATACTGTGAGATGAGAGTTGATCTTCTATCCTTTCTCTCATCTGCTGGGCCAGTAACCATCTGGTTTAGAGAATCCCAGATTTATTTTGTAGAGATGCATTCAGCCACCTTTTGAAAGATGTCATCTGACATGGTTTGAGCCAAAATGTTCATTGCTTTGGCATCTGCAATTTTGGCTTTCTTCTGTGCATCTGTCCACTCAGGTGGTGGAACAGTATGAGTGCTTGAATTAGAAGTTGAAGTAGTTGCTGCAGTAGGAGGTCCTGCAAAAATGGAATTAAATATGTCCTCATCAATGGAGTTCATATACAGTTTAATTCTTGCCTTCCAGATTCCAAACTTATTTAGATTGCAAACTGGAGGTCTGGTGCTTGCATAATCCTTGTTCTGTGCCATTATGAAAGAAGAAAAGTTGAGAAGAAGAAAATATGATCTAACTGGATCTTGGTTCAAGTGTTAACTTGTACAATGAAACAAACACACCCTCTTATACCAATTGAAAGGAGGGGTTAGATCTAATTACTCTCGAGAGGGGGTGAATAGAGTATTAAAAATTTTCGTTTATTCTTAATGTATATCAGAGTGAAAATAGTGATACCATATAGTAGTTAAGCAAATGAAAATAGGCTAACTATTCCAGCAATCACAAACACAGCAAGAACAAAACTAAAAGAAAATGTGCAACCAGACAACACAAGAAATTTATAGTGGTTCCCTTAAACTTGGGTATATCCACTCTTCTACCACCCTGGTAGGAATCCACTAACAGGTTTTGATCAGGTGACTGCCACCTATGAGCTTTTGATCAGGTTCTCAAAAACCAATCTCAAGTCTTTTGATCAGGAGACTTGCAACCAAGCTAACTTTCTAAAGGAGTTAAAACCCTGTACAGTGGGGGTGGAAAGAGGTTTATAGAAGTATTCTCTTTTCTCAAAAATAACTTGAGAAGACTATATGGATTCTGATGGTGTCAAAGCTCCACCTGAGAAGATGAAAGTTCAGGAAGAATGAGCTTTGCTCTAGGGTGAGTAGGTCTTCAGCTTTGATCTGCCAATGTCCAGGAAATCAAGTTAACTTATGTTGAACCAAAGATTTTTATAGATTCCTGGAACTGAAGATGAAGAAGACTCTTGATATCTTATGATTGTTCTTCTTCAGTCTTGAGTTTTGGCAAAGAATAAAAAAGCACTGAGAGAGAATGAATGATACGTCTAGTGGTTGAATGTTCTTTATGCTTTCTCTCTTTCTTTTTTTGTCTCTGTATCCTTGAAAAGAGAGAATCCCTTTTTAATATTCTATCAATTAATTCTCTTTTGAATTTTTAATAACTTCCTTAAATGCAGGCTGATCTGGAGAAATAAAAATGGCTGGAATAAAAAATTTATGAGTTTCCCCAACTATCCTTGATAGAATAAGAAAATAATTATTCTGATGAATACCATATTTAATACAACCAATAACGGTTATATCCAGATGAATATGTGCATTAAATACTCAGAATAATACTGCTAATAAATGAGAAAATAAGGAACAGGAGGAGGGAAAAACTCATTCTGGAACAAGACAGAAAACATCGAACTCTGAAAAGAATTCGTCAACCTGAGATCCAAGATCGTCGACCAGAGAATTCAAGTTCATCGACCTGAGCTCTGCGAACTGTTAACTGAAAAATTCTTTCCAAATCTGCACTCTGAGTTCGTCGAGCTGAGAATCTTTCTAAAGAGAACAAATCTTCGACATGAGCCCGAATATCGTCGAGCTCAGCACAGAGAATTAACACTGAGTTTCGTCGATCTGAGATCGACGATCGTCGAGCTGAGTTTGAAGAATTTCGAACTAATCTGTTGGTACCCTAGATGTGATTTGGCTTATGTGATCCCCTTGCAGCCCCTCTTGATCCATATAAAGATATATGTGATCATGGTTAGACTTTGTTTAGTCTCCCTAGGGCAGTTTATAAACTGACCTAGAGCTTAGGTTAGAAGTTCTAGATGTTTTTGTAGTTAAGGTTTTTCCGTTCGACCATCGTCGAACGAGGCCTCGCGATCGTCGATCAATGGTCGACGATAGCAGAGCTAGTGAATCATTGAAGTCAAGTCAATTATCGTCGACCGTTGGTCGACGATCTCAGAGCAAGCTTACTACGCTCTGAAGGATGGTCGACGATCTGTCATCATCAGGTCGACGATCGTGTTCTTGCTTCACGATTTCTGTCTCGACAGATATTTGCCTTTGCTGGTCGACTATCTGGTTGCTGGTCGACGATCTGTTCGCTGGTCGACTATCTGTTAGCCGGTCGACGATCTATTAGCTGGTCGACGATTTGTGGTCGATGATTTCTGTTCCGACAGATTCCTGCTATTGGTCGACGATCTGTTTGCAGGTCGACGATCATCGAACTCCTGTTCGACGTTTTCTGTCTGCTTTTATCTGTTCGTATTTATTCTATTCCTTGGTTTATTTCCAAGTGTTTTAGTTGTTGGTTAGATTGATTCTCTGATATTATTGTTGCTAAATTTATGGTTTAAATTCAAATAAATTGATTACAAATTCTGTCAAGCATAAATTACGGGATTCAGTATTCTTGATAAAGCATTTTTGTCTTATTATACAAAATATATTGCCAGGCTGTATTCTAGCCGTTGGCGGTGTATGCTATTTCCAAGAACGATAAATCTTTATGCTGAGATATTTCCCTATTCATTTATTTCCTTATTGGGACTGACAGAAAGTTAATAGGTCATTCTATTCCTATTGCTATATTCTATTTTGAGATAATCTGTTGCAGGGCTCGAGAATTCAAATCAATAGAGCCGTTTCAAAGGAAAACGTGAAGACATATTTAAAAGAGATTCTGCTCTCAGAAAAGAAGTAGTAACAGACACAGAGAAAGATTATTCATTCGCTCAAGCATCATCAGAGCAGCTCTTCAACAATCTCACAACAAGAAGAAGAAAAGTTTTCCTGAAGCAAAAGCCCAGAGCAATCATCTTCCATTCTCAAGTCTCCTGAGCAATTTGCTTAGAGTTTTTCAAGACTTCAGAAAAAGCTCAAGATCTGCTTCAAGTGCTCCAGAATCTTAAGACCTGATAAAAATCAGTCTTCAGATTTCTGAGGATTTAGTTTCAGTTTATCTGAAACTCCTTCATCCTGAAGCAAAGGCTTTCCCTGGACTTCCACTGAGCCAGGGGGAGACTTTGATTCTTTAGAGAATCCACAAATCTTCTCTAATCTGTATTTAAAACAGAGAAGATAATCTAACCCTCTCAACCCCTTTGTAAAAAGAGTTTGTTCACACCTCTTCAAAAGTGAACGTTGGTGACAGGGCACCTTATCAACAACCTGTGGTTGAGCATCCTTATCAAAAGCTCAAAGGGTCTGTTTGATCTACCTGAATCAGATCATTGGTGGCAGGGCACCTTAGCAAAAACCTGTAGTGGATTCCTACCAGGGTGGTAGAAGAGTGGATGTACCTATTTAAAGGGAACCACTATATATCCTGTGTCTCTCTGGTTCTTGCTGATTTGTTTATTCTGTGGCTGTGGTAGAACTACCTAGGATTGCTAGTTGCTGTGATAGGCTTTTAGTTAAACTGAAATTTCAGTTAACTCTCTCACTTGTGCACCTCACTGTGTTAGGCTCTTAGGGTTCAAGTATCAGATTTTCTATTCCGCAAATATACTCCAAGGGAGCTGACTAAGTGTTCATAAAATTTTGAATACTCTATTCACCCCCCCTCTAGAGTAGTTTACAACTTATCCCCTCACTTTCAATTGGTATCAGAGGGAGGTTGGCTGTTCATACAGGCTAACACCTGAGTTAAAAGATCCTGTGATAAGTTGTTTCCTGATACCATTCACAAACACTGTCACACATGGCCCAGTCTAAGGATTATTCAAGCACCAGACCTCCTGTATGCAACTTGTCCAAGTTTGGCATATGGAAGGCCAGGATAAGACTATACATGAATTCTATTGATGAAGATATTTTTTCTTCTATTTTGACAGGACCACCTGCTAGGCCTGCTGCTGCTTCCACTTCTGCTGATCTCAGTGCTGTGCCACCACCTGACTACAATGAAACTTACAAGAAGGCAAAAGCAGCTGATGCTAAAGCAATGAATATCCTAGCTCAGACAATGTCTGATGAGATATTCCAGAAGCTGGCTGAATGTACCTCAGCCAAAGCTATGTGGGATTCCCTCAACCACATAGTTGCTGGCTCAGCTGATGAGAGGAAGGACAGGAGATCCAATCTCACCTCTCAGTATGAAAACTTCAAGAAGGATGATGCTGAAGACATTGACACCATGTACACAAGACTCAGTTCAATAATAAGTGAACTGAGGTCTTTGGACAAGGAGATAACCTTGTCAGAAGTCAATGACAAGATCCTGATGTGCCTTCCCATCTCATGGGACTCAAGGATATGGCCCATCAAGGATGGAAGAAATACTGTGGAACTCTCCACAGAAGCTCTGTTGGGAAAGCTCAGGTCATATGAGCAAACCTTAAAGAGTAGAGCTGCTGTAACTGAAGTGAAGACTCCAACACCAATAAAAAAAGAGCATTCTCTAGCTCTTAAGGCTGCTGAGACTTCTGAAGGAAGTCAATCAAATGAGGAGTTACTGGCACTCATTGCCAAGAGGTTCTTCAACATGGGAAGAAGAGACCTCAGAAAGAAATTCTCCAAGCATGAGGACAAGCCAAGGTATGACAAGACTCCATCTAAAGAAATCATTTGTTATGTTTGCAGCAAGGCCTGGACACATTGCTCCAGATTGTCCAGAGAAGAAGTACAAGGAGAAGAAACATGAGAAAGAATACAGGAAGCACCACTCCAAGTCCTCATCACACAAATACAAGAAGAAGGACAAGGGATTTGTGGCTGCTACCTGGAGTGAAACAGAAGAGGATACCTGCTCCTCTAGCTCAAGTGATTCTGAAGAAGAAGAAGAGAAGAAAGCCAAAGAGGTCTGCCTCATGGCCATTGATGCCTGCAGCTCTCTGTCAGCTGCAGAGAATTCTGAAGAAGAAGGAGACAATGAAGAAGACTCCTTTATGGAGGACCAGGTAATCGACTCATTTGACTTCTCATCTCCTGAGTTCAAACTAAAATTTAAAACTCTATGTTTAGATTTACTATTATCTGAAAAAGAAATTAAGTCACTTAGACTAAAAATAATGGAACTAGACATGGAAGGTACTGAAATAATCAGATTAGAAAAGGAATTAGAAAGCTCAAAAGAAGAAATAACATTCCTAAAATTAGAACTAGCGAAATCTAAGAGGTTAGAAGAACAATTAAATGGCAGAAGCCTTAAATTATCTGAAATAACCTGTATAGCAAACACTAGGGTAGGTAATGATAAACTAGGCTTAGGTGCTACATCTAGTGAACCCATCCTCCTCACAAAGGAGAGATTTAGCACTCCAGTAAAATTTGTTTCTGAATCAGGAATAAAGAATACTGAGGAAATTGAAAAATGCAAGAAAATTCAGAATAAGATTAAGAAAGAGAATAGGAAGAAAAAATTTCTAGCTTTACAAAAGTCGTCGACCAGTGATCGACGATCGTGGAATCCAGAACATCGTTCTACCATAAATGATCGACGATATGGCTTGCGATCGTCGACCATTGATCGACGATCTGGACTTAAGCTGGAAAATAAAAATCAAACTTCCAGAACTTCAAATCCTAATCACCACCCCAGGTTGTTCAATCCTTCAACTGAATGGATTATCCCACCTAGGAGATCACACCCTTTAGGATATAAATCTAAGCCTGCAAAATCTTTTATATCTAGTTTTTCTTTTGTAAAGAATACTGGACCCAAGGTAACCTGGGTCCACAATGTATAACTGTTCTTTCTGCAGGTGAAGACCTATCCAGTCATACTTGACAAATGGTATCTGGATAGTGGATGCTCAAAGCATATGACAGGAAAGAAGAAGAACCTGTCAGGTTTCAAAGCCAAGCTGGGACCAAAAGTTGTATTTGGGGATTCCAGCTGTGGACAGACTGAAGGGTATGGCAGCTTCACCATAGGAGCTGTAACCTTCAAGAAAGTAGCCTATGTCTCAGGACTAAAGCACAACCTAATCTCTGTAAGTCAAATGTGTGATGCTGGGTACAAGGTATGGTTCACTGACACTGCTTACAATATTTCTTTAAATAATACTGTGGTGTTAGTAGGTATTAGAATTGGAAATGTTTATGTTGTAGATTTTAATTCCTCCAAATCTGAAATATGCTTATTTAATGAAGTAACCAGTAATAATACCCTTTGGCATAAGAGACTTAGTCATGTAAACTTGAAAAACATTTCTAGGTTGGCTAAATACAATCTTGTACGAGGCTTACCTTCTTGCCCCTACAAGAAGGAAGGCCTTTGCAAAGCTTGTCAACTAGGAAAGCAAACAAGAAATAGCTTTAAATCAGTTAATAAAAGTGATTCTCCCAGGATTCTGTACTTGTTACATTTGGACTTATTTGGTCCTATTGCTGTGCAGAGTCTTGGAGGGAAGTCCTACACTCTAGTAATTGTAGATGACTTCTCCAGGTTCACTTGGGTATTCTTCTTGAGAACTAAGGCTGATAACTTCAAGGTTCTTACAGATTTTCTAAAGTGTATACAGAGTGAGTATTCTACTCAGATTGCCTTGATCAGAAGTGATCATGGTACTGAGTTTGAGTCTCTTCTTATGCAAGAATTCTGTGAGAAGGAAGGTATCAAACATAGCTTCTCTGCTCCTAGAACTCCTCAACAAAATGGGGTAGTTGAAAGGAAAAACAGAACCCTAATTGAAGCTGCAAGTACATTGTTGGCAGATGCTAACATGCCTCTGTCCTTTTGGGCTGAAGCAGTTAGCACAGCTAACTATGTATTGAACAGAAGTCTGATACATAAACTTAAGGGTAAGACTCCCTATGAATTACTTAAGCAAGTGAAACCTAAAATAGACTATTTTAGAGTGTTTGGCTGTGTTGCTTTTGTTCATAACAATAACAAAGAATACCATAGAAAATTTGAGGCAAAAGCATCAATGGGAGTTTTTCTAGGATACTCTCAAGTAAGCAAAGCCTATAGGGTCCTTAATAAATCCTCTCTTAAGATAGAAGAGTCTGCACATGTCTCTTTTGATGAGACAGTCATGTATTATAAGGAGAAGGACTCTTCCTCTAATAGTACAGTGCAAGTCCTAGGAGTAAGTAAGGATTTGGAAGGTTTGAGACTCACACAGGAGAATCATCCCCAACAAACTCCTCAGGCTGCTTCTTCAGATTCAGAATCTGATGTAGAACTTTCTCAAGTTAAAGCACCTGCTCCAACAGTTGATCAAATTCCACATGAGGAATTAAATCTTGAAACTGTTGAAGATCAGATCATTGTTGAACCTACTGATCTTGTCACACTTAGAGATCACCCTGTATCTCAAGTGATTGGAGACATTTCAGCAGGAGTCCAGACAAGACATCAACTCAACAAAGATGTGATGTTTGCTTGTTTCCTTTCTCAGGTTGAGCCCCTAACCATTAAAGATGCTGAGCTTGATCCCCACTGGATTATAGCAATGCAAGAGGAGCTTAACCAGTTTGAAAGATGTAAAGTTTGGACCTTGGTTCCAAGACCAAGAGGCCAACGGATCATAGGCACCAAGTGGGTGTTTAGAAACAAGCTTGATGCCCAAGGCATAGTAGTTAGAAATAAGGCTAGGCTAGTAGCTCAAGGCTATAGACAGGAGGAAGGCATAGATTATGATCAGACTTTTGCCCCTGTAGCCAGACTAGAAGCCATTAGGATTTTCCTAGCCTATGCTGCCTATAAAAGATTTAAGGTCTTCCAAATGGATGTGAAGAGTGCCTTCCTCAATGGAGATTTAAAGGAAGAAGTGTTTGTTGAACAACCACCAGGGTTTGTTTCATCAACCTTACCCACTCATGTGTTCAAACTCCAAAAGGCTCTATATGGACTTAAGCAAGCTCCTAGAGCTTGGTATGAGACCTTAGCAAATTTTCTTCTAGAACACAAGTTTGTGAGAGGTGTAGTAGATAGAACCCTGTTCATTAGACATCATAAGGACTCACAACTGTTAGTTCAAATCTATGTAGATGACATTATATTTGGCTCTACTGATCCCAAACTATGCAAGAGGTTCTCTGAACTAATGCACTCTAAGTTTGAGATGAGCAGCATGGGTGAGTTATCCTATTTCCTTGGTCTCCAAGTGAAACAGAGTGTTGATGGCATTTTCATTTCACAATCAAAATATGCTAGAGAGCTGGTTAAAAGATTTGGAATGTCTGATGCTTCATCAATGAGCACACCTATGGCCTCAAATGCAGTTATTGATTCTGATGTCAATGGCAAGTCTGTTGATCAAAAGAATTATAGAGCCATTGTTGGTTCCCTGCTGTATTTGACTGCAAGTAGGCCTGACATAATGTTTGCTACATGCCTATGTGCTAGGTTTTAGGTCAACCCAAAGGAATCTCACTTAACTCTCCTCAAGAGGATTTTGAGATACCTTAAGGGGTGCCCTAACTTAGGACTGTGGTACCCAGCTGAGTCAGGATTTGAATTAATTGGATATTCAGATGCTGATTATGCTGGTTGTAGAGTTGACAGGAAAAGCACCTCAGGGACTTGTCAGTTCCTGGGAGAGAGAGACTTGTCTCTTGGTTTTGCAAGAAACAGGCATCTGTGTCTACTTCAACTGCTGAGGCTGAATATATAGCAGCAGCTAGTTGCTGTTCACAGATCCTGTGGATTCAAAATCAGCTGGTGGATTACGGGTACACACACTCAAACACAAAAATTCTGTGTGACAGTACCAGTGCAATATCAATTGCTCAAAATCCTGTGCACCATTCCAGGACCAAGCACATTGAGATTAGACATCATTTTCTGAGAGATAATGTGGAAAAGAACAAGATAGTAATGGAATTTATATCCACAGACCTGCAAAGAGGAGATATTTTCACTAAGCCCCTTGATGAACAAAAGCATTTGTTCTTTCTGAACCAGCTTGGCATGATTAATGGTTCAGAATAGTGAAAATTTGGTTAGTTTTGTTTTCTGTCTAAAATCGTCGAACGACTGATCGACGATCTTCGACCAGGTCAGAACTATCGTCGACCAACCGTCGACGACAGCTCGTTCTGTAGTAGGGCAGAAATCGTCGACCAACTGGTCAACGATCTCTCCTTAGGTATCTATCGTCGACCAATGGTCGACGACAGATTTTCTGTGCTGGGTGGAGAATCGTCGACCATCATTTATTGATCGACGATCGTGGTAATTGCGTGTAGGCGGTCGATGTTTACCATTTAGTCAAACATTGACTATCGTCGGTCTGTGTTCGACGACCGATTTTATTCCGGGATCGACGATCGCAGATTTGTTTCTAATAGTCGATTTAGGTCTGAAGATCGTCGTCCTTCCGCTCCGTCTTTTCATATTCCTTCTCCTGGCTTAGAATTCGCTCTCGAACTCTAATCCCGCGCGATTCTCTTCTCCCCTGTTTTGCTTCTCGATTCGCCATCTTCTCTCAAATTCTATGGCGATTCCTTCTGCTGTTCTCTTCGGAATGAAGTTCGACACTGGCTTCTGTGTCGACTTCGATTCTTTCAGCCGATGCGATCAACCAATCCAAGATATTCTGAAGCTATGTGAAGACCAAGGCCTCAAGAAATTTATGTCGTTCTCTCCTAAGATTCATATACCAGAAATTCGTGAATGGGTATACACCTCGTCCTCCAGCGACGAAGCGATGTCAGGAAAGATAAATGGCGAGGAGGTCACTCTGACTCCTGAAGTGTTGACTGAGTTGTTTGGACTGCCAACAGGTTCTGAGGAATATGAGCAAAGCACAGAGGAATATGGCCGCATGCTCTCTGTGATGGGCCATGCCGAAGGGATTCCGGCTAAGCTGCTGAAGATAAACTTGTCTCCAGAATACAAGTTTCTGGCCGACCTGGTGGGCAAGGTCGTCCTGGGAAAACATTCTGCTCATGACAACATCAACCGGCAACAATTTGCCCTGATGTCAGCCTTGGTGAATAAGGCACAGATTGCCTGGGGAAAAGTTCTATTTGAACTAATAAGGAGAAAGAACAATCAGAAAGAGGTAAACCTTGCAAGGGTACTGGGTGTGTTTCTATATGTGAAAGCACCCCTGCTGCTCGTTTCTGCACCGTCTGCAGTAAATGCCAGCAAGAGGTTGGACCCCTCGCTATTCAAGAAATCCCAGAGGATTATCAAGAAGTCAGCCAGGGTTGATCCTAACCCCTCTTCAGACACAAGGGCTGATTCGGCCGCTCTCCCGCTTACTGGGGAAGGCTCAGCAACCCCTGCATCCTCATCTCATGCATTACTTTCTACAACACCTGCAGTGCCACCACAACATGCACCCTTCATTCCACCTGCATCTCCATACCAGTCACCAACACCACAACACCTGGCAGCTTCAGCCAGTGTTGACATGGTGACTGCTACCATCCTCTCGCATCTTTCTCAACATGACTCCCACACTCATGTTGATGTTCACCCATCTCCACATGACTCATTTGATCATGTGGCAGATCATCCTGCCTCCATTCCATCCACCTCTACATCATCAGCATTTCAGATAACTCCTGAATTGCTTGCACATCTTGTCGAGCTCATCACTCCCTCCGTCCAAAAAATGATTGAGGCTGCCAATGCCCCTCTCATTGCATCCATCAATGCACTTACTCAAGCCATAAAATCATCTCATCCCTCTGCTGAGCCCCCTTCTGTAGGATGCATGACTCCAGTCCCCACTGAAGTCATGCAGGGGGAGATGTCTGTTGAAGTGGTCTCAGGTGATGCCCTGACCCTTCAGGATAATTCCTCTCTTCCCCTTCAAGGATCTGCAGAAGAACCTCAAGAGAGTCAAGAGAAAGAACCAGAAGGTAAACCTTAAAATTCTTCCTCCAAAGGTTATAATCAGGACTTCAATTTGATATTTGTATCTAACAAAGACATTCACTCTCCAGTGAATCTAGCTTCTGAGGAAGAAGTTCCTGAAAAAGAAACTGAGGAAGTCCCCATGGACGTTTGTGAAAATGATGATGCTCAACCTGATGGTATAGCCTTATTTAAGATTCTAATTAATTCTAACTCCAACTTAGAGTTAATTTCTTATTCTTTCCTTTCCATCACAGCTGCTGATGATCTCACATCAGCATTGCAAGTTGACGCTGCTAAATCTATTGATTCTGATAAAGATTTAGAATCCTATCTTAACCTAGACTGTGAGTCCTCACTCACATCTACTCCTCTTGTTCCCTCTTTTCAAGAGAAAATGGTCCCTTATAGACCTGAGTACCTTGATGACCCCTTGGTCAAGGATACTCTTTTCTTTTCCTGTATGGCACTCCTCTTGTGCCTTGCAGAGGTGTCTATCCCTGATGTCACTGAACATCTAGAAGGAATTATAACCTCCTTCCTAGATGCAAAGTGGTATCCTGTGTAGATCTTCAGGTAATCCTATCTATTACCTGTTGTTTGTTCACCTTGGGGGGAATATCTTATTCCCACTTGGTTGTTAACCTATCTCTCTTTGCATGCAGGCACAACCATAAATGCTGATGCTGCTGCTGAAGAAATTGAAGAAGTGCAAGATAGGGCAGACAGTGCTCCCAAGATGACTGAAATGGACTCAAGCTCAGGTACTCTAAACCTAGAACAATTTATAGCCTTTGTGGCTGAGAACATTGCCTCTGAGTACATTGAAGGGATGGCTAATTATCATCTGGATTCCCTAGCCATCTCTCTAGAGAAAGCATCTGCCCCTGCAGATATTGTCATCTTTTCTCCTCCTATCCTCACCTATCCTATATCCACTCCTTCTATTGCAGAACTGGTCCCCAAGACAGTTCCTGAGTTGTATCCAGAATCAGAGCTATGGAAAAGTGCTCCAAATGTTGATCTGGATGCCCTTCTTAGGCAAGATGCCATTGAAGAAGCTAAAGAGAAAGAAGAAAGAGAAAAGAAAGACAAAGCTGAACTTGCTGCCAAAGATCCATCTGAACAAAACTATGATGACTATGCTGGGAAAGACTCATCTCATTCTGATGATGATGATGATGACTCTGATGATTCTGACTCCTCTAAGAAAAGAAAAAGAGCTGCTTCCAAGAAAAGAAAAGCCCCTGCTCCTTCTACTGCAAATCCTAACAAGGATGTTCCCTATTACATTCTGAAGGGAATAGATCCTAAGAGCAAGGAATTCCAACCCTGGATGAGATTGTCAAAGAATCAGACTAAAGAGAAGAAGAGGACAAAGAGATATGACTCTCCAGTTCAGAAATTCCCCCCCAGAGGCCCTCCTCCACCTCCTGGTGCTGGAGCCTCTGGAAGTATCTCTTCTGCTCCAATTGGTAGATCAGCCAGTTCCAACCCCTCTCAATCTTATCAGAGAAGAAGTAGACAAGGCCAGGGAAGCCAAAGTGGTTCAGGACAAGGAAATAAAAGAAATGACAATGCTCTCGTAGAACAAATAAAGGAGATGACTTATCAACAACCTACATTCTCTCCTCCTCCTTCTCCTAAGAAGTTAGTCCCAGAAAGGAAACCTTCTCCTCCCAGGAGAGGTCCCTCCTCCTCTTTAAAGAAACCTGCTGCAGCTGATTCTAAAGGAAAAAGAGTAGTCTTTTCAGAAAAATCCCACAAAAAGTTCATTGAGCTTGCACCTCCAAAATCTCTATATGCTCAAACTGATCCTAAGAAGGCTGTGCAGATTCCTCTTGATTCAAGCAAACTTGCTACAGCTCTTCAAAGGAATATGGAGATTGCAGCTCATACAGATACTGATAGACCTCCCTCTCCATCAGACAAAACTGAAGCTGAAAGGATTGCCTCTATGGCAAGATTCAAAGAGTCTATTGCACTTAGCATGATGGAGAGAGCCAAATCTCAAGGACTGGATCCTACAGCTTACTCAACAATGTCAGAATTCAGAGAAAAGGAACTCAGCAGAATTCGAGTCAATCCAGAAGCCTTTGACACTGAGGAATACATGAGACTACACCCTGCTGCAGTTCTACCTAGTTATGCTGAAAAGAAAATCATATGTGAACATGATCTAATGCTATCCAAGAGACAAGCAGCAAACCCTAACAGAGAAATTATTTTCAAACCAGCTGCAATACCTCAAAACTCATCTGATGCTAAGCTTGCTGATAAATCTGCTTGATACATTCCATTTCTGCTGATTTATGCTTGATATATTTTCTGTGTATTGCCTGTGTTTTATCATTCTGGTTAATCTTTAGATTTGTTGTTGTCTGCTTTAGCCTTTTAAACTGGATTGGATAACATAACCCAAATAGGGGGAGATTGTTGGTACCCTAGATGTGATTTGGCTTATGTGATCCCCTTGCAGCCCCTCTTGATCCATATAAAGATATATGTGATCATGGTTAGACTTTGTTTAGTCTCCCTAGGGCAGTTTATAAACTGACCTAGAGCTTAGGTTAGAAGTTCTAGATGTTTTTGTAGTTAAGGTTTTTCCGTTCGACCATCGTCGAACGAGGCCTCGCGATCGTCGATCAATGGTCGACGATAGCAGAGCTAGTGAATCATTGAAGTCAAGTCAATTATCGTCGACCGTTGGTCGACGATCTCAGAGCAAGCTTACTACGCTCTGAAGGATGGTCGACGATCTGTCATCATCAGGTCGACGATCGTGTTCTTGCTTCACGATTTCTGTCTCGACAGATATTTGCCTTTGCTGGTCGACTATCTGGTTGCTGGTCGACGATCTGTTCGCTGGTCGACTATCTGTTAGCCGGTCGACGATCTATTAGCTGGTCGACGATTTGTGGTCGACGATTTCTGTTCCGACAGATTCCTGCTATTGGTCGACGATCTGTTTGCAGGTCGACGATCATCGAACTCCTGTACGACGTTTTCTGTCTGCTTTTATCTGTTCGTATTTATTCTATTCCTTGGTTTATTTCCAAGTGTTTTAGTTGTTGGTTAGATTGATTCTCTGATATTATTGTTGCTAAATTTATGGTTTAAATTCAAATAAATTGATTACAAATTCTGTCAAGCATAAATTACGGGATTCAGTATTCTTGATAAAGCATTTTTGTCTTATTATACAAAATATATTGCCAGGCTGTATTCTAGCCGTTGGCGGTGTATGCTATTTCCAAGAACGATAAATCTTTATGCTGAGATATTTCCCTATTCATTTATTTCCTTATTGGGACTGACAGAAAGTTAATAGGTCATTCTATTCCTATTGCTATATTCTATTTTGAGATAATCTGTTGCAGGGCTCGAGAATTCAAATCAATAGAGCCGTTTCAAAGGAAAACGTGAAGACATATTTAAAAGAGATTCTGCTCTCAGAAAAGAAGTAGTAACAGACACAGAGAAAGATTATTCATTCGCTCAAGCATCATCAGAGCAGCTCTTCAACAATCTCACAACAAGAAAAAGAAAAGTTTTCCTGAAGCAAAAGCCCAGAGCAATCATCTTCCATTCTCAAGTCTCCTGAGCAATTTGCTTAGAGTTTTTCAAGACTTCAGAAAAAGCTCAAGATCTGCTTCAAGTGCTCCAGAATCTTAAGACCTGATAAAAATCAGTCTTCAGATTTCTGAGGATTTAGTTTCAGTTTATCTGAAACTCCTTCATCCTGAAGCAAAGGCTTTCCCTGGACTTCCACTGAGCCAGGGGGAGACTTTGATTCTTTAGAGAATCCACAAATCTTCTCTAATCTGTATTTAAAACAGAGAAGATAATCTAACCCTCTCAACCCCTTTGTAAAAAGAGTTTGTTCACACCTCTTCAAAAGTGAACGTTGGTGACAGGGCACCTTATCAACAACCTGTGGTTGAGCATCCTTATCAAAAGCTCAAAGGGTCTGTTTGATCTACCTGAATCAGATCATTGGTGGCAGGGCACCTTAGCAAAAACCTGTAGTGGATTCCTACCAGGGTGGTAGAAGAGTGGATGTACCTATTTAAAGGGAACCACTATATATCCTGTGTCTCTCTGGTTCTTGCTGATTTGTTTATTCTGTGGCTGTGGTAGAACTACCTAGGATTGCTAGTTGCTGTGATAGGCTTTTAGTTAAACTGAAATTTCAGTTAACTCTCTCACTTGTGCACCTCACTGTGTTAGGCTCTTAGGGTTCAAGTATCAGATTTTCTATTCCGCAAATATACTCCAAGGGAGCTGACTAAGTGTTCATAAAATTTTGAATACTCTATTCACCCCCCCTCTAGAGTAGTTTACAACTTATCCCCTCACTTTCATAATCAAACTGTCTTCTGATATCTTCTAAGTCTGAGACTTCTGAGGTACTTTGCTGGCTGGTCCAAGGAAGTAGAACTAACAAGACTTATCCTAAACTCTAGGACTACTAGACATGACCCTGGCTATACAATGTTGGGTCTTACTCAGCCTAAATTAGTGAACTTAGCCCAAATCCAACTAGGGATCCAATAATATCCCCCTATTTGGATCGTTACAAAAAGTGCACTTTTTGTAACGGTCCAGGCCTGCCAACCCGCGGGACCCAGCTGGCACCACCAGCCCACCAATAGTCCAGACCCGGGCCCACTACTGGCAGTAAGCCTATCACATTCAAGCCTGCAGGCCGTACACCCCAACCCCTCTCCATTCACAGGCGGGTTGTTTAGGCCGGGGATCGAACCCGAGACCTCCTTGATAAGGAGTTTTCAAACCACTCCTCATCACCAACTGAGCTTTTGTAACATCCCATTTTCGGCTAGACCCCTAGGAGTCGGTTGGTCGTGACAGAACCCTAGGAAGCCCAAAAATTGAAATAAATCGACCGAGATTTCGGGTCATGGGTTGGTCACGCCCGTGACTGACCCGTCACGCCCATGACTTTGGGCGTGACGACTTCGACGATCGTCGATCTCCGTGAGACGATTCTCGAACTTGCTGCCCGGGCATGTCATGCCCGTGACTAAGGTGTCACGCCTGTGACCTAGGGCGTTACTCCTTCGACGATCGTCGATCTCCGTGAGACGATCTTCGCACTTGCAGCCCGGGCATGTCACGCCCGTGACCAAGGTGTCACGTCCGTGACCTAGGGCGTGACTCCTTCGACGATCGTCGATCTCCGTAAGGAGATCGTCGAAATTGAAACTCGGACCTGTCACACCCGTGACCTAGGTGTCACGCCCGTGACTTAGGGCGTGACCACCCTTCGACGACCGTCGATCTCAGTTCGACGATCGTCGACCCAGAATTGACCACCCGGGCCTGTCACGCCCGTGACCCAGGTGTCACGCCCGTGACCACCCTTCGACGATCGTCGATCTCAGTTCGACGATCGTTGAACCCAGAATTAGCTATCCGGGCCTGTCACGCCCGTGACCTATGGGTCACGCCCGTGACCAAGGCCGAAACGTCAGCCAGACTGGAAATTTCGGTAACCAACATTGTAATCAATTCTTATTATGGGAAGTTACACCCGGAGTAATTATGGGCCGTTTCCTTCTTTAATTATTTAAATAAATAAAGGAATGTTGGTCCAATAGGAAATCACCACCTGGCGAACACTCTTCGTTTTCCAGCGTTTCAACTGCCCTGCATCATAACCGAAACGTTAGGGGAGAACATTCATGACCATTAAGGATTTACCCTTTCATCTCCCAACTTGCTGACTTATAAAAGCCCACTTGGAGCAAGAGGAGAAGTTTACACGCTCAATCAAATGGATCAGATCTTTGTTCTTGCTGTAGGAGGAGTTCGGCTACGCCACCACTGCGCCATGGCACCCCGTCGTTCATCTTGCCTCCAAACCGCGAACAAGGTCCTCCTCTGCTTCTTCTCTTTCATGGGTAGATCTTAGGATTCTTAGAAAGGAAGTTCGCGCTCAACGGAGCCGAACCCATCTCTCATTTTCATGGAAAATCATGAAAAAACGTATTCTTGAGTTCGCCAGAAACTGCCACCTCCGGCGACCAAACCACCGCCGACCGATAGCCATCGCCTCAACGGAGGTGGTGGTGTTGGTGGCTGGCTAGGAAGGTGACCGAACGGCTGGCGACGGATCACGGAAAGCTTACAGGAAAAATGGTTTTTCTGAGTTTTGTTTTCGGGTTCATGTAGAAGATGAACAGTAAAAATCAATTTTATAATTATTAAACTAAGTATATAATACATAGAGGAAAGATATATTATTTGAGTATATTTTGAGGCTGCGAAACGAGGCACTTAGAGGCCGTTTTAGGAAAAGTGACCAGATACGATAGTCCTAGCCCTTCGAGTCTAGATTAATCTAAAATTGGTTTCAACTCGTTTGGGTAAGCGGTTCGACCGCAGAACCTGTTTTAGTGGGGACTGTACCTAGAGTTGGGCAGAAATTAAAATGGATGCCCACTCTTCGAACCTTGTCCAAATGACCTAAAATTTGGGCAGGGGGTTGACCTTAGCTATACCTAACGGCAGACAAAAAATGGAAATTTTTGGAGATACTTTTTCATAAAGTTTTTTGTAAAATTTTAATAAACATTATAAAATTAATTAGGAGATGAAATTAAGTCCAAACTCCCCCAAATTTTGGGTGGTGGTCCCTGGCATCAATGTTAAGATCTGTACAAAATTTCAACTCAATTGGTCGAGTTTTGAATAGGGAAATATCAAGTCCTAGATAGGTCTTGGTGAGGGATACTTTGGGGAAAAGTACGATTGGAAATGGAGTGGACAAATCTCCTCAAAGGAGGCTGATGTTGTGGCCACTGATTTGCTGAGTCTATGTCTACCCTCTTGGGTAACATGGTGTGGATTAGGGTGGATTTTACCCTAAGAGATTGGCTCAAGTCTAGTGGGTGGGAGTTTGAGGTTTGTGAAGGACATAGGAGCAAAAGCTCTTGTATGCCCTTGAAATTTGGAGGAGAGGGGGACGATATGATGAAAACCCTCTGGTTGAAATAGTGAAGGAGTTGGAGGTAATTAGGTACTTCAAAAGTTGAGATTTTGAATTAGGATAGAAATGTAATTTAGTTATTTTAAGCACTAAATCTAATCCAAAAATTATGAAACTCGGGAGAAAGAAGTTTTAGGATGGTTTGGACTTATGGTAATTTTCCTGGAATTTTATGATTAATAAATATTACACTTCATGTGTTAAATGATTATTAGCCCGATTTGTTGTTTCAATTATTTGGAAGTTTTAAATTAATTATAATCAGTTAAAATTCTGGATTTAGATCTTGACTAGTAGAACATTGATCCCTGAATTTTTATAGATTTTTATGTTGAGAAATATTAGAGGTTCATTCACAATGTTTTAATATGGGCTTTTGAGTATAAAAATAAATTAGGGCTTGTACAATTACTGGAAAATTACGATAACTGGGACTTAAGGTTTTTAGGCCTTTTTATATCACTGGAAATTATTTGGGAATTTTTAGAGTTACTGTTATAGCACTTCATTCACAAAGCATGTTAGATTGTAATTTAGTATTTGATTTATTATGATTTAATTACCAGCAAGAAAATTATGGGATTCTGTCAAAGTTATTTTCATGATGAAACCAGCACCCTGTATTTTATTTGAATTATTTGGAGGTCAAATTAAGGTAGTTCATTCATTAAGCTTGAAATAACTGAAATAATGATTAAATAAGTTTAGGCCCTTGAAAATCATTGTAAAACTATCAAACTTTGGAAATTTGATATTTAGGCCTACTATTATTTACTTTAATTTTGTGATAGCTAGAATTAACTAGAATTTTATACCTCATGTTCAAAATGATGATATTAGACCCTTATGAATAAATAAATAAGTTATCGGATTTGTTAGGAAAATTCCAATATTTTGGATTTAGGCAAATCTTGTTAGGATAGACCTCCGATAAATAAATTGTGGCATTTGGATGAAAAAGTAAATCTGGATTATCGTGTAGCCTAGGTGAGTCCCTAGGAGGTTTGTTTAGCACTGATGGTAGTTGGAAGATTAGGTGTTACACGGGTATGGCTGAAGACCGTCTTTCCATGTGGAGAGGGTGAAGAGTCAAGCTACCCTAGGTTTAGTTTAATGTAACTCTTAAAGGGAAAAAGGTAAGGGAGATCAACCAATAACAATAAGTGCCTTGCGAAAGGGAACTTCGGGCCGTAATGCCGCCATCTTGGTTCCTAGTGCCCCTTGAGAGCCCTTCACGGGGAATACCGGGGGCAGTCCTGGGCTAACGTAAACAGTAATAACAAACCGACAAGAGTAACTTAGTAACTAGGGCTGCTGATGCGTGGAAAACGGCAAGCGCACCGGTCGCACAAGTAATAAAGTTTGGGAATAAATCCCCGAGTGTCGGTCTCTTGAGGAACACAGTAAGGGATGAGTTAATGTCGAGGAGGACTTGAGATTGAAGTCCTCGGGGCGAAGGTAACGATGGGGTTTGTGATGGTTGCGGAAACAGAAAATAAAAGCTACAAGCTACTCCTATGCAACGCCGCTATGCGATGCTTCGCCAGGCGGGATGGAAGGCTAGTCGGGCCGCTATGCACCGAATCGCTTGGCGGATGGGCGAGTAGGCTAGCGGATGAGGTGGTGAGAATGGCGGAATGAGGGTCGTGAGCACCTCTTCGCAACGCACGCCACTAGCAATTGCTAGTGCGGCAAGGGTGGATGGATGGCGGAATAACAAGGCGCACCTCAAGCAATAATAACAAAATCACAATAACTCACATAGACATGAATAAGTGAAAATGCTAATCAATAAAAATACTTCATCAATACATAGAGTTAAACTAAGCTATCAAATACAAGAGAAAGAGGTGTGCGAATCGACCGAATCCGAAGCCTTGTTGGGGGTTCACGGTTGGAATCCCGGGTTGTCAATCCGAGTCCAAGCTCGGTCCTCAACTGCGTCCGGGGTAGAGGAGGCTGTCACTCACTCCCAATGGACCCGTCTTCTTCGTTGAAATGATCCGTAGATTGCGGCTCCGGCCCTTCCTTGCTTGATGGAGAAAGCTCGGTCAAAACTCCGCTTGAAGCTTGAGGATGAAGGAGGAGGCCGAGAGGATGCTCCGGCGTTGATTTGGCGTTGAAAGCTTGCCCGGAGACCCTCCCTAAGGTGGGAGATGAAGGGGGACGGAGGAAACCCTCGTCCGAGACGAAGAACGGCGGAAAAATCGCGGATTTGGATCGTCTCCGAAATTAGGGCGGACCTGCGCTATTTATAGAAAATAGAATTAAACAGCGCGCACGATCACTGGCGCACGACCAATGGTCGTGCGCGATATGGTCAGTGATCGTGCGATATGGAGGCAGAAAAGTGGAAAAAGATGTCATGACTGCGCACGACCGGCAACGCACGAGCAGTGATCGTGCGCGGTATGGCTGATGATCGTGCGATATGCCGGGACAGAACTTTCACAGAAGAGGTCATGACTGCGCACGACCGATGATCGTGCGCCAAAGAGGTCGATGGTCGTGCGTGGGTAAAAACGCACGACCATTGACTCCTTTGCCAAAAATGGTGAATGTCCTATCCCGGACGCCCACACGATCCCAGAACCTGCAGGAAAACTGGACGGGATGTCGATCATGGCAGTCACAGACGTACATGATATGCAAGCAAAAAGGGAAATACACACACGCACAGAAATAGGCTAATAAAGTGCACAAGACGTGGAATAACCGTAGCGAACCAAAAGAAGTGCAAATGACGCTAAACGGTGTGCAAAGACAAGAAAATAAGCCTAGATGAGTCCAAAAATAGGTATATAAAGAGGACTCATCACACCCCCAGACTTAACCATTTGCGCGTCCCGAGCAAACAAAACCTAAGCAGACGGGGAAAATGAACTAGCTAACAAAGAAATTGCAAAACAGAGTACCATGCGAAGTCGCATGCTCGCGTGCATAAAAATAAAGTAGAGGAAATTCTTAAGTATACAAAATATTTTATATTTTTCACAGTGCGTATCAAAAAGTTATTACTACTCAAAAGTAGAGTCACGGTGAATCATCCGGTCCTACGCAGGAAGAAAGTAGGCAGGCCACTAAGGTGAGCATTGCCGAAGACCGGGGCTCAAGATTACCCGCAAAGGAATCCACCAATGTCGGAAACCATAAGCTTGCCCGTTCGCACTCTCTCCACGGCACTAGTCAACTCAAGCGCAAGTCCGTAGGACTTTAGGATAATAATGGGGCTTGGGTTACGGTGAGGAAAACAAGGGTAAAAATGAAGGGTATGCACCTAACCCAAATGAGCTAACGTACAAAACTAGTACCCGCTGCCCACAAAATAAACACGGGTGCACCACACCCCCAGACTTAACATTTACTAAATGGGTGTGTGCACCGCCTACTCCAAATCAAAATCATCTCCAAAAGATTTTCAATCAAACTTTTTCTTTCTCTTTCTCTTTTCTCTTTTTCTCTTTTTCAAATATTTTTCTTTTCTTTTTTCATCTTTTTATTTTCATAATTTCAGTAGATATAACTTGGAAGCACTTCCACATTTTCACAAATAATAACACCACATCACAACCCAACATGAAAATATAAAACACTAAGCTCGACTTGGGTGTGCGACTAGGATCAGCTATGAGGCTTTGGCGAATATAGTGGAGCTGAATCAAAAGAAAGGGTAGGCACAAAGGGGCTAGCAAGGGCGATGTTAGGAATGGGTACAAAGCTCAACCGGGCCAAAAGGTGGCCTACGTCACTCTCACGCTAGACTAACCGTGTACCAATGCTTCAAGAATAGCTTGGGGCAAGTTCTTAGCAACCGAGAAAGATAATCCTTCCTCCCGACTCAAGCAATACGAGTCTAGTGGCGGCTACACACATTCCTACGCTACCGTTTGATTCACACCGGATTCACCAACTTTTGAGTAGAATAAAAAAGAATTTACGCAGATAGAAAAATATAAAGCTATAAGCATACAGAAAAATTAAATCTACTCAAATTTCTATACAAAACGAGAGCAGTTGACTAGAAACACAGCAAGGCCAACATTTTACTCCGTCGCGCAATCCTGAACTAGCACAGAAATTTTCCAAGTCTAACAAAGATACAAGTTCAATTCGTGACACGCAAACCGCTAAGCTCGCGCTCATGTGGGTGCAGTGGTGTGCGATGCAATGAACTTAAACAAAATAATAATGTAAAAGCTTCTAGTATGCAAAAGAAATGTGCACGTGCAAAAGGTAAACTGACTCTCCCCCAGACTTAAACTAAACAACACATCAAATGATAGAGAAATTTAAATCAAAAAGAGCTAAGGGAAGAGGTTACCCAATGCTCAGCTAGTGAGCATACCAGAAGACGCGTGAAAACTAGGAGCAGGCCCGCCATACGAAGAATCACAACCCCGCCAATGCGTAGTATCCATGAATACCTGCAGGGGTGAGCTCCGCAAAAACAAAAGAAAAATATACAAAAAGAAATACTAAACTAAGCTAGACATAAAAAAAAGAAAAATGCAGAAAATGAAAGATAAGCACTGGGGTTATTGTCATCCCAGCACGACTTATTCAGCAAAAGAAAAATTCTAGCTAATGGGCCTATGAAAAGAAAAGTGCACAGGCAACTGTCCTAATATCCGTGTCGGTAACGGGTACCGATACGGTGATAGCACAGTTACCCCTCTACCTAGATAATAATACCTGAAAAGCTCAGGTAGAGGAAGCAGGAAATAAGATGAGGAGGCGACCTGGTCCTCGCTCATCTCATCACAAAAAGAATCCTTGCCTAGCAAGGTATCGTCCACCACAAGCTCGTTGGGGGCGAAGGTGAAGGCAGAGGCTTCAACTGCAAAAGGAGTAGGAAATTCCTCATGCAAGCTGAGGTGCTCGCCGACAACCTGAGCGCAAGGCTCAAAGTCAACCCAACTCACCTGCAGGGAATCAACCCGCACAGGCGCAGAAGGAGAAGGGGGGTCAAGGAATAAAGGAGATGAAGAACATAAGGAACTAATCGGGGGAGTGGTCCCGGTCTCACTCCCAGCAGGCTCCAAACAATGATCATCGTTGGTGTCATGTGAGTCATGGCGAGGGGAAACTGAGACCACGAGGTCCTCGGTGGTGGTTTGGACCCCCTCATCCAACAAGGAAGTAGAAACCTCCTCGCCGGCAAGGATTTCCTCATCACACCTCGGTACGTCACGGTGTTCCAAGACATAGTACTCACCATTGATGAGAATAATGTCCTCGTCACACCCTGGCGCATCCTCATATTCCCAATTCCCGTAGGGCACAACATCATCAACCAACTCACTAGGAAGGGGAGTAGGTAATTCATGCAAAGAAAGCGGAGGAGCAACATCATCAGAGATAATATGCGCAGGTTCCTCCGGGGGTGAATCAAAAATAGGGGAAGAAGGCACAAGGAGAGACGGCGCCGCAATGTCGTCGCACTGACCAGTAGAAAGTCTGATGGGTGTATCCACAGCAGTCCCCCATAGACAAGGTGGTACTGCGGATACATCATCAGAATCAGAAGGAGCGGCCATTTGAGAGGTGGATGAGACGATCCGGATATCCGGTTCATCATCCGCCTCCAACTGGCGCTGAAATTCTGCGCAATCTTTCAACACATGGTCGGTGCTATGACAACACAAACACCGTTTTCCATTACTCCTCGGTCCAGGTAGGACCGGAGAGGAATATGAAAAAGGTGAAGGCGGAGAAGAGTAGTGACCATAAAACTGAGGTACGGTGTATGAAGTACCATAAGACAACGGTGCTCCATACACTGAACCACGAGAATTATGCTCCCATTCTTCAGTGGGGCACTCATCACTGTTATGCCTATAATCCCCGCACCAACGGCAACGAATATTCGCATAAGAATACATGGTGCAGCAAGAAAGAATTCACCACAAGAATTTTCTAAGCAAAAATTAACTACACACAAGCAGATAAATAAAAAGGAATACCTGCTACTGGAATATAAAAAATTAGAAAAGGAATAAAGAAAAATAAGCAACAAATTATAAAAACTAAAGTAAAGAAAAATAAAACATGGAATGAACAGATGGAAAAGGGCTTCTATCTCAAATCTACCTCTTCAAAAACTCAAACGACTGTGTTCCCCGGCAACGGCGCCAAAAACTTGATGCGTGGAAAACGGCAAGCGCACCGGTCGCACAAGTAATAAAGTTTGGGAATAAATCCCCGAGTGTCGGTCTCTTGAGGAACACAGTAAGGGATGAGTTAATGTCGAGGAGGACTTGAGATTGAAGTCCTCGGGGCGAAGGTAACGATGGGGTTTGTGATGGTTGCGGAAACAGAAAATAAAAGCTACAAGCTACTCCTATGCAACGCCGCTATGCGATGCTTCGCCAGGCGGGATGGAAGGCTAGTCGGGCCGCTATGCACCGAATCGCTTGGCGGATGGGCGAGTAGGCTAGCGGATGAGGTGGTGAGAATGGCGGAATGAGGGTCGTGAGCACCTCTTCGCAACGCACGCCACTAGCAATTGCTAGTGCGGCAAGGGTGGATGGATGGCGGAATAACAAGGCGCACCTCAAGCAATAATAACAAAATCACAATAACTCACATAGACATGAATAAGTGAAAATGCTAATCAATAAAAATACTTCATCAATACATAGAGTTAAACTAAGCTATCAAATACAAGAGAAAGAGGTGTGCGAATCGACCGAATCCGAAGCCTTGTTGGGGGTTCACGGTTGGAATCCCGGGTTGTCAATCCGAGTCCAAGCTCGGTCCTCAACTGCGTCCGGGGTAGAGGAGGCTGTCACTCACTCCCAATGGACCCGTCTTCTTCGTTGAAATGATCCGTAGATTGCGGCTCCGGCCCTTCCTTGCTTGATGGAGAAAGCTCGGTCAAAACTCCGCTTGAAGCTTGAGGATGAAGGAGGAGGCCGAGAGGATGCTCCGGCGTTGATTTGGCGTTGAAAGCTTGCCCGGAGACCCTCCCTAAGGTGGGAGATGAAGGGGGACGGAGGAAACCCTCGTCCGAGACGAAGAACGGCGGAAAAATCGCGGATTTGGATCGTCTCCGAAATTAGGGCGGACCTGCGCTATTTATAGAAAACAGAATTAAACAGCGCGCACGATCACTGGCGCACGACCAATGGTCGTGCGCGATATGGTCAGTGATCGTGCGATATGGAGGCAGAAAAGTGGAAAAAGATGTCATGACTGCGCACGACCGGCAACGCACGAGCAGTGATCGTGCGCGGTATGGCTGATGATCGTGCGATATGCCGGGACAGAACTTTCACAGAAGAGGTCATGACTGCGCACGACCGATGATCGTGCGCCAAAGAGGTCGATGGTCGTGCGTGGGTAAAAACGCACGACCATTGACTCCTTTGCCAAAAATGGTGAATGTCCTATCCCGGACGCCCACACGATCCCAGAACCTGCAGGAAAACTGGACGGGATGTCGATCATGGCAGTCACAGACGTACATGATATGCAAGCAAAAAGGGAAATACACACACGCACAGAAATAGGCTAATAAAGTGCACAAGACGTGGAATAACCGTAGCGAACCAAAAGAAGTGCAAATGACGCTAAACGGTGTGCAAAGACAAGAAAATAAGCCTAGATGAGTCCAAAAATAGGTATATAAAGAGGACTCATCAGCTGCACCTTTCACAAACACCGTTGGCATAGGAAGATTGATGAGAGCTTCGGCTCGGTTGGTTTGGAGACGGACGTTTGGGTCCAGGGAGCTTCGGCTCGGTTGGTTTGGAGACGGACGTTTGGGTCCGGGGAGCTTCGGCTCGGTTGGTTTGGAGACGGACGTTTTGGTCCAGGGAGCTTCGGCTCGGTTGATTTGGAGACGGACGTTTTGGTCCGGGGGGTCTTTGGCTCAGTTTTTGTGTGTTTACGATTAAACTTGCATGTGCATAAAATAGGGAAATGTTAAGTGGTGGGTTTTCGATATCGGGGAGTTCGATTGCACCGACACCGATATCGTTGACTCGGCGAGGTGATTAGCACTTCGCCAACAGAAGTCCGGTGCGCCAGCCGGCAAGAGTACGCAGGCGTCCGCTTAGTGCACCAAGCGTTGAGGCGTATGATAGGTCAGACCAGTGGTGCTTTTACTGGTTTTGCGGTGGGCGAGGCCCAACCCACTGCTTCCGTCCGCCACTACGGAGGTATCTTGGGAGGTAAAGGCTCCGAAAGGGGGAACTAAAGGTCTGTGTGCACAGAGTCGGGTGTGTGAGTTGCACTTGCAAGTTTCATCATACCCACATGCATGTCATAGCATAATCGATTCATTTAACCCTTACACCTAAAGTATAAGTGGTATGGGACGCTTATACATTAGGACCTGCAAAACGACCCCTTGGTCTATAAGCTTGTGTGGGTAAGTTTAAAAATCAAAGGTAAATTTCAATATATAAACATATGCTGTTGTTCGATAACCGACACCCCAACGTATAAGTGGTATGGGACACTCTATATGATGGGAGCCTTGCAGAAGATCCCTTGGCTTATGCGCTTTCGCACATAAGTTACGGTTACTTTTCTTACTTTCTGTTTTCTGTCATACTATTATAGAATTGCTAGATTAGTTCCGCTGCCATTTGTTTCTTGATTAATCTCCACCCTCATGTCCTTCCCTTTCTTCCTCTCCGCTCAGTACCTAGGAGCCATGGGGGAAGGGGTAGGGGATGATAGGGCTTAGTCTTTATGACTAACGGTTTTCGAACCGCATCATTTAGGGGATCGTGGAGCCCAGCATGGAGGAGCAGCCCCAGAGATCGGTGCGCCTTGAGATGGGGCAGTCTAGCTCCGGAGTTCATACAGCCGGGACCGTGAGTCTCGACCCTGAGTAGTTTCTATCATCGCTTCCGCATGAGAGATTGTAGTGTGGACATGATGTATCGGGCATAAGCCCGCATTTATAGTACTCTGATTATTGTTATTCTTTGGACACTCCCTTCGTGGAGATTTTATTTTATATACATGTGATTTATTATTGTGGACTACATTGCTCTTACTTCAATTATTGTGCTACCTTTCTGTGATCGAATTGGCCGGCAGAATCGGCGCCTTGTGGTGATGACCCTTCAGGACGTGAAGGTGTCACCGCAAAGCAGCGAATCTGGTCCTAAGACCCCGGGTTTTAAAAAGAAAAAAAAGGGGGGTCTTACAAGTGGTATCAGAGCCGAAACATCGATCAGAAGAAGGTAGTAGTCCACTAACCCTGGGTCACCCCCGCTCGAGTTTAGTTTGGGGACAAACTAAGCAGCGGAAGCAGTGGTGTGCCCATATGGGGATCACATATAAATTGTCCACCTTTTTGTAATATTTGAACGTTTTCTCAGCATGTGTTTTTGTTACGCAGCCTCCAGCACGGCCTACGCCACAAGGTGGAGTTCAACAGGCTCAGGATGTTGCACCACCCCCACCGGTCCCCACTCCTTTCCTTCAGTCAGACATGGGACAGACTCTGACTGCCATCCTAGAGGCTTTCAGGGCCCAGCAGGTTCCGGCCCCGCAGCCAAACCCAGGGGCCAACTGGCTGAGCATCTTCCGGGGTCTTTCTCCCCCGTCCTATTTGGGGACAGAGTCGGCGGTTCGGACGAAAGAGTGGCTAGATATCATGTACGAGATGCTGACCGGGATACGGTGTCCCTAGGAGGAGAGGGTGGCTCTGGTTGTCTCCTGCCTGGAGTCCCATGCAAAGAGGTGGTGGAAGACGCTGTTGGACACGACATTTGCCGATAGGGAGGTTGCGGAGGTTACTTGGGAGGAGTTCAGGGCCGCACTGCTGGAGCATTTCGTTCCGCAGTCAGCTAGGGATGATTTGGAGGAGCGGTTCTTACAGCTGAAGCAGGGCACCCGGACCGTGGTGGAGTACCATCGAGAGTTCGACCATCTGGCTCGATACGCAGATTCCTACCAGCTGGACGAAGCAGGGTATATCAGGAGGGTCTATAAGGGCCTGCGGGAGGACTTGAGGGAGGCTCTGTTGTTTGTATCTGACGGGCCCATCTCCCGGATTTTGGAGATGGCAAAAAGGATTGAGGCAGATTGGCACGCCACCCGGGGCCGGAAACGGCCAGCAGAGGATCAGGGACGGAGAGGTAGAAATGAGCAGCGGCGAGGTGTTGTACAAGAGGGGAGGAGGACAGAGGACCAGCCTCGTCAGGACGTGAGGCAGGAGCCGAGGGAACAGGTGATATTGGCCCCTCCACCTCTTCGGATGCAGGAGATGTCGAGACCCGGGGGAATGGCGTATCCCCCACCAGAGTGCTTCCTTTGTCATCAGATTGGGCACATTCGGAGGAACTGCCCCATGAGGGGGGCACCACCTCCAGCACCATAGGGCGGCCCACCAGCTAAGCATTACGGAGGTCGAGGACGCGGTCGCGGTCGTGGATACCAGGGGGGAGATCGGCGACAGGAAAGGGAGCAGGGATATGCCTTGGACCTTGCGCAGCCTCGGAATCCGGAGAAGGTCATAGCAGGTATGCTGCAATGCCTCTTTATTTTCATAGAATTTCCCTTTCAATGGTTAAAACTTTGAATCGCACTAGATAGATTAGCAAGGAAAGTAAAACTCACTATAGAACCCTAAGATATCTAATCACCCCAGGTATA
This sequence comes from Platanthera zijinensis, assembly GCA_039513925.1. Classification (NCBI taxonomy): domain Eukaryota; kingdom Viridiplantae; phylum Streptophyta; class Magnoliopsida; order Asparagales; family Orchidaceae; genus Platanthera; species Platanthera zijinensis. The sequence goes on from CM077080.1 coordinate 129,925,982, forward strand.
GTCTTCATCAGCAGCAAGCCGGCCCGCACGCTGTTCGATACTGGAGCTACTCACTCCTTTGTGTCAGAGACGTTCGTAGAAGGACTGGAAGGTGTGGAGCGGTTCACAGGCTCGAGGATGAGGGTGCGACTACCAGATGGATCTGAGCTCCTTACCACGGATCACTGTAATATGGAGGCAGAAATTGGTGGAAAAGCGTTCGAGGCTCCAGCGACGATTTTGAAGCTGACAGACTATGACCTGATCCTGGGCATGGTATGGCTGCACTGGAACCATGCCTAGATTGACTGCCGGGCGAAGAGGATCACCGTGAGACACGGGGACTCCTTCATTATCATTGAAGGTATAAGACCTGTCTCTCGTATACTCTTATCTTCGGTACAGGCCGTTAAGGCCCATCTGCAGGGAGAGGAGGTCTATCAGATTCTATTTGAGATGGCGGAAGCTAAGGAGTCGGTGACAGACATCCCTGTGGTGCGAGATTTCGCTGACATCTTTCCAGAGAAACTGCCAGGACTACCTCCACACCGAGAGCAGGATTTTCAGATACAGCTTGTGCCGGGGGCCAAGCCAGCATCTAGGGCCCCTTATCGAATGGCCCCAAAGGAGTTGGCAGAGTTTCGGACTCAGTTGCAGGAATTGGTTGAGGCAGGATTTGTTAGACCGAGTTCCTCGCCATGGGGAGCACCGGTCCTATTCGTGAAGAAGAAGGATGGGACACTCCGCCTGTGCATCGATTATCGAGCACTAAACAGGCTGACCGTCCGGAATACCTATCCGCTCCCACGGATATACGAATTGTTCGACCAGCTGGAGGGAGCCCATTATTTCTCGAAGCTGGACTTGAGGTCAGGATACTACCAGCTACGGATCCAGGAGGAGGATATTCCGAAGACGGCCTTCAGTAGCAGATATGGCCTGTATGAGTTTACCGTGATGCCCTTCGGGCTCACGAATGCTCCGTCGGCGTTCATGAGTCTCATGAACCGGGTTTTCGAGGCCTACTTGGATGTGTTCATTATAGTATTCATAGACGACATTCTGATCTACTCTAGGACGGAGGAGGAGCACACTCGGCATCTGGCACTCACTCTAGAGAGGTTGCGGGAGCATCGCCTTTATGCAAAATTCAGCAAGTGTCAGTTTTGGTTGAAGGAGGTGGCCTTCCTAGGCCATATTATCAGCGGAGCCGGGTTGGCAGTGGATCCGGCAAAGATTCGGGCAAGTCGAGATTGGCCGCAGTTGAAGACAGCCACCGATGTACGAAGTTTCTTGGGACTTGCCGGTTACTACCGGAAGTTCGTGGAGGGGTTCTCTCAGATTGCCCTCCCCCTCACATCTTTGACGAAGAAGGAGGCACCTTTCGTTTAGACCCCACAGTGCCAGGCGGCTTTCCAGGAGCTGATGGACCGACTCATCTCAGCCCCTATTCTGGCCCTTCCATCGGGAAAGGAAGGATTCCAGGTGTACACCGACGCATCATACCAGGGGATGGGAGCAGTGCTGATGCAAAACGGACACGTCATAGCATATGCCTCCCGCCAGCTGAAGACCCATGAGAAGAACTACCCAGTGCACGACCTTGAGATGGGAGCGGTCGTTTTTGCTCTGAAGGTCTGGCGCCATTATCTTTATGGAGTCCACTGCGACATCTACTCCGACCACAAGAACCTGAAATACGTAGACACACAGAAAGAGCTGAATATCAGGCAGAGGCGCTGGGTGGAGTTCTTAGCAGATTATCAGTATGAGATGCACTACCATCCAGGGAAGGCAAATGTGGTGGCCGACGCGTTGAGCCGGAGAGCTGCCACTTCCGAAGCTGGGCCCCAAGTTATGTCCATGGAGCTAGTCCGGTCATTCAGAGATATGCAGATATCCCTAGTGTCCGAGGATGATCCAGAGCTGTATAGGGAGTGTCTGACATCGATGGTGGCCATAGACGATATTCGGGATCGTATTCGGGACGGACAGAGGACAGATGCGTGGGCAGAGCCGATGTTCCGAGCCTTGGAGGAGGGTTCGACAGGAGATTATTCCCTGAGAGATGGTCTGCTACATTTCAGAGGCAGAGTATATATACCCGCAGGAGGCCAGATCCGAGAGGATATTATGACGGAGGCGCATTGCAGCCGGTACTCTGTGCACCCGGGGATCACAAAGATGACCGCTGATCTGAAGAAGATGATGTTTTGGCCAGGCATGAAGAAGGACATTACGTACTTCGTGACCCATTGCGAGGCGTGTCAGTTGGTGAAGGCGGAGTGCAGGAACCCCGCAGGATTGTTGCAGCCACTCCCGGTGTCGGAGTGGAAGTTCGACGATATAGCTATGGATTTTATACATGGTCTTCCCCGGTCTCGGGCGGGGAACGACTCGGTCTGGGTGATTGTTGATCGGTTGACGAAGGTGGCCAGCTTTATACCGATCAGGAAGGATGACTCGGTGGGAGTGCTGGTACGGAAGTTCGTGGAGCAGTATATCCGATATCATGGTGTGTCCCGGACGATAGTGTCGGACCGCGATGGACGGTTTACATCCAGGGAGTGGCGGTCAGTGCAGGCATATTTGGGCACCCGGTTGACTTTTAGCACGGCCTCCCACCCTCAGACGGACGGGCAGACAGAGCGCACCAACCGGACCTTGGAGGATTTACTACGACTGTGTATACTGGACCGAGGGAGCCGTGGGAGAAGATGTTACCGTTGGTCGAGTTCTCCTATAACAATAGCTACCAGTCTAGCATCAGGATGGAGCCTTATGAAGCCTTGAATGGAAGAAAATGTAGGACCCCGCTTTCTTGGGTTCAAGACGAGGATCCGAAGGCGTTGGGATCGGATTTTATTGAAGACACCAAGGCTCAGGTGAGACTGATCAGAGATAGGATGTTGGAGGCGCAGAGCAGACAGGCTAAATACTATGATGCCCGACATCGTCAGGTGGAGTTTCAGGTAGGAGATCGAGTGTTCTTGAAGATCCGGCCCATGCACGGAGTCTCACGGGTGCGCGGTCGGAGGAAGAAGCTCAGCCCTAGGTATATGGGCCCTTACCGGATCCTGGAGCGGATCGGACCCCTAGCCTATAGGATAGAGTTGCCGCCAGAGCTGGCAGCTCTATACGACGTCTTCCACATTTCTTCGCTGAGAAGGGCTCTACTACGCCCGGAGCAGTGGATTTTGACCACCGAAGGGCCGGTAGCTTCAGACCGATCTGTTCACTTGGAGCCGGTTCGGATCGACGACAAAGGAATACGGATCTTGCGCCGCAAAAAGATCCCCTTAGTCAAGGTTCTGTGGAGAAACCACGGTCAGGAGGAGCATACCTGGGAACCGCAGGATCTGATGAGGAAAAGATACCCGGAGTTGTTCATTCAGGTACATCTCACCACCTCTCGTATACTATAGATTGCCTTCTTATTTTGGACAGTTAAGACTAGATAAGGAAAATTCAGGACCTAGGTATGCGCACTCAATCAGAAAGGTAGGGGCTAATCTTTTGTTTATTGGGGAGATTGTCTTTGTTTATCAAACGAATTGTCGTCTGAACCCAATAGAAAGATCGTATGGGATTTTACAAGTTTAATTTATTCCGATAGAAATCCCCGTAGGCTCAACCTCAATTTCGGGGACGAAATTTTTGTTTTGTTTATTGGGATTTGTAACATCCCATTTCCGGCTAGACCCCTAGGAGTCAGTTGGTCGTGACAGAACCCTAGGAAGCCCAAAAATTGAAATAAATCGACCGAGATTTCGGGTCATGGGTTGGTCACGCCCGTGACTGACCCGTCACGCCCGTGACTTTGGGCGTGACTACTTCGACGATCATCGATCTCCGTGAGACGATGGTCGAACTTGCTGCCCGGGCATGTCACGCCCGTGACCAAGGTGTCACGCCCGTGACCTAGGGCGTGACTCCTTCGACGATCGTCGATCTCCGTGAGACGATCGTCACACTTGCAGCCCGGGCATGTCACGCCCGTGACCATGGTGTCACGCCCGTGACCTAGGGCGTGACTCCTTCGATGATCGTCGATCTCCGTAAGGAGCTCGTCGAAATTGAAACTCGGACCTGTCACGCCCGTGACCTAGGTGTCACGCCCGTGACCTAGGTCGTGACCACCCTTCGACGACCGTCGATCTCAGTTCGACGATCGTCTACCCAGAATTGACCACCCGGACCTGTCACGCCCGTGACCACCCTTCGACGATCTTCGATCTCAGTTCGACGATTGTCGAACCCAGAATTAGCTATCCGGGCCTGTCATGCCCGTGACCTATGGGTCACGCCCGTGACCAAGGCCGAAATGTCAGCCAGACTGGAAATTTCAGTAACCGACATTGTAATCAATTCTGATTATGGGAAGTTACACCCGGAGTAATTATGGGCCCTTTCCTTCTTTAATTATTTAAATAAATAAAGGAATGTTGGTCCAATAGGAAATCACCACCTGGCGAACACTCTTCGTTTTCCAGCGTTTCAACTGCCCTGTATCATAACCGAAACGTTAGGGGAGAACATTCATGACCATTAAGGATTTACCCTTTCATCTCCCCACTTGCTGACTTATAAAAGCCCACTTGGAGCAAGAGGAGAAGTTTACACGCTCAATCAAACGGATCAGATCTTTGTTCTTGCTGTAGGAGGAGTTCGGCTACGCCACCACTGCGCCATGGCACCCCGTCCTTCATCTCGCCTCCAAACCGCGAACAAGGTCCTCCTCTACTTCTTCTCTTTCATGGGTAGATCTTAGGATTCTTAAAAAGGAAGTTCGCGCTCAACGGAGCCGAACCCATCTCTCGTTTTCATGGAAAATCATGAAAAAACGTATTCTTGAGTTCGCCGGAAACCGCCACCTCCGACAACCTCGCGACCAAACCACCGTCGACCGATAGCCATCGCCTCAACGGAGGTGGTGGTGGTGGTGGCTGGCCAGGGAGGTGACCGAACGGCCGGCGACGGATGACAGAAAGCTTACAGGAAAAATGGTTTTTCTGAGTTCTGTTTTCGGGTTCATGTAGAAGATTAACAGTAAAAATCAATTTTATAATTATTAAACTAAGTATATAATACATAGAGGAAAGATATATTATCTGAGTATATTTTGAGGCTGCGAAACGAGGCACTTAGAGGCCGTTTTAGAAAAGTGACCAGACACGAAAGTCGTAGCCCTTTTAGTCTAGATTAATCTAAAATTGGTTTCAACTCGTTTGGGTAAGCGGTTCGACCGCAGAACCCGTTTTAGTGGGGACTGTACCTAGAGTTGGGCAGAAATTAAAATGGATGCCCACTCTTCGAACCTTGTCCAAATGACCTGAAATTTGGGCAGGGGGTTGATCTTAGCTATACCTAACGGCAGACCAAAAATGGGAATTTTTGGAGATACTTTTGCCTAAATTGTTTTGTAAAATTTTAATAAACATTATAAAATTAATTAGGAGATGAAATTAAGTCCAAACTCCCCCAAATTTTGGGTGGTGGTCCCTGGCATCAATGTTAAGATCTGTACAAAATTTCAACTCAATTAGTCGAGTTTTGAATAGGGAAGTATCAAGTCCTAGATAGGTCTTGGTGAGGGATACTTTGGGGAAAAGTACGATTGGAAATGGAGTGGACAAATCTCCTCAAAGGAGGCTGATGTTGTGGCCACTGATTTGCTGAGTCTATGTCTACCCTCTTGGGTAACATGGTGTGGATTAGGGTGGATTTTACCCTAAGAGATTGGCTCAAGTCCAGTGGGTGGGAGTTTGAGGTTTGTGAAGGACATAGGAGCAAAAGCTCTTGTATGCCCTTGAAATTTGGAGGAGAGGGGATGATATGATGAAAACCCTCTGGTTGAAATAGTGAAGGAGTTGGAGGTAATTAGGTATCTCGAAAGTTGAGATTTTGAATTAGGATAGAAATGTAATTTAGTTATTTTAAGCACTAAATCTAATCCAAAAATTATGAAACTCGGGAGGAAGAAGTTTTAGGATAGTTTGGACTTATGGTAATTTTTCTGGAATTTTATGATGAATAAAAATTACACTTCATGTGTTAAATGATTATTAGCCCGATTTATTGTTTCAATTATTTGGAAGTTTTAAATTAATTATAATCAGTTAAAATTCTGGATCTAGATCTTAACTAGTAAAACATTGATCCCTGAATTTTTATAGAATTTTATGTTGAGAAATATTAGAGGTTCATTCACAATGTTTTAATATGGGCTTTTGAGTATAAAAATAAATTAGGGCTTGTACAATTGCTGGAAAATTACGATAACTGGGACTTAAGGTTTTGAGGCCATTTTATATCACTAGGAATTATTTGGGAATTTTTAGAGTTACTGTTATAGCACTTCATTCACAAAGCATGTTAGATTGTAATTTAGTATTTGATTTATTATGATTTAATTACCAGCAAGAAAATTATGGGATTCTGTCAAAGTTATTTTCATGATGAAACCAGCACCCTGTATTTTATTTGAATTATTTGGAGGACAAATTAAGGTAGTTCATTCATTAAGCTTGAAATAACTGAAATAATGATTAAATAAGTTTAGGCCCTTGAAAATCATTGTAAAACTATCAAACTTTGGAAATTTGATATTTAGGCCTACTATTATTTACTTTAATTTTGTGATAGCTAGAATCAACTAGAATGTTATACCTCATGTTCAAAATGATGATATTAGACCCTTATGAATAAATAAATAAGTTATCGGATTTGTTAAGAAAATTCCAATATTTTGGATTTAGGCAAATCTTGTTAGGATAGACCTCTGATAAATAAATTATGGCATTTGGATGAAAAAGTAAATCTAGATTATCGTGTAGCCTAGGTGAGTCCCTAGGAGGTTTGTTTAGCACTGATGGTAGTTGGAAGATTAGGTGTTACGCGGGTATGGCGGAAGACCGTCTTTCTGTGTGGAGAGGGTGAAGAGTCAAGCTACCCTAGGTTTAGTTTAATGTAACTCTTAAAGGGAAAAAGGTAAGGGAGATCAACCAATAACAATAAGTGCCTTGCGAAAGGGAACTTCGGCCGTAATGCCGCCGTCTTGGTTCCTAGTGCCCTTGAGAGCCCTTCACGGGGAATACCGGGGGCAGTCCTAGGCTAACGTAAACAGTAATAACAAACCGACAAGAGTAACTTAGTAACTAGGGCTGCACCTTTCACAAACACCGTTGGCATAGGAAGATTGATGAGAGCTTCTGCTCGGTTGGTTTGGAGACGGACGTTTGGGTCCGGGGAGCTTCGGCTCGGTTGGTTTGGAGACAGATGTTTGGGTCCGGGGAGCTTCAGCTCGGTTGGTTTGGAGATGGACATTTTGGTCCGGGGAGCTTCGGCTCGGTTGATTTGGAGACGGACGTTGTTGAAGTAGGGGTGTGATGGATTTTAGTATGGAGGAAATGGAGAGTGAAGTTAATTCCATGAATTCTGGAGGGGTCTTAGTAGAGACAAATGGATTGACTGAAGAGGATGAGGGATGACAGTCTGTCATAAGTTCATCTGGAGGAGATAAATAATGGCTTGGAGAAGAAAGAAGGTTAAATGATGGTAGTGATGTTAAATTTTGAAGTGGAGGTATATCTGCAAGATGAGAAGGAAGGGGGGACAAAGGAGGAGTAATAGAATCTGGTGAGAGATCTTGCTCTAGATGTTGTTGTACAGGAGAAGAAATTGGGGATTGTGGAGGTGTAGGGTTATGAACTGGTGAAGAAGGGTGGATGGGGGAAGCAGGAGGTGTAGGTTTAGGTGTGGGTTGATGAACTGGAGTTTTAGTGATTTGTTGGAGGGATGTGGAAGAAGTTTGAACGAGGGGAGGAGGAGGAGGAATAGAATTGTCCTCTACAGGGTGGGGAGTGGCTGGAATAGCCCTGGTACTCTCAGAAGTCTTGGAGGAGGAAGACTTGGATGGCTTTGGGATGTTCCTTTCCCACCTACAAAAAAGGCGCAGGTCAAGCTCTTCGAGGCATTGATGAATACGGTCGGGGCGATCAATGATTCAGCGGCCTTTTCCTGAAGGAAGACGCAATTAAATACTATTGTCAGATCAAACAAAATATGACCCAGTTAACGTTTTCTTTTTAACTACAGCACACATAACTAAATACTATTGTCTAGTAATATAGTCATGGGCGGTATGCTTGCCCAGCAAAACTTTGCCAACTACGTCTGCAAGAAACTTGTACCCGGCAGATAAATGTTTCTTCAGCAATTTATTGGGGTTATCTCCAGAATATCCCATTAAAGTCAACATCTCATCAAATTCAGAAGAATCAATTTCAAGTTCTTCTTCTACATTTACTAAACCAAAAATTTTTGTAAGAGTTTCTGGGATTAGAGGGATGGCATTACCCGCTATGGTTCCAACCATGATATCAGCGTTTGGAGCCGATGATGAGTAAACCCATTCTCTTATTTCAGTCACTGCTATATTCATTCTGGTTTTCATCAAGTTCTTCAAGTGTAATTCTTCAAACAATAGCAGAATATCGAGAAATATCTGATCTGAGTGTTTAAACGATTCAAAGTCAATGTCGAAACCCATGTCAAACTTCATTCCTGCGAGAGCACCTGCCGGAATTGCCATAGTCGCCTACAACAAGGAAATAGAAATATCAAGTGCAAGGGAACTGAAAGCGTGGGATGGAGGTCGAAAAAAACCTAGTTATAAGGTTTTTCAGAATATGAAATGGCAAACTCTGTCCTGCGAAACAAAAGAAATCTTTGATCTATGGCCGACGAAATATTTTATTGATAAAAGAGTTCGTTGATCTCAGTCTGAAGAAGGGAACACTTTTCATCGTTCTCAGGTCGACAATAATTTTCTGAAGCCAGATCGTTGATCTCAGGTCGACGAAAAATGACTTACTCAGAGAGTTTGTCGTTCTCAAGTCGACGAAAAATCTCAAGAACATTTCCTAGTTCGTTTATCATAGACAGAAATTAAATTAAGGCTTCTCCATTTATCATACCAAGCTAATTTATAAAGAACAGATGGTTCCTCTCATCCAAAGGTTTGGTGAAGATATCTGCTCTTTGCAAATCAGTGTATATATAGACAAGGTTAATTTTATTTCTTTCTACACACTCTCTAATGAAATGATGTCTAATATCTATATGCTTAGTTCTACTGTGATGGACTAGATTTTATGCAATGGAAATTGAACTTGTGTTATCACATAATAGAGTGGAATTATTTAAGTTGAACCCATAGTCCAGAAGTTGGTTCTGGATCCACAGCATCTGGGAACAACAACTGTCAGCTGCTATATATTCTACTTCAGTAGTTGATGTAGACACAGATGACAGTTTCTTGAAAAACAAGGAGACTAATCTAGTACCAAGGAATTGACATGTTTTAGAGGTACTTTTTCTATCTACTCTGCATCCAGCAAAGTAAGCATCTGAGTATCCAGTTAACTAAAACTCTTACTCAGTAGGATACCAAAGTCCTAGACTTGGACAACTCTTTATATATCTTAAAATTCTTTTTAAGAAAGTAAGGTGAGATTCTTTGGGGTTCACTTGGAACCTAGCACAAATACATATAGAGAACATTATGTCAGGTCTACTTACTGTAAGGTATAGTAAGGATCCAACAATGGCCCTATATAATTTCTTATCAATAGGTTTCCCATGTTCACCAGAGTTAATTACAACATTTATAGCCATAGGTGTTTTCTTGGTTGAGGCATCTGACATCCCAAACTTTTGTATCAGCTCTTTAGAATATTTAGATTGGGATATAAAGATACCATCAGGTAGCTGCTTCACTTATAGACCAAGGAAGTAGGAGAGATCACCCATACTACTCATCTCAAACTTTGAATGCATGAGATCAGAGAACTCCTTGCATAGTTTGGAATCTGTATACCCAAATATAATATCATCTACATAAATTTGTACTAATAAAATTTGATCCTTATGGTTCCTAGTGAATAATGTCCTATCTACAATACCTCTAGAAAATTTATGTTCTAAAAGGAAGCTAGCTAAGGTCTCATACAAAGCTCTTGGGGCTTGCTTTAAACCATAGAGAGCTTTATGCAATCTAAAGACATAAGAGTGATGAGTTGGAGAGATGAAACCTAAAGGTTGTTCAACATAGACCTCTTCTTTTAGTTCTCCATTCAGAAAGGCACTCTTGACATCCATTTGAAAAACTTTGAATTTCTTGTAGGCAGCATATGCAAGGAAGATCCTGATTGCTTCCAGCCTTACAACAAGTACAAAAGTATGGTCATAGTCAATCCCTTCCTCTTGCCTATAAACTTGAGCAACAAGTCTTGCTTATTCCTTATGATTACACCTTGGGAATCCAGCTTGTTTCTTTATACCTACTTAGTTCCAATGACTGGATAGTATTTGGGTCTTGGAACTAAGTCCCAAACTCTGCATCTCTCAAAATGATTGAGCTCCTCTTGCATTGCATTGATCCAGTGTGGATCTTGCTCTACATCATTAATGGATTGGGGCTCGAATTGAGATATGAAGCAGGCATGCATCAAATCTTGGTTGAGTTGATGCCTTGTCTGCACACCAACTGACATGTATATAATTACTTGAGATATGGGGTGATCTCTAAGTGTGACATATTCAGTGGGTGGAGTTGGTTGTTCAACAGCTTGGGGAGTAAATTCCTCTGGTAGAATAGGATTAGTTGTTGTTGGTTCTGTATTTACATAAGTTTCTTCATCATCACTTTCTTAAGCGACATGTTGAGGAGGATGTATAACAACCTCATTGGTGAGGGTCAACTCATTTAGTCTCTCACACATGTTAGGTACCTGCAAAGTTTCACTGGTAGAAGCAATCTTCTCCTTTTAAAACATGTTAGTCTCATCAAAAGAAATATGAATAGACTCTTCAATTTTTAAAGTAGATTTGTTATAAACCCTATAAGACTTGCTTACTTGGGAATATCCAAGAAATATTCCCATATCATACTTGGCTTCAAACTTACTAATATGTTTCTTATTATTGTTGTGAATATAACATAAGCATCCAAATATTTTAAAATAGTCTATTTTAGGTTTCTTCCCTTATAGTAGCTTATAAGGAGTCTTATTCTTAAGCTTGTGTATAAGACTTCTGTTCAGCACATAATTTGTTGTGCTTACATCCTCTGCCCAAAAGGATAGGGGCAAATAAGCATCTGCAATTAATGTGCCTACAAATTCAATTAGTGTTATATTATTCCTTTCAGCAACCCCATTCTGATGAGGTGTTCTAGATCTAAGAAGCATTGTCTGATACATTCCTTCCTACATAACTCTTACATAAGAAGAGACTCAAACTCAGTACCATGATCACTTATGATCAGTGCAACTGGAGCAGAGTACTCAATCTGTATATTCTTGAGAAAGTCTGTAAGAATCTTAAAGTTATCAGACTTAGATCTCAGAAAGAAAACCTAAGTGAATCTAGAGAAGTCATCTACAATCACTAAAGTATAAGATTTCTCTCCTATACTTTGTACTGCTATAGGGCCAAAAAGGTCCATATGTAGTAGGTACAATATCCTATGTGAGTCACTTTTGTTTAATGATTTAAAACTACTTTTAGTTTGCATGTTTAATTGACAAGCCCTACAAAGGCTTTCCTTCATATCGGAGTAAGAAGGCAATCCTCTAACAAGGTTATCCCAAATAATTTGGCAATGTTTTTCAAGTTAACATGACCTAATCTCCAATGCCAAAGGTCATTTTTATTACTAGTTGAATTAAATAAGCAAATTTCAGATTTGGCTGACTGGAAGTTAACTAAGTAAATGTTTTCTACTATAGTGTCAGTCAATACTACACTATTGTCAAAAGAAGTGATAATACAGGAGGTTTTAGTAAATGATACCTAAAACCTTTCATCACATAATTGACTTATGTAGATGAGGTTGTGCTTCAGTCCACTTACATATGCTACATTCCTGAAGAGAATAGCTCCAACTCTAACTTTACCATAGCCTTCAGTCTGGCCACAGTTGGAGTCACCAAATATTACTTTTGGTCCTAGCTTTGCCTTGTAGTGTGTTAGGTTGGCCTTATTTCCAGTCATATGCTTAGAACAGCCACTGTCCAAATACCACTATTACTCTGTGGTAGAACAGGCTTTTACCTGCAATGAAACAGATTAGTCATTTCTGACCCAGGTTACCTTGGGTCCTTCTTTCTTCACATAATTAAAACTAGAAATGTAAGAGTATTCAGGTTGGCTTTTATAACCTAAAGGATTATATTTCCTAGGTTGGATAATCCATTGATTAAATTTATTATTAAATGTTCATGGTGGATTATAGATTTCAAAAGGATTGAGATATCTGTTATACTGATCTGGGATTGACGAACTCTTGTAAGTTCATCGACCTGAGCTCGACGAATTGGGATAAGATCTTCGATCTCTGCTCGAAGAACGAAGGTATTCACTCCCAGGGCACCAATATCGTCGATCTCTAGTCGACAAACCATACTGTTTTCGTCGATCTTAGGTCGAAGAATAATTGTTGTTATGGTTTGCGTTCAAAGTTCGTCGTTCTGAGGTCGACGAACCGTTCACATTTCGTCGATCTGAGTTCGATGAAAACTGTTGAACATTATTGTAGTTGTTTTTCTTCTTATTCTTGGATTTTTGTTTTAGTTCCATTTGCTTTAATACTTCATTTACTTTATCTTCTTGTTCAGTATTCTTTTTACCCTTATCTGAAATAAAATTTACTGGTTTAGATAACTGATTCTTCTAGATTATAAGTGGTTCACTAGATGATGTACCTAGTCCTAGTTTACTGTTATTAGTCCTAGAATTTGTAGTACTAGTTATGTCTAACAGTTGTAAGCTTCTACCATTGAGAGATTCTTCTAATTTCTTGGCCTTACTTAGTTCAGATTTTAGGAAAACAATTTGTTCATTTGATAAGTCAAGTTCAATTGTTAGTTTAGTATTTTCAGATTGTACTTGTCTTGAACAGTTAATCTTTCTCTAAGAAGTTTAATTACTTTTTTAAAGTTAATTAAATCTATACACATGGTTTTAAATTCAATTTTAAAACTATTAGAACTATAATCAAATGATGATAGTACCTGATCAACTTCTGATTCTAAAGCTTCTTCATTATCAGATTCTTCTTCAGCATCTGATGGGCTGCAAGAGGCATTGATAGCCATGAGGAAGACTTCCCTAGCCTTTGTCTCTTTTCCTCTTCATTGGAGCTAGAATATGTGGATTCATCTTGTGTGTCACTCCAGGTTTCAGCAACAAAGCCCTTCTCCTTCTTTTTGTGCTTGTTGGAGGAAGGCCTGCTATAGTGCTTGCTCATAGAGTCTTTTTATAATCTTTTCTCTTTCTTCTGATTATCAGGGTATTCTTTAGTAGGAGAAATGAAATGATTACTTTCTCTAGTCTTCCTTGTTTCCTAGCAAAGAGCATCAATTTTTTATTGATTTTGAAGCAAAGCACTTTGAACTATTTCTTTAGTTGGAGTCCTTTGTTCTACAGCTTCCCTGGATTTGAACAGCTGCTCATAGGATTTGAGCTTTCCCATGAGAGATTCTATGGAAATCTCATTCAAGCTTCTGGCCTCTTTGATTGGCCATATCCTGAACTCGCATGAGCTTGGGAAGCACATTAGGATCTTTTCATTCACCTCTGTGAGAGAGATGTTTTTATCCAAGGTCTTCAACTCACTGATGATGGAGCTTAATCTGTTGTACATGTCACTAATAGATTCAACTTCATCTTTCTTGAAATTTTCATATTGTGATATGAGAGTTGATCTTCTATCCATTCTCTTATCTGCTGAGCCAGTAACCATCTGGTTTTGAGAATCCCAGATTGCTTTTACAGAGGTGCATTCAGCAACCTTTTGAAAGATGTCATCTGACATGGTTTGAGCCAATATGTTCATTGCTTTGGCATCTACAATTTTGGCTTTCTTCTGTGCATCTGTCCACTCAGGTGGTGGAACAACATGAGTGCTTGAAATAGAAATTGAAGTAGTTGCTGCAGTAGGAGGTCCAGTCAAAATGGAATTAAATATGTCCTCATCAATGGAGTTCATATACAGTTTAATTCTTGCATTCCAGATGGCAAACTTATTTAGATTGCAAACTGGAGGTCTGGTGCTTGCATAATCCTTGTTCTATGCCATTATGAAAGAAGAAAAGTTGAGAAGAAGAAAATATGATCTAACTGGATCTTGGTTCAAGTGTTAACTTGTACAACCAAACAAACACACCCTCTGATACCAATTGAAAGGAGGGGTTAGATCTGATTACTCTAGAGGGGGGGGGTGAATAGAGTATTAAAAATTTTCGTTTATTCTTAATGTATATCAGAGTGAAAATAGTGATACCATATAGTAGTTAAGCAAAAGAAAATAGGCTAACTATTCCAGCAATCACAAACACAGCAAGAACAAAATAAAAAGAATATGTGCAACCAGACAACACAAGAAATTTATAGTGGTTCCCTTAAACTTGGGTATATCCACTCTTCTACTACCCTGGTAGGAATCCACTAACAGGTTTTTATCAGGTGACTGCCACCTATGAGCTTTTGATTAGGTGCTCAAAAACCAATCTCAAGTCTTTTGATCAGGAGACTTGCAACCAGGCTAACTTTTGAAGGGAGTTAAAACCCTGTACAGTGGGGTGGAAAGAGGTTGATAGAAGTATTCTCTTTTCTTAAAAACAACTTGAGAAGACTATATGGATCCTAATGGTGTCAAAGCTCCCCCTTAGAATATGAAGGTTCGGGAAGAATGAGCTTTGCTCCAGGGTGAGTAGGTCTTCATCTTTGATCTGCCAATGTCCAGGAAATCCAGTTGACTGATGTTGAACCAAAGATTTCTATAGATTCCTGGAACTAAAGATGAAGAAGACTCTTGATATCTTATGATTGTTCTTCTTCAGTCTTGAGTTTTGGCAAAGAATGAAAAAGCGCTGAGAGAGAATGAATGAGACGTCTAGTGGTTGAATGTTCTTTATGCTGTCTCTCTTTCTTTTCTTGTCTATGTATCATTGAAAAGAGAGAATCTCTTTTTAATAATCTGTCAATTAATTCTCCTTTGAATTTTGAATAACTTCCTTAAATGCAGCCTGATCTGGAGAATTCAAAATGGCTGGAATAAAAAATTTATGAGTTTCCCCAACTATCCTTGATATAATAAGCAAATAATTATTCTGATGAATACCATATTTAATACAGCCAATAACGGCTATATCCAGATGAATATGTGCATTAAATACTCAGAATAATACTACTAATAAATGAGAAAATAAGGAACAGGAGGAGGGAAAAACTCATTCTGGAACCAGACAGAAAACATCGAACTCTGAACAGAATTCGTCGACCTGAGATCCAAGATCGTCGACCAGAGAATTTCAGTTCATCGACCTGAGCTCTACGAACTGTTAATTGTGAAATTCTTTCCAAATCTGCACTCTGAGTTCGTCGAGCTGAGAATCTTTCTAAAGAGAACAAATCGTCGACATGAGCCTGAATATCGTCGAGCTCAGCACAGAGAAATAACACTGAGTTTCGTCGATCTGAGATCGACGATCGTCGAGCTGAGTTCGAAGAATTTCGAACTGATCAAACTGTCTTCTGATATCTTCTAAGTCTGAGTCTTCTAAGGTTCTTTGCTGGCTGGTCTAAGGAAGTAGAACTAACAGGACTTAGCCTAAACTCTAGGACTACTAGACATGACCCTGGAAATACAATGTTGGGTCAGACTCAGCTTAAATTAGTGAACCTAGCCCAAATCCAACTAGGGATCCAACAAAAGGTATATTCTATCTTTTCCTTATTGCGGGCTCGCCAAGACTTTTGCTGACAAGGTTATTTTTGTAGGGAGTGGCTGATCCCGGAGAACCCACCTTTCGTGGACTCAGTGCTGCATCCTGACCCACTCGTGTGGGAGAGGGCAGCTGTAGTGGCTTGTTGAATAGAGCATGAATCCTTAAGGACTTCCTCCAGCCCGATGCTGTCTGATATCGCCAGCTCCATCTCGCCTCTCCTACCACGGCCAGAGAAGGAACGAAACGACGACAACCTCCCTACCTCCCTAGCTATCAAGGGGCTCATGGCCCGCGAGCCTGGCCTGCTGAAGGACTATTGGAACTTCAGACTTGGCAGGAAGGTAAAAGACTAGGTTGGCGAGCCGATGGTCCAGTGGGATGAGAAGGCCCATAGGGTTTCCATCTCCTCCCTCCTCCCTTCTTCGTCCGAGAACTGCCCTCCCAGCGGGCACGCCTTTGTCCTCTGCTTCGGGCTTTACGGTCGCTAGGACGCTGAGGCCTACGATGGGATGACCCTTCAGCTTCCCGCCCATGAATGCACGTGGGCCCAAATGAGCTCCATTGAGCTCGCACACTTGTCTGTCCGTTGTGGCTTCACCCTCTGCCATAAATTGGTGAGTGCTGAGGAAGCCCTGGATCTCGTCCAAGACGAGGTGGCGGACTTGAAGAAGAAGCTGGAGGTTGTCGAGTCTCTCCTCGCTAAGAGTGCTAGCGGGGTAGTAAGTGCTAAGGAATTTTTCCCTTTCTTCTTTGGCCCACATTGTTCTTTGGCTTTTCCTTTTTTGCCATTGCAGGATGCTGAGACCGCCGCTCGCCTGCGCAGTCGTGCGAATGACCTCGAGGAATGGAATAAGCGGCTGGAGGAATAGAACAAGCTGATCCATGGCGAGGTCAGCCGCCTCATGGACTCCCTTCTCCCCTCGACTCGCGGTGAGCCGAGCTCCCAAGACCAGAAGACAAAGTCCTTCAGCAAGGTGGAGGTCAATGAAATGCTGAGGGCCAACTCCATGAAAGCTGCTGATCACATTCTTCAAGTTATGCGAGAACTCAAGGTGCTGACGGCGGACTGCGAGGAGGTGACCACAAAGGACTTGGTACCGGAGTTTTTGCTCCATGTTCCCACTCCTAACGAGAACGAGGGGGATGACTTCGACTCACTTTTTGATGAGGTAGAGGGATTTCGAGAGGATCCTTTGGAAGGAGACGACTAGGGGGCTTAGTTTAGACTTTCTTTTTTGTAATGATTCCCCCCAATATTGTATACTTGCCGCGAGGTAGATTAACTTTTTACAATAGTATATTCATTAATGAAAATCATACTTGGCCATTTTTGTTTTCTTTCTGTGTTCACTCGTCTTATTTAACTTGCACATGCATACCATCTTTTGAGGTGCGACTTCCACAAAGTATAACTCGCTACCTTAATCTATCAATGTTAGAATACATATCTATGCCAATTCCTCAAGATCTCTCCCTCCTCTAGTAATGGGAGTTGGACAACTCGCTATGCTGGACCCACGACCTTTTTGCTCGCCTATGAGATCTTTCCCCCATGGAGGTTTGCTCAAGGCCTGATTTTTCGAAGTAAAAACTCAATGGGGTGGACTACAATTTCCAAGGACAGCCCCATGCATTTGTATTTGCCTTGTAGCTCTTTCATCTCCTTAATGGTTAAATGTGAGCAGGGGGGTTAGGTTCAGCATGGCTTCTCATTATTGATGAATGTGAGTCCCTAGTCGGCGAGATCCACCACCGACTGATACGATTCGCTCTCTTACATTATTGCTTTGTCGAGTGATTGATATCCCTTACTACTTGGAGAGATTCCGGTTCGCCACAACCAAACAATCTGGATATTGCTGGATCTGACACTTTATCCCCTTGTGATCTTTTGTCCTGCCAACTAGTGGTAGTGGGATCTTCTGGAGGTCAACTTGGGAGATTCCATCGATTGACATCAAGCCGTGCTAGCTAATGGGAGCCCGGCAGCGGGATCTGCTCGGGGTCTGGGTAGACATCGTTGTGTCACATCAAGCCTCGCCAACTAATGGGAGCCTGATAGCGAGATCTGCTCGGGGTCTAGGAATACACCGTCGAGTGACATACAACCCTGCCAGCTAATGGGATCCTGGCAGCGGGATATGCTCGAGGTCTGTATAGACACTGTCGAGTGACATCTAGCCCTGCCAGCTAATGGGAGCCTGGTAGCAGGATCTGCTCGGGGCCTGGGTAAACTCCATCGAGTGACATCCAGCCTCGCCAGCTAATGGGAGACTAGCAACGGGATCTGCTCGGGGTCTGGGTAGACACCATCTAGTGACATCCAACCTTAACAGCTAGAGGGAGCCTGACAGCGGGATCTGCTCGGGGTCTGGGTAGACACAATCGAGTGACATCCAGCCCTGCCAGCTAGTAGGAGCCTGGTAGCAGGATCTGCTCGGTGTCTAGGTAGACACCATCAAGTGACATCCAGGACTGCTAGCTAGTGGCAGCCTAGCTGCAGGATCTACTCGGGATCTGGCTTAAAACCATCGTGTGACATCCAGCCTTGCAAGCTAGTGGGAGCCTGGCAGCGGGATCTCCTTGGGGTCTGGGTACATACCGTCGAGTGACATCCAACCCTGCCAGCTAATGGGAGCTTAGCTGCAGGATCTGTTCAGGGATTGGGTAGACATCATCGAGTGACATCCATCCTTACACCCTAATGGGATCCTAGCAGCGGGATTTTCTCGGGGTCTAGGTCGACACCATCGAGTGACATGTAGCCCAGCCATCTAATGGGAGACTGGCAGCGGGATCTGCTCGGGGTCTGGGTGGACACCGTCGAGTGATATCCAGCCCTGCCAGCAAATAGGAGCCTAACAACGGGATCTTCTCAGGGTCTGGGTAGACACCATCGAGTAACATCCAGCCCTACCAGCTAGTGGGAGCCTTGTAGTAGGATCTGCTCAGGGTGTGGGTAGACACCATCGAGTGGCATCCAGCCCTGCCAGCTAGCGGGAGTATGGAAGCGGGATCTGTTTGGGCTCTAGGTAGACACCATCGAGTGATATCCAGCATTGCCAGCTAGTGGGAGCTTGACAGCAAGATCTGCTCGGGGTCTTGGTAGACACCATCGAGTGATATCAAGCCCTGCCAGCTAGTAGGAACCTGGCAGGGGGATCTTCTCGGGGTCTGGGTAGACACCATAGAGTGATATTAATCCCTTCTAACTAGTTGGAGCCTGGCAGCGGGATCTGCTCGAGGTTTGGGTAAACACCATTGAGTGAAATCCAGCACTTCAAGCTAATAGGTGCCTGGCAGTGCGATCTACTCGGGGTTTTGGTGGACACCATCGAGTGAAATCTTGCCCTGCTAGCTAATGGGAGCCTGGAAACAGGATCTGCTCGGGGTCTGGGTAGACACCATTGAGTGACATCCAGCCCTTCCAGCAAATGGGAGGCTAGAAGCAGGATCTGTTCGGGGTCTGGGTAAATACAATCGAGTGACATCCAGCCTTGCTAGCTAGTGGGAGCCTGGCAGCAGGTTCTGCTCGGGGTCTAGGTAGACACTATCAAGTTATATCCAGACCTGCTAGGTAGTGGGAGCCTGGCAGTGGGATCTGCTCGAGGTGTGGGTACACACTATCAAGTGACATCCAGCCCTACCAGCTAGTGGGAGCTTGGCAGAAGGATCTGCTCGGTGTTACGGTAGACACCATCGAGTGACATCCAGCTATGCCAGCTAGTGGGATTCTAACAAAGGGATCTGCTCGGTGTCTGGGTAGACACCGTCAAGTGATATCCAGCCCTGATATCTAATGGGATCCTTTTAGCGGGATCTGCTCGGGGTCTAGGTAGATTCCACCGAGTGACATTCAACCCTGCCAGCTAATGGGAGCCTGGCAGCAGGATCTGGTTGGGGTCTGGGTGGACACCACTGAGTGACATCCATCCCTGCTAGCTAATGGGAGCATGACAATAGGATCTGTTCGGGGTTTAGGTAGACACCATTGAATGAAATCTAGCCTTGACAGCTAGTGGGAGCCTAGCAGCGAGATCTGTTTGGGGTCTGGGTAGACACTGTCGAGTGACATCCAGCCCTGACAGCTATTGGGAACCTAGCTACGGGATCTACTCCGGATCCAGGTAGACACCATTGAGTGACATACAACCCCGCCAGCTAAGGGGAGCCTTGCAGCGGGATCTGCTTGGGGTCTGGGTGGACACCATTCGAGTGACATCCAGCCCTACCAGCTAGGGGGAGTCTGGCAGCGAGATCTGCTCAGGGTTTGGGCAGACACCGTAGAGTGACATCCAGCCCTATAGCTAATGGGAGCTTGGCAACGGGATCTTCTCGGGGTCATCTTGGTGAACTCTTCACGTATTCATGCAATTCTTTGCAAAAAGTCTGGAATATCAAGAGATTTCATATTAGAAAAAGATATCACGTACATTGCTCAAGGATAGAAATGCTTCAGGTCATCACCACTCAAGGTGTGACTTAGGGTCTCGCCCTCCACATTCTGGAGGTGATACCCCCTGACATCAATGCTTCCTTGATAATTATCGGACCCTCCCAATTTGGATTGATCTTTCCCACGGTAGCTGATCTTCATGTGGCATCTACCTTTTTCAGGACCAAGTCCCCTTTCATGAACTATTTGATTCTAACGAGTTTGTCAAAATATTTGGCCATCCGCCATTTAATTTCTTCTTGCCTGACGGCGGCCACATCTCGGAGTTCCCCTGTCAGATACAAGGAGAGTCGCAGCTTGTTCTCGTTCTTGACCCTCTATTCTACTCCAGCTTCCTCTGCCTCTACTACCCGCGGTGCCAGACCTCGAACTCTATCGGGAGTACAGCTTAACAACCATGGGAGACCTTGAAGGGGGTCTCCCCTGTGGCCGTATTGGGAGTGGTCCTCAGGGACCAGAGGACCGAAGAGAGCTGTTCCACCCAACTCCCGTTTAGGTTCTCTACCTTCTTCTTCAACAAGTTCACGATAATCTTATTCGCCACCTACACCTGCCGGTTACTCCTGCGATGATGGACCGATGATAGCCTGAGATCAATCCCAATCTGGTGTTAGAAGCTGATGAACTCTACGCCTGAGAATTGTGGCCTATTATCCGTGATGATGGCCTGAGGCAACCCGTGCCAACAAACGATCTCCCCCAATACAAAATTTCTAAATATCTTGGAGGTCACTTTGGCTGGCGCCTTCACCTCTAACCACTTAGAGAAATAATAAATCATTATCAACAAGAACCTCCTCTGCCCACTAGCCTTGGGGAAGGGTCCCACAAGATCCATCCATCATATAACAAAGGTCCATGGCGCAGTGATGCTTCTGAGTCTTTGAGACAGTAGTAGTTGGAGAGGGGCGTACAACTGGCACTTTTGACATTTCTTTGCAAAGTCGGTGGCATCCTGGCCCAAGGTCAGCCAGAAGTACCCTTGTCTGACTATCCCTCCTTCTAGGATCCTGCTCCCTGAATAACTCTTGCACTCCCCAGAGTGAACTTACTCCAAGATCTTTGGGACCTCCTCTTCAGCCACGCAACATGCTAGCAAGCCCGAGAGGGTCTTCCTATACAACTTCCCATCGCGCATTAGATAGTATGTCGACTTATACATGAAAAGCTTTTTGTCAATGCCTTCCGGGAACTCCCCTATGGATAGGAAGGTTGTGAAAGGATCCATCCTGGAGGGGCACCGATCCACTTCCATTATCTCCTCTTCTTCGATAGAAGGGCGGAATATGTCGGTGAGGGTTCCTCCAGCACGGGGTCCAAACTTCGCCAGCTGATCTACTTGCCCATTTTCTTCACATGGCACATATCAGATGGAGAATGTTTGGAACATGCCGACAAATCACTTTACCTTTGCCAGATATAGTTGGAGAGTAGGCTCCCTTGCCTCGAACTCACCGTTGATTTGAGAGGACACCACCATAGAGTCCATTAGCGCTTCCACATTGTGTACTTCCAATTCCCTGGCCAGCCGCATCACCTCTATCACTTCGTAGTACTCTGCTTGATTGTTGGTATTGGGAAAGTGTATGACCACCATTTTCTCTATCCATATCCCTTGAGGACTCTCCAGGATAATTCCTACTCCCAACGAGTACCTTCCCAAGGATCCATCCACCTTCACCTTCCAAGGGACCAGAT
Source organism: Platanthera zijinensis (assembly GCA_039513925.1). Taxonomy (NCBI): domain Eukaryota; kingdom Viridiplantae; phylum Streptophyta; class Magnoliopsida; order Asparagales; family Orchidaceae; genus Platanthera; species Platanthera zijinensis. Next base: position 129,947,909 of record CM077080.1, read on the forward strand.
GAGTGAGCTCATTCGCTTCCATATCGACCACATAGTCGACCAAGAAGTTGGTCATTATTTGGGCCTTTATCGAGAGGTGAGGAACAAAAGAAATATCAAACTTGCTAAGCTCCACCAACCACTTTGTAAGCCTCTCGGAGTGATTCAACCCCTTAAAGATGTTGTGAAGGGGATAACCAGTCACCAACCGGAGGGAATGTGATGGGAAATAAGGTCGGAGCCTCTGAACCGAGACGACCAAAGCAAAAGACAATTTTTCCAAAATTGGGTATCAAAGCTCTTCCTTTCTCCGGACCCTGCTTACATAGTAAATTGGTAGCTGCCTTTTTTCTTCCTCCCGGACTAGGACAGAGCTCACAGCCTTGGTCCCGAACCCAAGGTATAAGGATAGATCCTCCCCTTCCTTGGGTCATTAGAGAAGCGGAGCAAGGGTCAATTGTTTATTATAGGCTTGGAAGGTCTTCTCGCACTCCTCGGACCACTCGAATTTCTGACCCCTCTCAGCGCATTGAAGAAGGGCGAGCACATCTCTCACTCTCAAGAGAGGAACCTGGTCAGCCCTGCTAGCTTCCCTATCAAGCGCTGGACTTCCTTGGTATTCTAAGGTGACCCCAATTCCATGATTGCCCTTATCTTATCAGGATTGTGTTAACCCAGAAATCGGCGATCCCTCCCAAGGTAGCCAGCTCGCAAGTCGCGGCCTGTCAGCCTTTCCTTCTAAGGGTGGGCGGACTTACCTTTCAGTCCGCTCAGTCCGCGCGGCTAGGGCGGTCTCCCCGGTCTAACTGCCCAGGTCGCGCAGTAGCCGCTCATTCTGCAGTGGCTGCGGACTGCTTCCTCAGTCCTCCCATGAAGGTCGCGCGGTTAGTTCGGTTAACTGTATGGCCATTCATTCTTCCTAAGGTGAAAACTACTCAACTGAGTGGCAGACTCGATTTCCAATCCGTCCAAACCGCACGCGAAATGCTCAACCAGAGGCGGAAACCAGCCCTCCTATCCGCCATCTGTAGGCAGACTCTAAATCAGCTAACTGCGCGGTCTGCCGACCTCTTTGGTAAGTCCACTAGGTCACCAACCCTCATCCCCAAGCAAAGGGTGCCACCAGTCAACAGCGGCTCTCGCCAATAGGCACGACCTGGACTCTTTAGTCCGCAAGGTCGGCAATCCTTGTCGCCGAGCAATGGCGACAAGCCACCAGCAGGTAGCCTGCTCAACCTGTCTGCCGCGAGTTAGACGGGCTCGTTGCGCAATCCGCCGGATGAACCCCAGCTCGGCAGCTGGCGATCTACCACTTCTCCGCAGCGTGCTGGGCGGACTGGTTCTGCAGTCCGCTAGCTAGCCCTCCAGTTTCCCGATGTCCGCTTCTACCCAAAGCGGGCGAATTCCTCCTCAGCTCACACAGCCCGGCGCGAGCTCAATCAGTAGCAGGGGAGGACTCGTCCAAGTCCGCTAGAAGCCATCTCCAGCTCCAAGTCACTAACAGCGCTGCCTGGCGCGACTCAGCACTGTACTCGCACAGCTCACCGCCTCACCGGTGGTGACGTTACCAAGACCGTTACCTCCTCGGGCCTATAAATAGGCCCTCATACCTCTCATTCGAGGAGGAGGAAATGACACGGTAGAGGCATCTAGATCTCGGCATCAATTCCCGTGGACTCAGTTTCCCAGTCCGCGCGACCTGCCCTCCAGCTTCTTCTCCCAGCTTGATCAAGCAGTCTTCCCGGCTTAGTCCAGCGAGCTCCTTGATCAGCTAACCGCGCGGTCTGCCGACCTCCCTGGTCAGTCCACGTGGCCTCTGGCATTCTCCTCTCCTTAGTCGCCAGCTTCCCCCCTTGTACCCTTTTTTTCTTCTTTCCATGTAAAGGTGCAACCTCAAGCTGTAACTTCAGTTATAATCAAAGGAAAGCCCGTCGCAAGAGAGGCATTTAGGCTGCGATGCGTGAAGTCTGTTATTGCCGTTGCTAGTGGCCCTCTCTTCTGCTTTTCTTTCTATCTTCATGCGCGACTCAGAGTAACCAGCTGCCCAGCAGTCTCTCAAACCTCTCCCCTATCCCCACAACCCTCTTATTCACCTAGCTTGTGAGATCGAACAAACCGTTAACTTGGCGGTGTCGCATTTCGCGCATCAATATTTAATACGCGACCTTCAGATCCTGAGCTGTTGATGAACAGTAGTTGCAATAAAGACATGAGAATAAGCTCAGAGCGTACCTTAACTTCAAACAGCCATAACTTTTGATCCGAGTGTCCGATTTCAGAAATTCAAAGCTTATCAGAACCGGCTCAAGAATATCTTCTCCCGGTGAACAAGGATTTACCATCAAAAAGATCTCGAGCACACCTCTAATCATTCAGAAGTGTCCATCTCAAGTAGCGACTACAATCTCCTACTATCTAGGGAGTTTACATCTCTCATCGCAAGCCTCATAAGGTAAGTATGAATGCTTATCCCCATATACCAAATGGACTAACATCTTTTACAGGAGAAGAACAAGTTTCCTCTCCCTTCACACCTCATATCTGAAGAGAAGTTGTTCCATATGATTTCAAAGAGCCTCGTCTGCCAGTCCTTTGATTATTACTGAAGTTACAGCTTGAGGTTGCACCTTTACATGGAAAGAAGAAAAAAAGGGTACAAGGGTGGAAGCTGGCGATGGGTGAAGTCTGTTGTTGCCGCTACTAGTGGCCCTCTCTTCTGCTTTTCTTTCTATATTCATGCGCGACTCAAAGTAACCAGCTGCCCAGCAGTCTCTCAAACCTCTCCCCTATCCCCGCAACCCTCTTATTCACCTAGCTTGTGAGATCGAACAAACCGTTAACTTGGCGGTGTCATATTTCGCGCATCAATAGTTAACACACGACCTTCAGATCCTGAGCTGTTGATGAACAATAGTTGCAATAAAGACATGAGAATAAGCTAAGAGCGTACCTTAACTTCAAACAGCCATAACTTTTGATCCGAGTGCCCGATTTCAGAAATTCAAAGCTTATCGGACCGGCTCAAGAATATCTACTCCCGGGTGAACAAGGATTTACCATCAAAAAGATCTCGAGCACACCTATAATCATTCAGAAGTGTCCATCTCAAGTAGCGACTACAATCTCCTACTATCTAGGGAGTTTACATCTCTCATCGCAAGCCTCATAAGGTAAGTATGAATGCTTATCCCCATATACCAAATGGACTAACATCTTTTGCAGGAGAAGAACAAGTTTCCTCTCCCTTCACACCTCATATCCGAAGAGAAGTTGTTCCATATGATTTCAAAGAGCCTCGTCTGCCAGTCTACTTGGGGACGAGCGATCCAGTTTCTCACGTACAAGCCTTTGAATCGATCATTTTATTGAAAGATGTATAAGATGGCATCAAATGCAAGCTCTTCATCGTATCTTTTGGTGCTCAAGTGTTGGACTGGTTCTACCATCTACCGCCTTAGTCAATAACTTGCTTCAGCGATCTTCAAAGAGAATTCCTCTCAAGGTTTGGAACCTTTAGGAAGAGAAAGAAAGACGTAGGAGCTCTTCTTCAGATAAAGCAAGGAGACGACGAGTCTTATGCTCACTTCATCGATCGATTCCAGAAGGAAACTCTTGACATTGTTAATGTTGATCAAGACTTCTATAAAGTTTCTTTCATAAGAGGACTTCGGCAAGGTCCTCTTAAATTCAAAGTCACTACAAAAATGCCCGACACCTATGGGGATCTTATTGATTATGCAAACAAGTTCGTTGGAGCTGAAGCCATGAATTTTGGCTATGTATCTCGTCTGAATCATATGGCTCAAGCGCCAGAGAAATTCTCACCTCGTCAGCTGGACGATGGACCTCTTCACAATTATTTATCTCTTAATCATAATAGCAACCTATTGCAATATGATCAAGATCCTAACCTTCCGGTATCTCGACTTATATATTATGATCGTGAGAATTCATCTACATCTCAATCAAAGCATTACGAATCAAGTCTTGATACCTCTGGTACATCAATTAAAATTTATGATAATGAGCCTCATGCTTATCTCCAATACAAGCAAGCTTAACCTAAGAGAAAATATACAAGATTAACTATCTCTGCAAAACAAGTTCTTTAAATTATTCAGCAAGAGCCGGATTTCACATGGCCTTCTCTCCTGCGACCTGGTCAAAGATGTCATAAGGATTTATTCTGTCAATACCACATGTGTGTGGGTCACGATACAGAGAAATGTCGAGCTCTTCATCAGCGCGTTGATAAATTGCTGAAAGAAGGCAAGTTGCAAGAGTAAATCGCTTGAAAGTATCATTGTAAAGCCCTCTTTTGCAGCGATGAGTGCTTACTCTCAAATTATTAGTGGTAAGATTTGTTTTACCAAAGCATTTATTGCATCATTGTCTCGCTTGATTGAACATATTTTGGAAACGCTCGACAATTAAACCCACTTCATGTGGTATCCATATTTCCAAAGAGGCAATCAAGCCCGCTTTCTTGTGGTTGATTTGGAAAAGTGAACTTTTTGCAGCAATAAACCCACTTCGTGTGGTAGCTTAAAAGTTCTTAGCGACAATAAAACCCACTTTTCAAGTGGTCGCCCATTTTCCAAAGTGGCAACCAAGTCTGCTTTTAATTTTTTTTAGGAAACCTGTGGCAATTGAAACCCACTTTATGTGGTAGCCCTATTTCCAGTTCGGCATCAGGTTTATTCCTCGTGATAGCATTTCATAGAGCAGTCAAATTCACTTCTTAATGTTATCCCAGGAGCTTCTTATGCTAATAACTTCCAGTTCGCGTGGCCGCCTGTGTTTTTTTATATGGTTGAGCATACTTCATAGTTGCTCAAGTTCTTTATCAGTTTCAGCTCTAGATCCATTATTGAATGGCCTTTCTACTCTAGCAGAGGTGTTTTCTTCTCCTTCTTGAGAGTGGTCTGAGTGTACAGCTTTTGTGACCTTGCGAGGAAGGCAATGGGCCATGCGCGCACCTGCCTGCTTGGTCACCTAAGTCTGTAGCTCATTCTCATCTCGCAGATGATGATTTACAAGTCCTCTATTACTCTTATCAAATGCTAGCAACACGAATCACTTAATCAAAGTATCTGATTCTCCTTGACTAACAAGTCATGCTGTTATAAGTCTAAATTAAGATGGTTTCATCTTGCTGATCTGGATTTAATGTATAAAACATCATACTTGATCACGCATGACAATCGTTATCGCAGTTTGATTTTTATTTAGTTAATAGCAGAATTTGCTAGGTATCTCTTCTGCTATCCAATCATATCTTATCATATCAACAGTCAACATTCGTAGGTTCCATCCAGGTACTTGCGACTTAGTTTTCTTTCTTCTATATCCGCTACTTACTCTTCTTTTGCAGATATTAGCATATATTAGCAAGTTCCCTTCAGGTACTTGCAACTTACTTTCCTATCATATCTGCGGCTTACTCTTCTTTTGCAGATATTCGCAGATATTAGCAAGTTCCCTTCAGGTACTTGCAGCTTACTTTTCTATCATATCTGTTGCTTACTCTTCTCTTGCAAAGATTAGCAAATATTTGCAAGTTCCATCCCGGTACTTGCATTTTAATCTCATTTCATATCTACTGCTCACTCTTCCCTTTGTAGTGATTAGCCTATATTTGCAAGTTCTATCCAGGTACTTGCAACTTAGTTTTATATCATACTTATGATTTACTCCTCTTGTAGAAGTTAATAGGTGCTTGCAAGCCTTCCTTCAGGTACTTATAAGTTATCATTATTCTTGGCTTTCCCTCCTTCGCTGTTTTGCAGAGCCAACTAGGAGACATTCATGTCTTCTTCGTTTTGCAAAAGCAACCCAGGTACGCATAAGATGTACCTATTTCTGCCTATGTTAATTCTTTCCTTCCTAGGAAAAAGACAGTCATTAGCATATTTTTTCTGAGGAGAGACATCAGGTTCCATCTCTCCTTACCCCTTCCTTTTCTCGAAGGAAGGATCACGATTTTCGTGGTATCCTACTTTTTCGAAGTTCTCTTCGGAACTTGAAAAAGTACGTGGATTATGTTAACCCAGAAATCGGCGATCCCTCCAAAGGTAGCCAGTTCGCAAGTCGCGTCCTGCCCCAGGAGGTCGCGGCCTATCAGCCTTTCCTTCTAAGGGTGGGCGGAATGACCTCTCAGTCCGCTCAGTTCGCGCGGTTAAAGCAGTCTCCCCGGTCTGACCGCCCAGGTCGCACAGTAGCCGCTCGTTCTGCAGGGGCTGCGGATTGCTTCCTCAGTCCACCCTATGAAGGTCATGCGGTTAGTTCGATAACCGTGTGGCCGTTCATTCTTCCTTAGGTGCGAACTACTCAACTTAGTGGCGGACTCGATTTCCTATCCGTCTAGACCGCACGCGAAATGCTCAACCAGAGGCGGCAACCAGCCCTCCTGTCCGCCAGCTGTAGGCGGACTCTAAATCAGCTAACCACGCGGTATACTGACCCCTTTGGTCAGTCCGCCAGGTCGCCAACCCTCGTCCCCAAGCAAAGGGTGCCACCAGTCAACAACGGCTCTCGCCAATAGGCGCGACCTGGACTCTTCAGTCCTCTAGGTCGGCAATCCTTGTCGCAAAGCAATGGCGAAAAGCCACCAGCAGGCAGCCTGCTCAACCTGTCCGCCGTGAGTTAGGGGGGCTCGTTGCACAGCCCGCCAGATGAACCCCAGCTCGGCAGCTGGCGATCTGCTTCCTCTCTGCATCGAGCTGGGCGGACTTGTTCTGCATTCCGCTAGCTAGCCCTCCATTTTCCTGGTGTCCGCTTCTACCCAGCAGCGGGCGAATTCATCCTCAGCTCGCATAGCCCGACACGAGCTCACTCAGCAGCAGGGGCGGACTTATCCCAGTCCGCCAGCAGCCATCTCCAGCTCTAAGTCCCAAACCGTGCGGCCTGCCGCTGACTCAGCACTGTACTCGCACAGCTCACCGACTCACCGATGGTGACGTTACCAAGACCGCTACCTCCTCACGCCTATAAATAGGCCCATATACCTCTCATTCGAGGAGGAAATGATAAGGCAGAGGCGTCTAGATCTCGGCATAAATTCCTGCGGACTCGATTTCCTAGTCCGCGCGACCATGCCCCCCAGCTTCTTTTTCCAGCTTGATCAAGCAGTCCGCCCGTACTAGTCTAGCGAGCTACTTGATCAGCAAAATTTGCGGTCTGCCGATCTCCCTGGTCAGTCCGCGCGGCCTCTGGCATTCTCCTCTCCTTAGTCTCAAGCTTCCCCCCTTGTACCCACTTTTCTTCTTTCCATGTAAAGGTGCAACCTCAAGCTGTAACTTCAGTTATAATAAAAAAAAAGCCCATCGCAAGAGAGGCATTCAGGCCGCGATGGGCGAAGTCTCTGTTGTCCTGCTGCTAGTGGCCCTCTCTTCTGCTTTTCTTTCTATCTTAATGCGCGACTCAGAGTAACCAGCTTCCCGGCAGTCTCTCAAACCTCTCCCCTATCCCTGCAACCCTCTTATTCACCTAGCTTGTGAGATCGATTAACCCGTTAACTGGGAGGTGTCGCATTTCACGCATCAATAGTTAACACGCAACCTTCAGATCCTGAGCAGTTGATGAATAGCAGTTGCAATAAAGACATGAGATTAAGCTCAAAGCGTACCTTAACTTCAAACAGCCATAACTTTTGATCTGAGTGCCCGATTTCAGAAATTCAAAGATTTTCGGAACCAGCTCAAGAAGATCTGCCCCCCGGTGAACAAGGATTTACCATCAAAAATATCTCTAGCACACCTCTAATAATTCAGAAGTGTCCATCTCAAGTAGCGACTACAATCTCCTACTATCTAGGGAGTTTACATCTCTCATCGCAAGACTCATAAGGTAAGCATAAATGCTTATCCCCATATACCAAATGGACTAACATCTTTTGCAGGAGAAGAACAAGTTTCCTCTCCCTTCACACCTCATATCCGAAGAGAAGTTGTTCCATATGATTTCAAAGAGCCTTCGTCTGCCAGTCAACTCGGGGACGAGCGATCCAGTTTCTCACGTACAAGCCTTTGAATCGATCGTTTCATTGAAAGCTCTATCAGATGGCATCAAATGCAAGCTCTTCATCGTATGTTTTGGTGCTCAAGTGTTGGACTTGTTCTACCATCTACCGCCTCAGTAAAATAACTTGCTTCAGCGATCTTCAAAGAGAATTCCTCTCAAGGTTTGGAACCTTTTGGAAGGGAAAGAAAGATGTAGGAGCTCTTCTTCAGATAAAGCAAGGATACAACGAGTCTTATGCTCACTTCATCGATCGATTCCAGAAGGAAACTCTTGACATTGTAAATGTTTATCAAGACTTCTATAAAGTTGCTTTCATAAGCGGACTTCGGCAAGGTCCTCTTAAATTCAATGTCACTACAAAAATGCCCGACACCTATGGGGATCTTATTGATAATGCAAACAAGTTTGTTGGAGCTGAAGCCACGAATTATGGCTATATATCTCGTCTGAATCACATGGCTCAAGTGCCAATGAAATTCTCACCTCGTCAGCTGGACGATGGACCTCTTCACAATTATTTACCTCTTAATCATAATAGCAACCTATTGCAATATGATCAAGATCCCAACCTTCTGGTATCTCGACATATATGTTATGTTCGTGGGAATTCATCTACATCTCAATCAAAGCATTCAGAATCAAGTCTTGATACCTCTGATACATCAATTCAAATTTATGACAATGAGCCTCATGCTTCTCGCCAATACAAGCAAGCTGAACCTAGGAGAAAATATACAAGATTAACTATCTCTGCAAAACAAGTTCTTCAAATTATTCAGCAAGAGTAGGATTTCACATGGCCTTCTCTCCTACGACCTTGTAGAAGATGTCATAAGGATTTATTCTGTCAATACCACATGTGTGTGGGTCACGATACAGAGAAATGTCGAGTTCTTCATTCAGCTCGTTGAGAAATTGCTGAAAGAAGGCAAGTTGCAAGAGTATATCGCTTGAAAGTATCATTATAAAGCCCTCTTTTGCAGCGATGAGTGCTTACTCTCAAATTATTAGTGGTAAGATGTGTTTTACCAAAGCATTTATTGCATCATTGTCTCGCTTGATTGAACCTATTTTAGAAAACGCTCGGCAATTAAACCCACTTCATGTGGTAGCCATATTTCCAAAGAGGCAATCAAGCCAGCTTTCTTGTGGTTGATTTGGAAAAGAGAACTTTTTGCCACAATAAACCCACTTCGTGTGGTAGCTTAAAAGTTCTTAGCGACAATAAAACCCACTTTTCAAGTGGTCGCCCATTTTCCAAAGTGGCAACCAAGTCTGCTTTTCAATTTTTTAGGAAACGTGTGGTAATAAAACCCACTTTATGTGGTAAGCCTTATTTCCAGTTCAGCATCAGGTTTATTCCTCATGATAGCATTTCATAGAGCAGTCAAATTCACTTCTTAATGGTAGCCTAGGATCTTCTTATGCTAATAACTTCAAGTTTGCATGGCCTCCTGTGATTTTTTATATGGTTGAGCATACTTCATAGTTGCTCAAGTTCTTTATCAGTTTCAGCTCTAGAACCATTGTTGAATGGCCTTTCTACTCTAGCAGAGGAGTTTTCTTCTCCTTCTTGAGAGTGGTCTGAGTGTACAGCTTTTGTGACCATGCGAGGAAAGCAATGGTCCATGCGCGCACCTGCCTGCTTGGTCACCTAAGTCTGTAGCTCATTCTCATCTCGCAGATGATGATTTACAAGTACTCTATTACTCTTATCAGATGATAGCAACACGAATCACTTAATCAAAGTATCTGATTCTCCTTGACTGACAAGTCATGCTATTATAAGTCTAAATTAAGATGGTTTCATCTTACTGATCTGGATTTCATATATAAAACATCATACTTGATCACGTGAGATAATCATTATCGCGGTTTGATCTTTATTTAGTTAATAGCAAAATTTGCTAGGTATCTCTTCTGCTATCCAATCATATCTTATCATATCAACAGTCAACATTCGCAGGTTCCATCTAGGTACTTGCGACTTAGTTTTCTTTCATTTATATCCGGTACTTACTCTTCTTTTGCAGAGATTAGCAGATATTAGCAAATTCTCTTCAGGTACTTGCAGCTTACTTTCCTATCATATCTGCGGCTTGCTCTTCTGAATATGAGGTGATAGATCTGATATGCTTAAGAGTTTTTAGAAAATAAAATGCAAAATAAAATTCACAGCACATAAGGAAGAAAACAGAGCAAGCAATCCAGACGACACAAGGAACTATAGTGGTTCCCTCTCAATAGGTACGTCCACTCTTCTACCACCCTGGTAGGAATCCACTACAGGTTTTGATCAGGTGCCCTGCCACCAATAGATCTGATTCAGGTAGATCTAAAGACCCTTTGAGCTTTTGATCAGGTGCCCAAAAACCAAACACAGGTTTTTGATCAGGTGCTCTGCCACCAAAGGTTTACTTTTGAAGGGAGTAATAACCCTGTACACTGTTTAGAAAACTAGGAGTTGATGATATTCTTCTCTGTTCTCAAATCAAATGAGAGAAGACTAGTGGATTCAATAGTTGATGATGATGTCAAAGCTCCCCCTAAAAATATGTATTAGTTCAGGAATGCTGGGAAGCTTTGCTTCAGGGTGTAGGCCTTCAACAAGATGAAAATCTCCAGCAAGCTCTGTAGACAAATTTTAATATGTTGTCTCTTGAAAGCCTGGATCAGAAAGAAGAAGATGAAGTTGATTTCCTCTATCCGAAAACTTGTTGCAGAGTTCTTCTTTTGTAGAGAGAAAAAGTCTTCCAGCTTTTTTATCTCTCTATCTATTTTATCTTCTTTATATATATATATATATGTATCCACTAGGCTGAGGAAAGTCATTTTAATTCTTGTCTGATACGGCATTGACATTTCCAAGAAAGGAAACTGTCTTGGAAAGGTAACTGACAATAAATATCTGAATTGATTCATATTTAATGCAGCCTCCCAACGGCTATATTCATAAGAATATTTAGCATTAAATATATTAGCTGTAAATTCCTTTACTTAAGCCTTGAATAACTCTTGCCAGCTATCATCAATAACTGCACAGGAAATAACCAAAAAATTTAATCTAAAAGCTTCTCCAATCTGCGTTCGACTATAGTTGAACTCCGTTCAACTATCGTTGAACTCCGTTCGACTATAGTTGACCTGTATCTGAGTTTTTTGTTTTCTTAGAGATGAACACAGAAATAGTTGAACTCCGTTCGACTATAGTTGAACTCCGTTCGACTATAGTTGAACTCCGTTCAGCTATTTTTGTAAGCTAGAATTCTGAACTTCAAAACTGAACTTCTCTGGAATTTTTTTGCATTTTCTTCTTGGATTCTTTTGATGTATACCTGGAGAATCCTATGACCCTTACACTATACATTTTGGGTCAAACTAATAATCCTAATAGTGATCCTAACCTAAATTAGAACCTAAGGTTCCAACAATCTCCCCCTATTTGGGTGAGGATATTATTTACAAAAAAAAACAAAGCAAATATAAAATGTGTGCTTTTACAGAGAAACAACAATGTTTTGAAATATAAATCTAAGAAAAAAAACTGATATGTTCGATAGCTGTTCTGATGTTAATCTACAACTGAGCTCATTTCCTTTCAACTGAAATGTGGTTCCAATAATTTCTCTAATATCTTCCCCAGATTTTTTAATAACTTAAACTACTACTACAGTAACCTCTTATTCAATATCCCCCTATTGTTGTAGCCTTCTAAACAATCTCCCCTTATATAGTTACCCCTACACTGAAGTGTCTTTTCCTGAAAATAAGAGGTTAGAAATTCTGGAACCAGGTCACCTTGGGTCTTGGTTTTATTTCATGATAATCAGAAATAAAAGAGCATGTAGGTTGATCTTTATAACCTAATGGGTGAAATTTTCTAGGAGAGTTGTACCATTGGGTAAAAGGATTGATACAATTTTGAGATTGATTATTATTTTCAAAAGAATAAAAATTTTTGTTTTGAAAATCTGAGTTAGACGATTTATATTGAGATCGTCGATCAGCGTTCGACGACCTGAATTGATATCGTCGATCTCGGTTCATAGATAAATGTTGACTATTATTTGTGTTCCACGATTGTCGAGCTCTGGTCGACGATTCTTAATGATATCATCGATCCCCGTATGCTGAGTGTTTAAACTCAAGATCTGGGTTCAGAGATCGTCAATCGGCGTTCGACAAGAAATGCAGAGATCGTCGACCAAGGTCCGACGATTTTTGTAAAAATATATTTTTATTAAAGTTTTTATGTTTATTTCTCTTTCTTTTGGGTTTCTGAATTATTTATGAATGTTGATTATTTTTATCTAGTTTTTCTTTCCCTATAGTTGATTCTAGAGAATTTATTTGTTCTAGAACAATTTTTAAATCTTCTTTAATACTTGTATTTTCAGAAGATAAATTATTCAATTTTTCTCTGAGAAGTTTTATTTCCTTCTCAGATTGAATTAAATCCTTGCATAAATCTTTAAAATCATCTTTAAAAAGTTTTGAGGAGAAATCAAAGGAAGAGATAACCTGATCCTCTTCTGATTCTGCTTCTAATTCTTCAAAATCTGATTCATCACCAGATTTGCTGTAGGAAGTATTTATTGCCATCAGGCAAAACTCTCTTGCTCTTGTTTCTTCTTCATCCTCAGTTGTACAGGATGAAACTTAAGAGTCACTCCAAGTTTCAACATCATATCTTCTCTTTTTAGCTGATTCAGCGACCATTGTTGTGAGGGAGTCCCAGATGTCCTTTGCTGAAGTGCATTCAACCACTTCCTGAAAAATATCATCTGACATAGATTGAGCCAGTACATCCATTACTTGAGCATCAACCATCTTTAGCAATTTTTGAGCTTCTATAGCTGTAGATGGTGTAAAGGGACCTGAAGAGATAGAATTATAAATGGCTTCATCAATAGAGTTCATAAAAAGCCTAATCCTTGCCTTCCAGAGTGCAAGCTTGTCCAAATTGCACTTAGGAGGTCCAGTGCTTGACCATTCTTCATTTTGTGCCATGAAAAACTCTTAAAAACAATAAGATCTATCAAGGATCTTTTGATTCAGGTGTTAGCCTGTACAAACCATCAACCTCCCTCTGATACCAATTGAATGTGAGGATAGATACAACTCTAGAGGGGGGTGAATAGAGTATTCAAAAATTTGAGCTTCTACTCAACTCCCTTAGAGTTAATTTGCGGAATGAGTTGATATATATTTGAAACCCAAGAGCCTAACATAAAGTGTGGTGCACAAGAGAAAGCTAACTGTAATTACAGTTTCAGCTTTAGTCCTTTCACAGTAACTAGCAGTCCTAGTTAGTTCTACTCACAACCACAGTGCAATAATTAAAGTAAGCACACAGACAACACAAGAGGTTTATAGTGGTTCCCTCTAAATAGGTACATCCACTCTTCTACCACCCTGGTAGGAATCCACTACAGGTTTTTGTTCAGGTGCCCTGCCACCAACTGATCTAGTTCAGGTAGATCAAGTATACCCTTTGAGCTTTTGATCAGGAGCTCAAAATCCAACACAGGTTTTTGCTAAGGTGCCCTGCCACCAAGGTTCACTTTTGAAGGGAGTAATAACCCTTTGTACAGGAGGGTGAGAGAGTTAGAATGTCTTCTCTATTGTTAGACAAGATTAGAGAAGCTAGTGGATTGCACAGAGCTAGAAAGCCCTTAAAGAGTCAAGGCTCCCCCTGGATTAGAGAATATCCAGGAAGAAGCCTTGCTTCAGGGTGTAGGAACTCTTCTAAACTCTTGACAGATATAATCTATTGTCTTGAATTTCTTGAAGGAGCAACTTGAAGAAGACTCTTGATGTAGAATGGTTGTTCTTCTTCAATCAACTTTTCTTTCTTCTTCATCTTCTTCTAGAGGCACTGAGTGTGAATGTTCCTGGAAGCAGGATGAACTCAGGATTGAAGAAGAGAGCTGAAGAAAGTAATTCTTCTCAATTGAATGTGAAATGATCTGAGAGCTGTATCTTCTTCTTTTGAATCTGTATGTGAACTAGTATATGTGTCTGTATCTCTCTCTATATATCTCTATATGTCTCTGTATGTCAAAACTTCTTTCAAAAGAGCTCTTTATATATTAGCCTTTGTAACGGCTCTAATTCTTTGTCTTCTTCTGAGATCTGCAATCTGGGCTGCAAATAGCACAATACAAAATATATCCTGCAAGAAGACAACCTATAAAGGGATAAAGCTTTCTGAGAAGCTGCATATCCAATCTGATAAAAGAATACTAGAGAAAGTCACATCAAAACAAACTCTTTATGGCCAGAGAAGACTTTTGTGTCTAATGGCTATAAAGGACAGCATGGCAGATAAAGCATAAAGATTTGTCAACTAATAAGACAAAAGACTTTGTCAGAGTAGAGCATGACTTATGCAAAAAGAATGGGGCAAAGATTGCCTTGATATGTAAGCATAAAATCAATGAAACAAACTTTAATAAAATATGCCAGATAAATAAGAATTAAATCACAGAACAGAAGGAATACAAAATTACTAAAAGCAGACAAAAGAACGTCGAACGACTCTCGGAGATCGTCGACCGAAGCACAGAGATCGTCGACCTAACTACAGAGCAGATAGTCGAACTATCAGAACAGATAGTCGAGCTATAAGATAGTTTAGCTATCAAGACAGATAGTCGAACTATCACAAAAGATAGTCGAGCTAAAAGATAGTTGTACTATCACAGAGATAGACGATCTGCTGACTGACGATAGTCAACCAACTGATAGACGATAGTCGATCTGTTGATAGACGAAAGTCGAGCAGCGTTCGACTATAGTCGAACTAAAACTAACTTAACCAGATTTTCATCTGGACAAGCAACAACTCTACAACTGAGGGAATCTAACCTAACCACTAACCTTTGACCATAAATAATACTTGGGTCAAGAAACTAATTGAGAGGACTTAACATAAATCCAAACAAGGGTACCAACAATCTCCCCCTATTTGGGTCAACTCTCTCAAAACAACAAACAACAATCAATGCTATAAAATAGATATAAAAACAACATTAACCTGTTAGGATCAAAGGTGTATCATATCATAAATAAGCATGAATTGTATCAAACAAATAATCAAATAGACAGTCAATAAAATAAACAACTCAAACAGCATCAGAATCTGATTTAGAAACAGAAGAACCAGGAAGGAAAGAAATTTTCCTGAAGGGATCTGGAGCATCTTTCTTTGATTTCTTCAAGTCTTGTTATCCAATGATCTTGGTTTCTCCTGCTCTTTGCACAACAGCTTCTGGATGCTTTTCCATATACTTTAAAGCTTCAAAAACCTTAGGTCTGACCTGAAATCTATCTACTTCCTTCTTCCTAAACTTTGACATTGTAGTTAAGCCTGTTGCATCTTTGCCTTCAGCTCTAGCTTGTTTGATCTGGGCTGATCCAACTAATTCAAGAAATCTGGCTATCCTGAAAAAAGGATTAATCTCTTGGCTTTCATATTCATTATCCTCAGCTGGATCAAGAGGTTTTATGGTCTTGAATTGAGTAGAGAGGTCTAACAAGCTTGCAGCTGGCTCTTTGTTTTCTTGAATAATAAGAGAAGATGGAGGAGTAAATTCTGCATATTTCTAGCTGGATTTTTCAGAGTAAATTATCCTTTTTCCTTTTGAATCTGTTTGCTTTTTCTGAATTGGTTTTCTGGATGGGATACTTTTCTTTTACTTGGGAGGTGAAGCTTTTCTCTTAGGTGAAGGAGGAGGAGAAAAGGTTGGTCTTTGATGAACCATTTCCTTCACTTGTTCTTTTGGTTCAGCCTCTTGTCCTTGTTTGGCCTGACTGGGATTTGCCTTGGTAACTTGGATTACTTTTTCTCTGATGAGCATGAGAGAGAGTGAATCTTGCAAAAGGAGCTGAGGGATTGGCAGAAACATTTCCTAATCCTCCTGCACTAGGAGGAGGAGGAGGACCTCTAGGATTCCACCTTGGAGCTGGAGAGTCATATCTTTTACTTTTCTTTCTCTTCTTCTGTTGGTTCCTGGACAGTCCCATCCAATGTTGGTATTCTTTTGATTTGGGATCAATCCCTTTCAGTGTGTAGTATGGGATATCATGATCTGGATTTGGTAGAGGAGGAGCAACAGCCTTCCTCTTCCTTTTAGCAATTTTCTTCTTCTTTATACCTTCTGAATAATCAGAATCATCCTCATCATCAGAGTGAGATGACTGAGGTTGGTCATAAGGGTCTAAGGCATCTTGATCAGCCATTTCTTTTTCTTTTAAGGCAGCTTTCTCTCTTTCTTCTTCTAAGGCATCTTGTGCTAGAAGAGTATCAAGGTCTAGTCCTGGGGTGTCATCCAAGATTGTAGATCTTTCTTCTTGTTCATCTGTAACTTTCTCTTGCTCAACTGTAACTATCTTGAGGACAAGTTCTTCGGGAGCTTGCTTAGCTTCAGGTTCTTTTATTGTAGCAAGTTCTTGAGCAGTTTCTGGAGCTGGTTCTTAAATAAGTTGATCTTCTTGAACTTGATCTATAGCCAAAGGGAGACAAAAATGTTCTAAATGGGCTAGAAACATTCCTTCAAGATACTCACAGGTTAACATGTCAGTTAACAGGTCAGTAAATTGAGATAAAGAATTACCTGCAGGATTTCCTAACTCCCATAAGTCATCTAGAAAGGAGGTGATGACTCCTTCCAGGTATAGGGATACAATGGGAGTGGAGGATTCTTCAAGACAAACTTTATAGGCAAATTCTGCTTTCATGATAACATCAGCTGGCCTCTATCCTGAGACTTGAGCTACTTTAACAACTGCTGGAGGAGCGACTAGGGGAAGTACAGAGACATCTTCCTAGAACATCTCCCCCTGCCTGATTTCAGTGGGTACTGAACTCAGGCCCGTAAGTGAAGAGGGCTCAGCAGAGTTGGAGAGGGCATTGATGGAGGATGTAAGGGAAGAAATGGAAGAGACAAGTGGGGCAATTGCTACTTCAATCATTGATTTGATTGAAGGTGTAATTAGCTCCAAGATGTTGGCTATGAATGCTAGTGTGATTTCAAAAGAGGTGGATGGGGGAATCACAACAGATGGAAGATCATCAGGAATGATGTTCTCCTGATGAGATGCAGATGCATGAGCTGGTGATGGAGATGCAGATGTATGAAGATCAATATGATCTTGATGTGAAATTGGTGACTGAGGTGTAGTGGGTATAGTCTAAGAAGCCAACAGATCAAAACTAGGATATGAAATCCCAGCAAGATATGAAGGAGGTGGAGATGCTGGTGGTGATGCATGGAGAATAGTTGAAGAATCTAGTGGAAGAGAGGCAGTGGATGTAGATGGCACTTCAGTAGAAGTGGATGGTAATGCAGTAGATGTGGATGGCAATGCAGTAGGAGGTGGAATGGGGGGAATGGAGGAGCCTTCTTCACATAGGTGGGGAGTGACTTGGTATAGTCCTGGTGCTCTCAGATGTAACAGGAGCAACCCCAGCAGGTGAGGGCTTCTGAATATTCCTTCTCCACTTTATGAACAAAGTGGGATCCATCTTCTTGGTTGCATTTATAGAAGTTGAAACTGTTCCCAACAGTTGGGGATATTTCTCTCTCAGAGTTCTTCTTCCTGATCAAATCAAAACTATTCCTGCCCAATTGATTACCTTCTTGTTGACAAGGGCACACATCAAGGCAAACTGCTGCCTGGTAATATTGTCATGAGCAGATTTCTTACCAAACAACACTTTTCCAACCAGTTCTGCTAAGAACTTAATCCTCGTCGGAAAATTTACTTTCAGTAACATAGAAGGATTGCCTTCGGCATGACCTAGCTCGACGAGTATCCTTCCATACTCTTGAGTATCTTGGTCATACTCCTTTTGACCATTAATCAAATCAAAAATCTCAGTCAAGACGGCAGGAGTCAAAGTTACCTCCTCGCCGCCGATGGTCCTGGTCATCGATTCGTCGCTGGAGGATGATGTGAAGACCCATTCTTTAATCTCTGGATTATTAATCTTAATCCTTGTGGACATCAGATTCTCTACTCCTTGATCCTTGCACAGCTGGAGTATCTCTAGAATCTCAGCATCGCAGGCGCTGAACGAATCAAAGTCCACGCTGAACCCATCGTTAAACTTCATCACCATCAGAAGAGCTGGAGCAATCGCCATCGATTTTGTCGGAGAAGACGAGAGAAACGAAGAGAAGAGAGCGCGGGGCAGAGCTCAAGTCAAACCTTACAAGCAGGAATGAAGAATACGAAAAGATGAGCTCTGTCGACTACTAAAAGAACGATCTATTAACCTAGGTCGACCATCGGTTTTATATTAAAACGACAATCATCGACCTGTTTTAACAGACAGTAGAAGTGATAGTCGAACGGTCATTCGACGATCGTTTACTGAATCAGAGTAGTCGAGCAATCGTTCGACTATTTCTGTCTTCACAAGGAAATGAGCCAGCGTCAACCATAGGTTGACGATAGGCTCAACCTGTTCGACTATCGTCGAACGTCGTTCGATGATCTTCAAACAAATTTCAACAAGGCAGAAGTCACACTTAGTTTTTTCCATTTATCATGCCTAGTTGAAGCAAAAAGAACAGATGCTTCTGTTCATCTAAGGGCTTGGTGAAAATATCACCTCTCTGAAGGTCAGTGGATATGAACTCAAGGCTGATCTTATTCTTTTCCACACAATCTCTTAGAAAATGGTGCCTGATCTCAATGTGCTTGTTCCTAGAGTGGTGCACAGGATTTTGTGCTATGGAAATAGCACTGGTACTGTCACACATTCTTTTTGTGTTCTTGTGTGTGTACCCATAATCCAAAAGCTGGTTTTTAATCCACAGGATCTGTGAACAATAACTAACAGCTGCTATATATTCAGCCTCTGCAGTTGTAGTTGAGACAGAAGCCTGTTTCTTACAGAACCAAGAGACTAATCTCTCTCCCAAGTACTGACATGTCCTTGAGGTACTTTTCCTGTCAACTCTACAACAAGCATAGTCAGAATCAGAGTATCCAATTAACTCAAATTCTTTTTCAGCTGGGTACCACAGTCCTAAATTTGGACATCCCTTCAGGTATCTCAAAATTCTCTTGAGAAGAATCAAATGAGATTCCTTAGGGTTGACCTGGAATCTAGCACATAGGCATGTGGCCAATATTATATCTTGTCTACTTACAGTTAAATACAATAGGGAACCAACAATGGCCCTATAGTTTTTCTATCAACTGGCTTACCCTTATCATCAGAATCTACATCTACATTAGTAGCCATGGGTGTATGCATTGCTGAAGCATCAGCCATCCCAAACTTCTTTACCAATTCCTTGGCATATTTGTATTGGGAGATGAAGATGCCATCATCATCTTTCTTTACTTGGAGACCAAGAAAGTAAGACAGCTCACCCATACTACTCATCTCAAACTTAGAATGCATCAGGTCTGAGAACTTTTTGCAAAGTTTGGGATCAGTGGAGCCAAAAATAATATCATCCACATATACTTGAACTAACAGGATGGTGTCCTTGTGATTCTTGACAAACAAGGTTCTATCAACTACTCCCCTAACAAAGTTGTGCTCTAACAGGAAACTAGCTAGAGTCTCATACCAGGCTCTGGGTGCTTGCTTAAGTCCATAAAGAGCTTTTTGCAACTTGTAAAGAAATGAGGGTTTAGTTGAAGAGACAAACCCAGGAGGTTGTTCAACAAACACCTCTTCCTTTAGCTCACCATTTAGGAATGCACTCTTGACATCCATCTGAAAAACCTTAAACTTCATATAGGCTGCATAGGCTAGAAAGATCCTTATTGCCTCTAGCCTTGCAACAGGGGCAAAGGTTTGGTCATAGTCTATACCTTCCTCCTGTCTGTAGCCCTGAGCTACAAGCCTAGCTTTGTTCCTTACAAAAATTCCTTGGGCATCAAACTTGTTTCTAAACACCCACTTGGTGCCTATGATCAGTTGGCCTTTAGGTCTTGGAACCAAAGTCCATACTTTACATCTTTCAAATTGTATTGAGCTCCTCTTGCATAGCAATGATCCAAGTGGGGATCTAGCTCAGCATTTTTTATGGTGAGGGGCTCAATTTATGAAAGGAAACAAGCATGCATCACATCCTGTCTTAATTGATGTCTTGTTTGCACACCAGCTGATATGTCACCAATCACTCGAGATGTAGGATGATCTCCAAGTGTGACAATATCAGCAGGTGGGATGTGATCTTCAACAACAGTTTGGATTAATTCCTCTTGGGAAATAGGATCAACTGATGGTGGTACAGCAACTGCTTCCACAGTGTCTCCATCAATGTCTGAATCAGTGATATGAAGAGTTGAAAGAGGGAGAATCTCTTGAGTGACATCTTTGCATGACTCAGGTACCTGCAATGAGCTTGAGGAAGGAGAAGTTTCCTTCTCCTTGTAAAACATCTTTGACTCATCAAAGAAAACATGCACAGACTCTTCTATTTTTAGAGATGATTTGTTAAACACCCTATAAGTTTTGCTTACTTGGGAATATCCAAGAAAAATTCTCATTGAAGCTTTTGCTTCAAACTTTCTAAGGTATTCTTTGTTGTTATTGTGAATATACACTACACAACCAAAGACTCTAAAATAATTAATTTTAGGTTTCTTTCTTTTAAGCAACTCATAAGGAGTTTTACTCTTAATCTTGTGTATAAGACATCTGTTCAAAACATAATTAGCTGTGCTAACAGCTTCTGCCCAATAAGAGAGAGGCATGTTAGCATCTGCCAACAATGTTCCTGCAGCTTCAATTAGGGTTCTATTCTTCCTTTCCACTACCCCATTTTGTTGGGGAGTTCTAGGAGCAGAGAAGCTATGTTTGATACCTTCTTTCTCACAGAATTCTTGCATGAGAAGAGACTCAAACTCAGTACCATGATCACTTCTGATCAAGGCCACATGAGTAGAATACTCAGTCTGCTCACATAGCAGAAAGTATGTAAGAACTTTGAAGTTATCATCCTTAGTTCTCAAAAAGAACACCTAAGTGAACCTAGAGAAGTCATCTACAATCACTAAAGTGTAAAACTTCCCTCCTAGACTCTGTATATTTATTGGGTCAAAAAGGTCCAAATGTAATAAATACAGGATTGAGTTAATTTGATATGCAAATTAAAAGTGAGGTGATAGATCTGATATGCAAATTAAACCTCCCTCTGATACCAATTGAAAGTGAGGTGATAGATCTGATATGCTTAAGAGTTTTTAGAAAATAAAATGCAAAATAAAATTCACAGTATATAAGGAAGAAAACAGATTAAGCAATCCAGACGACACAAGGAACTATAGTGGTTCCCTCTCAATAGGTAAGTCCACTCTTCTACCACCCTGGTAGGAATCCACTACAGATTTTTGATCAGGTGCCCTGCCACCAATAGATCTGATTCAGGTAGATCTAAAGACCCTTTGAGCTTTTGATCAGGTGCCCAAAAACCAAACACAGGTTTTTGATCAGGTGACCTGCCACCAAAAGGGTTTACTTTTGAAGGGAGTAATAACCCTGTACACAGTTTAGAAAACTAGGAGTTGATGATATTCTTCTCTGTTCTCAAATCAAATGAGAGAAGACTGGTGGATTCAATAGTTGATGATGATGTCAAAGATCCCCCTGAAAATATGTATTAGTTCAGGAATGTTGGGAAGCTTTGCTTCAGGGTGTAGGCCTTCAACTAGATGAAAATCTCCAGCAAGCTCTGTAGACAAATTTGAATATGTCGTCTCTTGAAAGCCTAGATCAGAAAGAAGAAGATGAAGTTGATTTCGTCTGTCCGAAAACTTGTTGCAGAGTTCTTCTTTTGTAGAGAGAAAAAGTCTTCCTGCTTTTTTCTCTCTATATCTCTTTTATCTTCTATATATCATATATATATGTATCCACTAGGCTGAGGAAATTCATTTTAATTCTTGTCTGATACGACATAGACATTTCCAAGAAAGGAAACTGTCTTGGAAAGGTAACTGACAATAAATCTCTGAATTGATTCATATTTAATGCAGCCTCCCAACGGCTATATTCATAAGAATATTTAGCATTAAATATATTAGCTGTAAATTCCTTTACTTAAGCCTTGAATAACTCTAGCCAGCTATCACCAACAACTGCACAGGAAATCACCAAAATTTAATCTAAAAGCTTCTCCAATTTGCGTTCGACTATAGTTGAACTCCGTTCGACTATCGTTGAACTCCGTTCGACTATAGTTGACCTGTATTTGAGTTTTCTATTTTCTTAGAGCTGAACACAGAAATAGTTGAACTCCGTTCGACTATAGTTGAACTCCGTTCGACTATAGTTGAACTCCATTCAGCTATTTTTGTAAGCTAGAATTCTGAACTTCAAAACTGAACTTCTCTGGAATTTTTCTGCACTTTATTCTTGGATTCTTTTGATGTATACCTGGAGAAACCTATGACCCTTAGACTATACATTTTGGGTCAAACTAATAATCCTTATCGTGATCCTAACCCAAATCAGAATCTAAGGTTCCAACAATCTCCCCCTATTTGGGTGAGGATACTATTTACAAAAAAAACAAAGCAAATATAAAATGTGTGCTTTTACAGAGAAACAACAATGTTTTGAAATATAAATCTAAGAACAAAAACTGATATGTTCGGTAGCTATTCTGATGTTAATCTTCAACTGAGCTCATTTCCTTTCAACTGAAATGTGGTTCCAATAATTTCTCCAATATCTTCCCCAGAATTTTTAATAACTTAAACTACTACTGCAGTAACCTCTTATTCAATCTGATAAAAGAATACTAGAGAAAGTCACATCAGAACAAACTCTATACGGCCAGAGAAGACTTTTGTGTCTAACGGCTATAAAGGACAGCATGGCAGATAAAGCATAAAGATTTGTCAACTAATAAGACAAAAGACTTTGTCATAGTAGAGCTTGACTTATGCAAAAAGAATGGGGCGAAGATTGCCTTGATATGTAAGCATAAAATCAATGAAACAAACTTTAATAAAATATGCCAGATAAATAAGAAATAAATCATAGAACAGAAGGAATACAAAATTACTAAAAGCAGACAAAAGAACGTCGAACGACTCTTGGAGATCGTCTACCGAACCATAGAGATCGTCGACCTTACTGTAGAGCAGATAGTCGAACTATCAGAACAGATAGTCGAGCTATAAGATAGTTGAGCTATTCAAGACAGATAGTCGAACTATCATAACAGATAGTCGAGCTAAAAGATAGTTGAACTATCACAGAGATAGACGATCTGCTGACTGACGATAGTCGACCAACTGATAGACGATAGTTGATCGGTTGATAGACGAAAGTCGAGCGGCGTTCAACTATAGTCGAACTAAAACTAACTTAACCAGATTTTCATCTGGACAAGCAATAACTCTACAACTTTGGGAATCTAACCTAACAACTAACCTTTGACCATAGATAAATCTTGGGTCAAGAAACTTATTGAAAGGACTTAACACAAATCAAAACAAGGGTACCAACATCTTCTTTTGCAGATATTAGCATATATTAGCAAGTTCCCTTCAGGTACTTGCAGCTTACTTTTCTATCATATCTGTTGCTTACTCTTCTCTTGAAGAGATTAGCAAATATTTACAAGTTCCATCCAAGTACTTGCATTTTAATCTCATTTCATATCTACTGCTCACTCTTCCCTTTGCAGTGATTAGCCGATATTTGCAAGTTCTATCAAGGTACTTGCAACTTAGTTTTATATCATACTTGTGATTTACTCCTCTTGCAGAAGTTAACAGGTGCTTGCAAGCCTCCTTCTAGTACTTGCAAGTTATCATTATTCTTGGCTTTCCCTCCTTCACCTTTTTGCAGATCCCACTAGGAGACATTCATGTCTTCTTTTTTTTGCCAAAGCAACCTAGGTACGCATAAGATGTACCTATTTCTGCCTATGTTAATTCTTTCCTTTGCAGGAAAAAGACAGGCATTAGCATATTTTTTCTGATGAGAGACATCAGGTTCCATCTCTCCTTAGCCCTACCTTTTCTTGAGAGAAGGATCACGATTTTCGTGGGTCTCCTACTTTTTCGAAGTTCTCTTCGGAACTTGAAAAAGTGCGGGGATTATGTTAACCAAGAAATCGGCAATCCCTCCCAAGGTAGCCAGCTCGCAAGTCACGACCTTCCCCAGGAGGTCGCGGCCTGTCAGCCTTTCGTTCTAACGGTGGGCAGACTGACCTCTCAGTACGCTCAGTCCGCGCGGCTAGGGCAGTCTTCCCGGTCTGACCGCCCAGGTCGCGCAGTAGCCGCTCGTTCTGTAGGGGCTACAGACAGCTTCCTCAGTCCGCCCCTGAAGGCCGAGCGTTTAGTTCGGTTAACCATGTGGTTGTTCATTCTTCCTCAGGTGCGAACTACTAAACTGAGTGGCGGACTCGATTTCCTATCCGTCCAAACTGTACGGGAAATGCTCAACCAAAGGCAGCGACCAGACCTCCTATCCGCCACCTGTAGGAGGACTCTAAATCAGCTAACCGCGCGGTCTACCAACTTCTTTGGTCAGTCCGCCAGGTCGCCAACCCTCGTCCTCAAGCAAAGGGTGCCACCAATCAACAGCGGCTCTCGCCAATAGGTGTGACCTAGACTCTTCAATCTGCCAGGCAAGCAATCCTTGTCGCCGAGCAATGGAGATAAGCCACCAGCAGGCAGCCTGCTCAACCTGTCTGCCGCGTGTTAGGCGGGCTCGTTGCGCAGTCCGCAAGATGAACCCTAGCTTGGAAGCCGGCGATCTGCCTGCTCTTTGCAACGGGCTGGTCGGACTCATTTTGCAGTCCGCTAGCTAGCCCTCCAGTTTCTTGGTTTCCGCTTCTACCCAGCAGTGGGCGAATTCCTCCTCATCTCGCACAGCCCAGCGCGAGCTCGCTCAGTAGCAGGGGCGGACTCGTCCTAGTCCGCAAGAAGCCATTTCCAGCTCCAAGTCCCTAACCGCGCGGGCTAGCGCGGACTCCGTGGACTCAGCACTGTACTCGCACAGCTCACTGCCTCACCGGTGATGACGTTACCAAGACCGTTACCTCATCGGGTCTTTAAATAGGCCCACATACCTCTCATTCAAGGAGGAGGAAACCACACGGCAGAGGCATCCAGATCTTAGCATCAATTCCTACGGAGTCGGTTTCCTAGTCCGCGCGACCTGCCCTCTAGCTTCTTCTCCCAGTTTGATCAAGCAATCCGCTCGGCTTAGTCCAGCGAGATCCTTGATCAGCTAACCACGCAGTCTGCCGACCTCCCTGGTCAGTTCGCGTGGCCTTTGGCATTCTCCTCTCCTTAGCCGCCAGCTTCCCCCCTTGCACCCTTTTCTGATTTCCATGTAAAGGTGCAACCTCAAGATGTAACTTCAGTTATAATCAAAGGAAAGCCAATCGCAAGAGAGGCATTCAGGCCGCGACGGGCAAAGTCTGTTGTTACTGCTGCTAGAGGCCCTTTCTTCTGCTTTTCTTTCTATCTTCATGTGCTACTCAGAGTAACCAGCTTCCCGGCTGTCTCTTAAACCTCTCCCCTATCCCCGCAACCCTCTTATTCACATAGCATGTGAGATCGAACAACCCGTTAACTTGGCGGTGTCACATTTCGCGCATCAATAGATTGGTTTCCACCCCCGCGGGAGTAAGGAGATGACCTAGGAACTTGCCCTTGCTTGCCCTGAAGACACACTTCAAGGGGTTCTGCCTCATTTTATACTTTTATAGGGTGACGAAGGTCTCCTCCAGATCTTAGAGGTGAGAGTCTTCATCCCGACTCTTTATTATGAGGTCATCTATGTACACCTCCAATTTCCTTCCCTTTTGCTCCTAGAAGATCCTGTCCATCATCCTTTGATATGTTGCCCCTGCATTTTATATCCCAAAGGGCGTCATATTGTAACAGTAGTACCCATCCCTTATGATGAAGGAGACATAATTTATGTCGGGCGGGTGCATCCTGGTCTGGTGATAACCTGAAAAATGCATCCAGAATGCTCATTAGAGAAAAACCGACAGCTGAGTCAACAGGCTCGTCGATTTTCGGCAAGGGGTGACAATCTTTAGGACATGCTTTTTTTAAGAGAGAAAAGTCAATACGCATCCTCCAGTGGCCATCTCCCTTTTTGACCTTCACCATATTGGAGACCTAGCCCGGATACTAGATCTCCGATACAAACCCCACCTTTAGGAGCTTCTCTACCTCTTCACAGATGGGATCACTGAGCTTGTCTGCGGTAGAGCTCTTCTTTTGCCAGATGGGGTGGGCCTCAGGATCAAGGTTGAGGTAGTGGCAAACAACATCCGCATCGATTCCTGGCATGTCCGTCGCGCTCCATGCGAAGATGTTGATGTTTTTCTGGATGCATTCCAGCATCCTCCTCTAGTCCTTCAGGCTCAGTCCTCCGCTGGTCCTTCGGGCTCAGTCCTCCACTAGCTCACACTCTCTCCACCATTCCTCCCTTGGTGAGTACTTCCATCTCTGTCGCTTCCTCTACAGCTCTTAGTCAGGACTGTTCTTCCCACTCACTTGCGGCCACCTCTCCTGGCATAAGAACTTCCTCCTCCTCAGCTTCCTCCACGGCAATCACCTCGGCCAGCTCCTCCAGAACTTCCTCTGCTCCTCCATCACGGGCGTGGACCACTTCCTCCTCCACCTCCATACCCTCAGTTTATCCCACGACCTCTTGGCTAAACAACTTCTCTATACTCCTCTCCATCTCCTTGGCTCCTTCATGTCAAGAGATGGTGTTGACCGCAATGACGTAGCACTCCCTTGCTCCTTAGGGTCTCCCCGGACTCGGACCTAGATTCCCTCGGCATTGAACTTTAAACATTGGTGGAAAGAGGATGTCACGCAAAGGAAGGTGCTGATGAGGGGCCGTTCAAAGATTACGTTGTAGCTACTTGGAGCGTCCACATGACTAACCTGCAGTTTCTGGACTTGCCCCCTAAGGTAACATGGAACCACACTCCTTCTACCTCCTTCCTGACCCCGGAGAACCCGAATAGAGGCCCGTCCGAGGCCAAAACCCTCCTTGACTCCACTTTCATCGCATCAAACGCCTTCTTGAAGATGACATTTCCGGAGCTCCCATTATCCAAGAGGATACTTTATGACCACCTGTCACCAACTCCTAGACCACCTATCTAACCTTTTCCAAGGAACATTCTGCACAGACTGAACTTGAACAGTATCAAATACAATTATGATCTTAGTGTTGTGGGTGATGCATCTTCAAATCAAGTCTAGGGAACATTATGGGACATATTCCTAACAATCTCCCCCTATTTGAAGAAGGCAAAACACCCAGCAATACGAAGAAGCACTGTCATAAAAATCATAATAATATAATGCAGTTGTAAGCTATGTATGCTACATATCCTAGCTTATATTGTATGAATTTCAGCATATCAATTCAATGTACTCCATTTAACTGCATTGATTCAATATGTCAAGTCAATGCATCCTCATACCACTTGAACAATTGCTCAAGTAATATGCAATCTCCTTTATACCACTTAGTACTTAAATGGAGCACACTAGAAGCAATAACTCAATATGACCTGATCATGTCATGTATTGCTTCAACATATCCCCCTTTTCCATGTATTGCCACACATCTCTCCCTTTCTATCTTCTTCAATAGGTATATCTATTGAGGGACGAGATGGGATCAAGGGAAAATTTATCTTTTGATCCTAGCTTAATTCTATTATACTAGTGACTAAACCAGTTGACATGAAAACATACCTCTTGTGTTAAACCCACTGATTAAACACATCACTGCAACTGCTTGACACTTAAGTGGTCCATTGATCAACTAGTGTTGGTTGTTCCCCTTCTCCTGCAGCAACATTGTCTTCTCAGCAGCAACTATCCATCTCATACTAAGAGAAGATTATGATTATATCATAAATAATCACCCCCTTAGTTTGTGTATTGTCCTTAGGACAAACTGATCAGCATTGAAGATCTTTGATCCAATGATGTAGCTGCATGATCCTTTGTAACAGGAGGCTGATCCAATTCCAGCAAGTGTTGGACTTGCTCCCCCTTAATATGAGAATTTCCTATCATCATTTTTGCATGTGTTGAACTTGCTCCCCCTCACCAGGAGCATCAAAAACATCATCTCTAATGGACACATGTGTCTTTTTAAGTCTTGATACCACTTAATGGTCTTTATAGTCTTGATATCACATCAAGGACTTATCTACCTGCAAGAAAAGAAAATCCTACAATAGAGATAACATTAGGAGCAACTGAAGCTATGCCAAGTTCAACATACCCAACTTAACCTTGAAGGTGTTGAACTTGACTTCATCTAGTGGCTTGATAAATATGTCAGCCACTTGCTTGTGAGGACAAACTCAGGACTGAGTTCTTCCTTATGCTCCCTAATTTCCAGATACTTAATCTCAATAGGCATAGTCCTTCTATGAGGGACAAGATCCCTAGATATTGAGATTGTACTAGTAGAAACATAATATAAAGGAGTTCTACTTATCTAGAGGTTATGGTCATGGAGCTGAAGCTGGATCCACAACAGTTGAGCATAGCAGCTCCCTTGCACCATGCTATGTCTCTTCTTGCTGAGCCAGGTCTTTTTCTTTCCTTTAGAAATAGACTTGCCTCTGGTTTCAGCTTTCTGATCAGCAACGCAAAAGTGTTCAGTCCACTGAGCACCATCTTGATCATCCCATTGATCTGCCCTCTTGATCACAACACTGGATACGAAATAGTCCTTCTTGAATAGGAGGAATGTTGATTGTATATTGTTCAAGCCCCAATGAACTTATTGCATTGGCAACCCAAACATCACTCTCCCCCTTGATCATTGTCTTTATCCTAGATCATTGCCAGTTACCACTCCCATAGTGATCATATCTCTTTAGTTGATACCACTTGATAAATCCCTTCTCTCCCTAGCTAATTGCAGATGATACCACTAGTGCAGCTGTCAGCTTCCTCTCTACATGAGGATGAATTTGCTCCTACAACTGCTGGACTTTGAGACCACTTGAACCTTGGATGATCTTTCCTTCAACCATCCTTTCATTCTGATACCAAGTATTTCTTTATACTATTATTCCCATAGGAATATGTTGACTTGCATCAATAATAGCTTGAGTAAACCAGCTGTTCTTGTGAACTTGCTCACACACAGCAGTTACAATCATCTGGATAGTCTCCCTCTCATCTTCAGCATTGTCTATAGGGACATTCTGAACTTTAGAAGTATTCTTTTTATCTTTTTGGAGTTGGAGATTCTCAGACACAAAACTTTAGACCAGACGTTAGTCTTTCCAGACTGAACAAGATTGTATTGGCTTGTAAGACCCAATTTTTTTCTTTTTAAACCACCGGGGTCTTATGCCCGGAATTGCCGCTTTGCGGTGGCACCAACACTCGGGAAGGCCGCCACTACAAAACGCCAATTCTGTCGGCCTTTTCGATCACAAATGAGAGAGAAGTGAGTATAAACTGAATAAAATCAAATCCACATATTCATATACAAATCACCCAAATTTTGCAAGGTTTAAACCATTGATCCTCAATTTTTGGAATATAATCACAGATTTATAGTTAAAGGAACAAGTATTACAAATAAGCTTCTAAAAATTATAAGAAAATTCAAGTATGACAAATTATGCTCTAAAAACATCCTGAAAAAGTTTCTAAATTTTTCAGAAAGGTCTAGATGTCTAATCACAATTTTGATTGTGTTCCATCATATATCAATTAATAAAGCAGGTTCTAAAAATATACTTCAAAAAATTCTGATAAAATTCAAGTATGAACCTAATGACCTATAAACACCACTGCTCAAGTTTCATAATTTTTCAACAAGAAATGAGCTCTGAATGAATTATTTAACAAGATTCCAAATTTATGAGCTTGTGAAGTAGATACTGTAATTATGTATTTTAAAATTCTAATAAAATTAATACATGAGTATAATGGTCTAAAACTCGCTCTACCCAACTTTCATGACCTTCCAATGGACAGTGAGTTCACCATATCCAAGTAATTAAGTAGGGCTAACTCATGCATTATAAAGGAAGTACTAAGATTAATGTTCCAAAATTCCAAATTAAATTTTCCAGAGGTTCATACTAACCCTATGACTACACTACCCAAGTTTCAAATCATTTCAAGGTCATTTGACCACATGCCCTTCACAAGACTCCAAAGACCATCCTTAGGGTTTGGTCTTGGGTCCTATGGCAAATTTACCCCAACCCACACCATCTTCCATGGGGGGGGGTGCTAGAAATCATTCCTAGTCAGTGGTCAAATTCTCAGCCTCTGTTGAGGTGATTTGACCACCCAAATCACAAAGTGCACTTTTGACCTAAAAACCCCTTAATAGGGCAAAGCATAGGTTTGTTCATTTCCAATCTAAAACATCTCCAAATAATATGAAAAATTATACAGGGCCTCATGATGAATCCAGGGAACACTCAGCAAAATTTGGGAGGGTTTGGAAGTCATTAGGCCACCTAATTAATTTATATAAGGATTATTAAAATTTTCCAACAACTATAGGAAACTTTTAAAAAAATCCTCATTTTAGGATATGTTTTAGATATAGGTAATATTGAACCCCATCCAAAATTTCAAGTCATTTGGATGGCTGGATTGATGGGGACACTCAAATCATTCCCTATTCAACCCTATGTATAGATCTCACCAAAATGAGTGTTGTGGTCTAACCAGGACTCCAAATTGGTTCAAATCAATTTTAAAATAAAGAAGACTCATGGATCTACATTTCTTATGTTAACAATTTTTCCTGATCTAACATCTAAGTATTTTTAATATTTAATTTAAAACCTCCGTGTAAACAGGATAGAAATTGGAATAATATGAATTAATAATTTAACCCAGCATAAATCTTAAAGCAGATCTATCGTCTACTGGTCATCTTCTTCCTCTAGCCAAGGTCTGAGATTAGCCTGACCTGGAGAGCGTTCTAGATGTTTCTGCCATCCATCCAGCCTCCTCCCTGGCCGTCCACTGCCACTACCACCTCTGTTAAGGTGGTGGCCATCATCGGGCGGCGGCACAGCCGTCGGAGAGGTGCTTTCCGGTGAACCTGAGAGCTATGTCCTTGCAGGAAAAAGCCAGGAAGAGAAGCTCTTCCCAATCGGGCTTAGTTGAGCCCGATTCTTAATCCTAAGGAAAGCTATGATCTACCCGTAGAGAGAGACAAGAGTGGAGGACCTTGTTCGCGGGCTGGAGGCATGCAGATCGACAGAAAGCCATTTCCGATGGTGGCGCCGCTCGACTTCTGCAACAACACGGTTGGAGGGCTCGAAATTTTCAGGTAAAGGCTGGGAAATGTTCCTCTTGGGCCACTGATTGTGTTTAAAGGCTTGGTTAAGGAGGGGAGAGGCCAAAACTTCAATGGCCATTAATGCCATTAAAAGCTTGGCTCGGCCATGGAGGAGGTGGGGTGAACCTGGCTTAATCCAGCCAAGTAACAGATGGAAACTCCTCCTCTTCCCTAAAGGAGTTGAATCCAGCCATAAAAGAGGAGGGGAAGGGGGCCACAACATCAAGTGCCATTACTGGCCGTGAAAGTTGGTTCTCGGCCATGGCCGAAATCGTTCTTCATTTTCAAAAATGACGGCCACGTGGCATAACTCCACTTGACTGGTCTACATTTTAAAATAAGACTTAATTTGTTCTTAATAAAAGAAACGGCTAATTAACACCTCCTGACCCACTTCTCGAAACGCCTCGATTCAACTTAACCAGCAACCTAGCCAAAACTTTCATAAAAAATTCTAAGTAAAATGGCGTTGAGTGAGCTCAGCTCACTCAACGCCATCCAACCTACGGCATTGAGTGAGCTCCGCACACTCAACGCCATCCAGCCTATGGCGTTGAGTGAGCTCAGCTCACTCAATGCCATCCATACTACGGCATTGAGTGAGCTCAGCTCACTCAACGCCATCCAGACTATGGCATTGAGTGAGCTCAACCCACTCAACGCCATCCAGACTACGGCATTGAGTGAGCTCAGCTCACTCAACGCCATACAGACTATGGCGTTAAGTGAGCTCAGCTCACTCAACACCATCCAGTCTACAAATGATGGCATTGAGTGCAGTCAGTGCAATCAATGTCGTTCAGCTTATGGTGTTGAGTGCACTCAACGCACTCAACACCATCCAGCCTTAAAGATGTTGTTGAGTGCAGTCAGTGCACTCAACACAAATCTTCTTATGGCATTGAGTGCACTTGACGCACTCAACGCCAGCCAGCCTTTGGCGTTGAGTGCACTCGATGCACTCAACAACCAAGCATCAAGTCCTTCTTGGGCTTCCTAGGGTTTTATCATGACTTGTTCATAACAAAACCTCTCTTAGGGGTCTGGTCGGAAATGGGATGTTACAAATCCCGATATAAAAAAATAAAAATTTCATCCCCGAAATTAAGGTTAAGCCTACGGGGGTTTCTGCTGGAATAGAAGAAATTGTAACATCCCTATGGTTTAAGATATACCTGACTCGAAGAGTTCCGGATATTTTTGCTGCATCAAGTCCTGTGGCTCCCATGTACGCTCCTCCTACCCATGATTGCTCCATAAAACCTTGACTAACGGAACCTTCTTACGTCGCAAGACCCGCACTGTCGTGTCATCGATACTGATCGGCTCCAA
Source organism: Platanthera zijinensis (assembly GCA_039513925.1). Taxonomy (NCBI): domain Eukaryota; kingdom Viridiplantae; phylum Streptophyta; class Magnoliopsida; order Asparagales; family Orchidaceae; genus Platanthera; species Platanthera zijinensis. Next base: position 129,980,562 of record CM077080.1, read on the forward strand.
GTTGGCTGATCGATCCGAGGCCACCGGGCCATCTGCTGTTGAAATCAGCTGCTCAGGGCGTAGCAAAGCTCTCCGTTGTGAGGAGACGTGGAAGTCATCATGCAATCCTGCTAACTCCGGTGGTAGCTCTAGTCTATAAGACAAGGGGCCGATCCGCTCTAGGATCCTGTAAGGCCCCATATATCTCGGACTGAGCTTCTTCTGCCCGCGAACCCGCGGGACTCCGTGCATCGGTCGTATCTTCAAGAAAACTCGGTCTCCCACATAGAACTACAAATGACGTTGCCTCGCATCGTAATATTTGTCCTACCTACTCTAGGCTTCCAACATCCTGTCCCGGATCAATCTAATCTGAGCATCTGTATCCCATACAAACTCCGAGCCTAGTGCCTGCGGGTCCTCATCCTGAACCCATGATAGTGTTGTCCTGCACCTTTGTCCATAAAACGCCTCGTATGGAGCAATGCCTATACTGGACTAATGGGCGTTGTTATACGAAAAATTGACCAGTGGCAGCAACCTCTCCCAAGGCTCGTCGCGGTCCAAAATACACAGGAGCAAAAGATCTTCCAGTGTACGGTTGGTGCGCTCCGTATGCCCGTTGGTCTGAGGGTGAAAATTCGTGCTGAATGTCAACCGAGAACCCAGATAGGCCTGAACTGACCTCCACTCCCTTAATGTAAACCACCCATCCCGATCCGAAATGATAGTCTTGGGCACCCCATGATAATGCACAAACTACTCAATGAACCTTCGTACTAATACACCAATCGGGGTGTCTTTCGCCACTGGAAGGAATTTGGCTACCTTTGTTAGCATGTCCATTATCACCCAGATCGAGTCATTATCGCACGGTATCGAGGTAGCCCATGTATGAAATCCATGGCTATATCCTCAAATTACCACTCCGGCACCAGAAGTGGCTACAGCAAGCCGGCCGGATTCCTACACTCTGCCTTTACGAGTTGGCAGGCCTCGCAATGCGTCATAAAGTACGTAATGTCCTTCTTCATACCCGGCCAGTACATCGTCCTCTTCAAATCTTTTACCATCTTGGTGATTCCCGGGTGCACCGAGTATCGGCTGTAGTGGGCTTCCAGCATAATGTCCTCCCGGATCTGGCCTCCTGCCGGTATGAAGACCCTGCCTCTGAAACACAGGAGACCATCCCTCAAATAGTAATCTCCTGTCGTGTCTTCCTCCAAGGCTCTGAATATCGGCTCAGCCCTCACATCCAGATTCTGCCTATCTCTGATGCGGTCCCGAATATCATCAGTGGTAACCATCGATCCCAGGTACTCCATGTATAACTCTGGGTCATCCTTGGAAACTAGTGATATCTGCATCTCCTCGAATGATTTAACCAACTCCAAGGACATCAGCTCCGAGCCTACTCCTTACGTACTCGCTCTCCGGCTCAAAGCTTCTGCGACCACGTTTGCCTTCCCCGGATGATAGTGCATGGTATACTGGTAGTCCGACAGAAACTCCACGCAGCATCTCTTCCTGATGTTTAACTCATTTTGTGTGTCTACGTATTTCAAGTTATTGTGGTCTGAGAAGCTGTCGCAGTGAACTCCGTAGAGGTAGTGCAGCCAAATCTTAAGAGCAAAAATAACTGCCCCCATCTCCAAGTCGTGCACGGGGTAGTTCTGCTCATGCTTCTTCAGCTGACGGGAGGCGTAGGCTATTACGTGCCCGTTCTGCATCAGAACGGCACCCATCCCCTAATAGGAAGCATCTGTGTACACCTGAAATCCTTCCTTCCCTGAAGGAAGAGCAAGGATGGGAGCCGAGGTAAGACGATCCTTCAGCTCCTGAAAAGCAGATTCGCATCGTGGCATCCAAATAAAAGGAGACACCTTCTTTGTTAGAGACGTAAGAGGGAGGGCAATCTGAGAGAACCCCTTTACGAACTTCCGGTAATAACCAGCAAGTCTTAAGAAACTTCGAACATCTGAGGCCGTCTTTAGTGGTGGACAATCCCGTACTGCCTGGACCTTCGCCGGATCTACTGCCAAACCTGCTCAACTAATGACATGGCCCAAAAAGGCCACATCCTTTAGCCAGAACTGGCACTTGCTGTACTTGGTATACATCTTATGCTCCCGCAGCTTCTCCAAGGTCAAGGACAGATGCCTCGCGTGCTCCTCCTCCGACATCGAATAGATAAGGATGTCGTCGATGAATACAATAATGAAGACATCCAGATACTCTTCGAACACCCGGTTCATCAAGGTCATGAATGCGGAGGGTGCATTCATGAGCCCAAAATGCATCACAGTAAACTCGTACAAACCATATCTGCTACTGAAGGACGTCATCGAGATGTCCTCCTCCCGAATGCAAAGCTGGTAGTACCCCGACCATAGATCCAGCTTTGAGAACCAATGGGATCCCTCCAGCTGGTCAAATAGCTCGTCTATCCTTGGCCAGGGATAAGTATTCCGAACCGTCAACCTGTTCAGGGCACGGTAATCTATACACAGCCGAAGAGTTTCGTCCTTCTTCTTGATGAATAACATCGGAGCTCCCCATGGTGAAGAGCAAGGTCGGACAAACCCGGCCTCCACTAACTCCTGATGCTGGCTTCGTAATTCCACCAAGTCATTTGGGTCCATTCAATATGGAGCTATGGATAACGGCTTAGCCCCTTGTATTAGCTAAATCTGGAAGTCCCTCTCTCTGTGCGGGGGTAGCCCTAGTAGTTTCTCCGGAAAAACATCAGCAAGTATCGCACTACTGGAATATCTGAAATGGAGTCCTTGGCAACGACCACCTCAAAAAGAACCTGATAAACCTCCTCCTCCTACAGATGGTCCTTGATGGCCTGCATAGGTGATAATAATATACGGGGTGCTAGTATAATACCTTCGATAATAATGAAGGGGTCCCCGTGCCTCACGGTGATCCTCTTCGCCACACAGTCAATCTTGGCATGGTTCCAGTACAGCCATGTCATGCCTAGGATCAGATCGTAATCTGGCATCCTCAGAATCGTTGTTGGTTCCTCAAATGCCTTCCCGCCGATCTTCGCCTCCATATTGTAATGAGCAGAGGTCATTAGCTCTGATCCATCAGGTAGGCGCACCCTCATTATCTTTCCGGTGAACTGCTCCATGCCTACCAGTCCTTTCACGAAATCTTCCGACACAAACGAGTGCGAAGCACCGGTGTCAAAGAGCATGTGAGCGGGCTTACCGCTGATGAAAACTATGCTTGAGGTAATTAAGTGTCTTAGTATTCTTGTTATAGTTGTTTTCTATTAATTTCTAACTAGGCTACGTCTAGAAAACTAGTACCTAGGAAGGGAAAGAAAAATTAAAAGTACTAACATACCAGCGATAACTTGCTTCCGGTTCCGGGGCTATGTTAGGTCTAGAGCATGCACTTGCTCCCTCTCTGGCTTGTGGCCTCGGCCCTAATATCCTCATCCTCGATCATGTCCTCGGCCGCCAAACTGCCGGGGAGGTGGGGCGCTTTGAAGTGTTGGTGCGGGTGCTCGCCTCATAGGACAGTTCCTCTTGATATGCCCTGGCTGATTGCACTAAAAGCACACTGGTGCCTGCTCTGCTGTCCATGGCATCTCCAGCATCTGTAAGGGCTAGGGATCCAATACCCCTTGACTCCTCTGCTCCTGCCCAATCTCCTAACGAGGTTGATCCCCGTTCCTTCTCTCCCAGATAACCTGGCCTCGAGGATGGTCTCTACAACCTCCAATCACTACATCGTCAGCCGATCTCTTCCGGCTCTTGACTATAAGCTGATCTGCTTCTCTCTTTTTAGCCATCTCCAGAATCCTAGCCAAGCTCGCCTATGAGACGAAAAGGAGGGCCTGTCTCATGTCATCTTGCAGTCCCTTATAAAACCTCCTGGAATAGCCAACGTCGTCCAACTAATAAGCGTCCGCATAGCAGGCTAGGTGAGTAAACTCCTGATAATACTCCAGCACCGTCCTGCTCCCCTTCCTCAATCGCAGGAACCTATTTTCCAGCTCGTCCCTCGCCGACTGAGGCACGAAATATCCATGGAGTGCTGCTCTGAACTCCTCCCAAGTAATATTTGCGCAATCCATACCCACAAAAGTGGTGTCAGGTTGTGACTTCCACCACCTCTTTCCATGTGACTCCAGGCAGTAGACTGCCAATGCAACCGCCTCCTCAGAGGGGCATCGAATCCCCGCAAGCATCTCATAGATGGTATCCAACCATTCCTCTGTGCGTACTGCCGACTCCGTCCCCAGGTAGGATGGAGGGGAAAGTCCCTGGAAGACACGCATCCAGTTGGCCCCGGGGTTTGGCTGTGGGGTCAGGGCTTGCTGAGCTCTGAAGGCCTCTAAAATTACCGTTAGTGTTTACCCCATCTCTATCTGCTAGAACGGAGCTGGAGCCAGTGGAGGTGGGACCACATTAGGAGCTTGAGGTGTCCCCTACTGTGGAGTATGGTTCGTCACAAGCTACAATAAAAATTCCATTCGTTAGACAGCATATGAATGGAATATAAGAAAGGGATAGGATGGACTTTCACATGTGATTTCACTTATGGGCATACCACTGCTTCCGCTGCTAGTTTGTCCGCAAATTAAGCTCGCACAGGGGTGGACAAAGGTTTTGTGGACTACTTCTCTTTCGATCTAGGTCTGCTCTGATACCACTTGTAAGACCCCATTTTTTTTTCTTTTTAAACCACTGGGGTCTTATGCCCAGAATTGCCGCTTTGCGGTGGCACCGACACTCGGGAAGGCTGCCACTACAAAACGCCAATTCTGCCGGCCTTTTCGATCACAAATGTTAGAGAAGTGAGTATAAACTGAATAAAATCAAATCCACAGATTCATATGTATATCTCTTAAATTTTGCAATGTTTAAACCATTGATCCTCAATTTTTGGAATATAATCAAACATTTATAGTTAAAGGAACAAGTATTACAAATAAGCTTCTAAAAATTATAAGAAAATTCAAGTATGACAAATTAAGCTCTAAAAACATCCTGACAAAGTTTCTAAATTTTTCATCAAGGTCTAGATGTCTAATCACAATTTTGATTGTGTTCCATCATATATCAATTAATAAAGCAGGTTCTAAAAATATACTTCTAAAAATTCTGATAAAATTCAAGTATGAACCTAATGACCTTTAAACACCACTCCTCAAGTTTCATAATTTTTTAACAAGAAATGAGCTCTGAATGAATTATTTAACAAGATTCCAAATTTAAGAGCTTGTGAAGTAGATACTGTAATTATGTATTTTAAAATTCTAATAAAATTAATACATGAGTATAATGGTCTAAAACTCCCTCTACCCAACTTTTATGACTTTCCAATGGACAGTGAGTTCACCATATCCAAGTAATTAAGTAGGGCTAACTCATGCATTATAAAGGAAGTACTAAGATTAATGTTCCAAAATTCCAAATTAAATTTTCCAGAGGTTCATACTAACCCTATGACTACACTACCCAAGTTTCAAATCATTTCAAGGTCATTTGACCACATGCCCTTCACAAGACTCCAAAGACCATCCTTAGGGTTTGGTCTTGGGTCCTATGGCAAATTTACCCCAACCCACACCATCTTCCATGGGCGGGGGTGCTAGAAATCATTCCTAGTCAGTGGTCAAAATCTCAGCTTCTGTTGAGGTGATTTGACCACCCAAATCACAAAGTGCAGTTTTTACCTAAAACCCCTTAATAGGGCAAACCTTAGGTTTGTTAATTTCCAATCTAAAACATCTCCAAATGAGATGAAAAATTATATAGGTCCCCATGATGAACCCAGGGACCACTCACCAAATTTTGGGAGGGTTTGGAAGTCAATATGCCACCTAATTAATTTATATAAGGATTATTAAAATTTTCAAAAACTATAGGAAAATATTTTCCAAAAATCCATATTTTTGGAAATGTTCTAGATATAGGTAATATTGAATCCCATCCGAAATTTAAAGTCATTTGGATGGCTGGATTGATGGAGACAGTAAAATCATTCCCTGTTCAACCCTATGTATAAATCTCACCAAAATGAGTGATGTGGTCTAACCAGGACTCCAAATTGGTTCAAATCAATTTTAAAATAAAGAAGACTCATGGATCTACAATTTTTATGTTAACCATTTTTACTGATCTAGCCTCTAAGTATTTTTAATATTTAATTTAAAACCTCCATGTAAATAGGATAGAAATTGGAATAATATGAATTAATAATTTAACCCAGCACAAATCTTAAAGCAGATCTATCGTCTACTGGTCATCTTCATCCTCTAGCCAAGGGCTGAGATTAGCCCAACCTGAAGCACGTTCTAGACGTTTCCACCGGCCATCCAGCCTCCTCCCTGGCCGGCCACCGCCACCACCACCTCCGTTTAGGTGGTGTCCATCGCTGGGCGGTGGCACGGGCGGCGGAGCGGTGCTCTACGGTGAACCCGAGAGCTATGTTCTTGCGGGAAAAATCCAGGAAGAGAAGCTCTTCCTGATCGGGCTCAGTTGAGCCCGATTCTTAATCCTAAGGAAAGTTATGATCTACCCGAAGAGAGAGAGGAGGGGAGGACCTTGTTCGTGGTCTGGAGGCGTGCAGATCGATGGAAAGCCATTTCTGATGGTGGTGCCGCTTGACTTCTACAAAAGCATGGTGGGAGGGCTCGAAATCTTTAGGTAAAGGCTGGGAAACGTTCCCCTTGGGCCACTGATGGTGTTTACAGGCTTGGTTAAGGAGGGGAGAGGCCAAAACTTCAAAGACCATTAATGCCATTGAAAGCTTGGCTCGGCCATGGAGGAGGTGGGTTGAACCTGGCTTAATCCAACCAAGTAATGGCTGGAAACTCCTCCTCTTCCTTAGAGGATTTGAATCCAGCCATTAAAGAGGAGGGTAAGGGGGCCACGACATCAAGTGCCATTACTGGCCGTGAAAGCTGGTTCTCGGCCATGGCCGAAACCGTTCTTTATTTTCAAAAATGACGGCCACGTGGCATAACTCCACTTAACCGGCCTACATTTTAAAATAAGACGTAATTAGGGCTTAATAAAAGAAACGGCTAATTAACACCTCCTGGCCCACTTCTTGAAACGCCCCAGTTCAACTGAACCAGTAACCAAGCCAAAACTTTCAGAAAAAATTCTAAGTAAAATGGCGTTGAGTGAGCTCAGCTCACTCAACTCCATCCAGCCGACAACATTGAGTGAGCTCAGCTCACTCAACGCCATCCCGCCTATGGTATTGAGTGAGCTCAGCTCACTCAATGCCATCCAGACTATGACATTGAGTGAGCTCAGCACACTCAACGCCATCCAGACTATGACATTGAGTGATCTCAGCTCACACAATGCCATCCAGTCTACACAGGATGGCGTTGAGTGCAGTCAGTGCACTCAACGTCATTCAGCTTATGGTATTGAGTTCACTCGACGCACTCAACGCCATCCATCCTGAAAGATGGCGTTGATTGAAGTCAGTGCACTCAACGCCATTCTGCTAATGGCATTGAGTGCACTCGATGCACTCAACGCCAGCCAGCCTTTGGCGTTGAGTGCACTCGATGCACTCAACGCCCAAGCCCAAATCTTGTTTTAGGCAAATTTCTAACCTACTATTTGCAGACTAAGGTGATTTCCACCTTGAGCCCGGGTCACTGGCCTTCTTGTGCTTCCTAAGGTTTTGTCATGACTTGGTCATGAAAAAACCTCTCCTAGGGGTCTGGTCGGAAATGGGATTTTACATGGCTCCCCCTCAATAATTGCACAGATTCTGTCCACACTGCCCACTAACTTGGACATCCTTTGCTAAAGGTTCAGATGATGCTGAAACCTGAGCACACTTCTTTTCTTGTTTCTAAAGAAGTACTAAACACTGAGGATCAATTGCCTCTTCAACACTGCTCTCAGAAGAGCAACATTTGCTTTCCTCGGTAATGAGTACAATCTGTTTTTCTTTACTATTTTGCTGGTGTGGAAGCAAAACTTTTTCCAACCAGACAGTCCTGCTAGCAGGATCCTGCTTTCCTTTACCCAAGACTTGTGCAACACTTAGTTTTATCACTCAAGCATCTTGACCTTTAATGGATGGATTCAGCTAGTCTTCATCCATGTCCTGTGCACTTGTCCTTCTTCAGGATTTCACTCAACATTCTCTTCCTCTTTGGCAGTAAGAGGAGTATCCTAGATGGTCAATATCCATCACCAACTTCCCAGCTGTAGATCTTAGGTCTTTCCCTCACTAGAGAATGATACATAAGATGACTTTCTTGTTCTAGTCCAAGTTCTAGAACATCCTCTGTCCAAGTATCTCGTGGTGGAATGTGCACTTGGACTGGCCTGCAAAACAGAGTTTATCCTACCTTAGGATCCCAATAGGTATTTTATCCTAGGTTCTTGTTAGTCTGAAACACAACCTGTCTTCCTATAGATTTTCTGACAAGAAGACTAACATGAGCTCTAGGCACATTGTGATTGTGCCAGCAATTTAGGGCAAAATGACCCGCTTTACCACAACCTCAGCACTCATGGATATTATACCTTCTCTTCTGAGCAGGTCTAGAAGTAGGGTTAACTGTAGACAGGGCAGAAGGAAGAGGTTCAGTAGCCTTCTTTAAGTTCCTCTCAGCAAGGGTCTGACTGAAGGTGAGTCTTTTAGAAAATCTCCTTGGCTTGCTCTGAATGCTAATCGCAGCAGTCCTCTTTATAGAGGACATGCTATAACTAGTATCAGAGATAGTCAGATCTGGCCAACTAATAGACTTACCCTTAGTCTGAGTCCTTGCTGGAAGGTCTTGAGTGAAGGCCACATCCTTGTTCCTGTGAGCGGGGTCTGAGGCACCAAATACAAATAGTCCAGAATGGGCCATTTGTACTTCTTCATGGGGAGCCTTAAAGGCACTCATTCCCCTACTATTTATTATTTCATTGGAAGATACTGTTGTATTCTTACAAGAAAAATTCTTATTCTTCCAGTGACCATGCATGTAGCCTTGGTCATACCTGTGAGAAGGGAGGATTACCTTATGAAAGCTTGACTGGGGCACTATAAGAGCTTTGCCTTTCCCTTTGGAAAGGTCAACTCTTGTGCTTCCCTTGACAGTCAACTCCTTCTTACACTTTTGAGAGGAGAAGGAATCTATCAAAGAAAACACAGTACTTGGCTTAGAAAAACTAGTTGCTCCTCTTAAAGATCCAAGGTGATCTTGTCCTTTTGTCTTATTGTCTCAAGTTGGATGACTGGGATGGCCTTTAGTTGGCACACTTCCCCAATCTTCTAATCCAGCAAGGATGCTGTCTCTGCTTGCTGGGAAGCAGCTAACTGAAGGGAGATAATCTCCTTAGCCTGACTCTTGACCAACTTCCTGCTTCTCCTCAAAACCTCTTGAAGTTTATCATACTAATCAATCAATTGATTGATATATTCCTCAAATTCAGAGTCACCTTCATCACTGGATGAAAAAGCTTTTCAATCTGAACTAGCCTCATAATCTGAACAGTAAGAGGAGCTAGACAAAGAGTGTACCTTTTCTGGACCAGGCTGATCCTTGCAGGACCCTTCATTTGACATTCCCATCAGCCAGAGGAAGCTGAGGTCATCATCCTTCTCTTTATCAACCTTTGAGTCACTATCTGAATGTGATAGAGGGGCCATGATATCCATCCTAACATTAGGATAGTCTTCTACTTCATCTGTAATAGCAACAAGTAGCCCAATGAAGGCTTCTTCTTCTTCAGACTTTGTATCACTATCTAAAAGATTAACTTTCTCTATTCCTTCCATATAGATAATAAGAGAATACCACATCTATTTGGATGTCTTATTGTGGACCAAGATCTAGAAGGTAGAGTCATCCATGGCACTTAACTGATTTTTTGTGCCCTCTTGTCCATGGTTGTCAAGATTATTTCATCTTCAATCATCTCTACATAACTCTTTGGAGTCTATACTTCTCCATCGAAGATAGAGAACTTCATGGGGATGAAATGTCCTTCTTGAACTATTGTAAAGACCCTAGGTTCAAAGGCTTCCATAGTCTGTCTGACTCTCTCTTTCCAAGTCCCAAAATTCTCCTTACTGCAGACTTGAAGCTCCATTGAGCTCCACTCCTTATGGTTCACTCATGAACCTATAAGCGCTAACCTTTTAGCTATCCTTTGAGGTCTTCTTAGACAATTAAGTCCTTTTTTAGTAACCTCCCTCTGATACCACTTGAAAGTCTTTAATTCCAAGGATAGCTAAATCACCCAGAGGGGGGTGATTAGGTTATTTGTCTCTTGTGACTTTCTTTTATTTTTCTCCTTAATTGCTTTGTGAGTTAGAGGTTTTCTACTTTCAAGAAACACACAACCTGCAAATAAGAGAGAAATCAAAAAGCACACACATAATTTATATTGGTTCCCAAAATTATGGGTACGTCCACTTTCCCTCCCATCTTTCTAAATTCTTGTTAGACAAGGCACTTCTCAGATCTCGGCTCCTAAGAGCTTACAACATGATCCCGCAGGATCACTTGGTCTCCTCCAAGACCTACAGCTCAGGCACAAGGCCCTACAACTTAGCGATCCAAAGATCACCTACCTCAGGCCTAGAGGCCCTACTACTCAGGCTGGGAGGACAGCCCAACCTCAGATCCACAAACGATCCTATAACGCAAGCACAAGTTCCCTACCTCTCAGAGAGATTAACTCTCCTACCTCAGGCTCAAAAGCCCTATAGCTCAGTGATCAACTGATCACCTACCTCAGATCCAAACTAGATCCTACAACTCAGATTCACACTTAAATCCTACTATTCAGGTCAAAGCCCTACTCTCAGATTCTCAACAAAATCCTACCTCAGGCAAATCTGCCCTACCTCAAGCACAAAGGCCTTATAACTCAGATCCACAAGGATCCTACAATGAATGTGGGTTTGGTTGATTTGGCTCTAGAGAAATTTCTCTGAGCCAATATACTTCTGTCCTGAGTTATCTTAGTCTATACTTCTTCTACACAGTCCAGAAAGTGTATACAGGAAAGCTTCGCTTGAACTATATAGCAACTACTGATACGGTTGGCCCTTTGCTGGTGCTTCTTGAAAGTCTTTAATTTAAGGATAGTTAAATCACCTAGAGGGGGGGGGGGTGAATAGGTTATTGAAATTTCTTAAGACTTTTTGCTATTTTCTTTTCTAAGTAATCTAGAGTTTGTCCTTAGTACCTGCAATGTAAAATAAGAACAAGCAACACAATACAGCACACAGATATTTATAGTGGTTCCCCAATTGGGTACATTCACTTTCCATCCAACCTATCCAACTATCTTTTTGGACTAGGAAATTATCCAAAACCTACTCCAAAGATCTTACACCTCAGATCCCTCAGATCTCTAAGTCTCCTCCAAGAATTACTTCTCAGCCATAAGGGCCTATAACTCAGTGGTTAGCAGACCACCTACCTCAGGCTGTTAAGCCATACACTCAGGCTGGGAGGAAAGCCCTACATCAGATCCCTAAGGGATCTTACCTCAGAGCTCTGCAGTCCTCCTACACTCAGTTACCCTCAAGCCACCTACCTCAGCCTTATATCAAAGGCCTACAGCTCAGGCTTCTCAACCCTATAACTTCAGGCACAAGGCCCTACTATTAGAGTGCTACAACACTCCTACAGCTCAGTACCCAAAAGGTACCTACCTCAGTGCCCTTCCAGGCACCTACCTTAGTGACACACTTGTCACCTACCTCAGGCCAAAAGGCCCTACACTCAGATCCACACTTGGATCCTACCTTAGAGAGCATCCCTCTCCTACCTCAGGCAATTAAGCCCTACAGCTCAGATCCATACTTGGATCTTACCTCAGAGAGAAGCACTCTCCTATCTCAGGCAATTAAGCCCTACAGCTCAGATACATACTTGGATCCTACAAGATGGATGTGGGTTGGTGTGACGATTGGCCACAAGTGAAATTTCACTATGCCAATCTACCTGGACTGAGATACAATCAACCCTACCTTGACTCGAGGAAATATATTTCCTGAGTATACTTATCTGGACTAAGTAAATACTTAGACCTAACTTCCTCTTCTCAGCACCACGGATTTTATCCAGCTTGTGTAGAACCCCATATTTGCTGGAGGGAAACTAGAGACACCCACAGTTAGGATCTGACTAGCTACGGGCTAGCTTCGGGCTTCAGACCGGAACCGCTTGCGCCTTGGTAGAGCTCCCGCCTATGAGCGGGCGAGATTGTTCGCGCCAAGCATCAGACAAGACCCACCAACGAACAGAGGCGGGCGAGAAGGCATCGAGTCCACTCAACGCCGCATTGAGTGGAGGTGGGAAGGTTCCCAGCTCAGGGTTCGCGCCACGTTGAGTGGAGGCGGGAAGGTTCTCAGCTCAGGGTTCTCACCGCGGCTCAGGGTTCTCGCCGAGTTTGGCCCAGGGCCCAGGGTAAAATTACTTAATTATCCTCGAGTAGAATTACCTACATACCCCCAAGGGCTTCATTTAGTATTTTATAAATAGCGGGATTTGGCTATTGGCAGGCCAGCCAGGGATATTTCAGTAATTTTAGGTCAGCAAAAGGCTATAAATAGACCCATAAGGGCTCCTTAGAAAGCAAGCTTTCATTATTCTCTAACTCTCTAGTACTTTCTGAGGAGCTCCTAGCCCAGCTTTTGGCTTTTAAGGGGAAGCTCTCAGAGATCTTCCGAGTGTGAGGTGGGACCTCCCTGTTGAGGCTTTTGGGTTTGTTCTCGGTCCTTTACAACCAGTCGAGAGTCGGGGCTTGAGAGGACTAGATGTTGGCTGCACCCTGGTTTTTTGAACTCCCGTTGAGGTCATTTTTGGCTTCAACATTTCTGGTGCGGTGAGCGTGGAAGGCAGCCAATACAAGAAAGCCTTGAGTTTGATCCCATGACTGGAGTTGATGGTGTAGGGTGGCTCAGGAGGTTCCCCCACCCGGGGAGAGGAAGCAACGAGGAAGATGCTGGAAGACTTCAGGCGAGAGGTCCTGCAGACCATCAGCTTGGCCTTCTCGGAGAGAAGTGAGTGGGCGACACCTCAAGTTCCAGCGGAGGTGGTCCCTGTTGGTACCCTAGTTTGATTTGAGTTTAGTCTTGTCTTTTTAGTCCTTTGACCCAAGAAATATCTATGGTCAATGGTTAGTGGTCTAGCTGTAGAGTCCCCTCTTTTCCAGATGAAGAATTTGGTTAAGTAGGTTTTTCGTTCGACTATAGTCGAACGCCGCTCGACTATCGTCTATCGGCTGATCGACTATCGTCTATCAGTTGGTCGACGCTCTGTCTGCGTTGATAGCTCGACTATCTGTTGATAGGTCGACTATCTGTGTTGCCTTGATAGTTCGACTATCTGTTGATAGGTCGACTATCTGCTTGGTTTGATAGATCGACTATCTGTTTTCTGTGATAGGTCGACTATCTGCTTGATAGGTCGACTATCTGTTTGTACTTGATAGTCGATCTATCCGGACAGATAGTCGAACTATCAAGCACAAACAGATAGTCGACCTATCAAGCAGATAGTCGACCTATCACAGAAAACAGATAGTCGATCTATCAAACCAAGCAGATAGTCGACCTATCAATAGATAGTCGAACTATCAAGGCAACACAGATAGTCGACCTATCAATAGATAGTCGAGCTATCAATGCAGACAGAGCGTCGACCAACTGATAGATGATAGTCGATCAGCCGATAGACGATAGTTGAGCGGCGTTCGACTATAGTCGAACGAAAAACCTACTTAACCAAATTCTTCATCTGGAAAAGCGGGGACTCTACAGCTAGACCACTAACCATTGACCATAGATATTTCTTGGGTCAAAGGACTAAAAAGACAAGACTAAACTCAAATCAAACTAGGGTACCAACAATCTCCCCTTATTTGAGTTAAGTCTCTTAAAAACTAAAACACAGAGCTAGCTATAGATCACTATAATCAATACAGGAAATAGATAACAATTAACTAGCAATTATCAAACAGCCAGATATATATAACAGCAGTCAATCAAAATTAAGAATCTACAGAATCTGGTTTAGGGACAGACGAGCTAGGAACAAAAGAAATTTTCCGCAAGGGATCAATAGCTCCTTTCTTGGATAGCTTCAAATCTTGCTCGCCAATAATCTTCAGTTCTGCAGCCCTTGGAACAACTGCTTCTGGGTTCTTTTCCATATATTTAGAAGGATCAAAAACTTCAGGACTAACCTGGAACTTTTCGAACTCCTTCTTTCTGAATGTAGACATTGTCTTAATCCAGTAGTGTCCTTTCCTTCAGCTTTTGCTTTCCTGGTTTGAGCTGCTCCAACCAATTCGAGAAAACGAGCCATCCTAAAGTTAGGATCAAGCTCAGGACTTTCATAAACAGTCTCAGAAGGAGTATCATCTGGTTCTTTATCTTGATTAACTAGATAAGACAGGGGAGCAGACTTAGCAAAGTTCTTGCTAGAATTTTTAAACAAAATAAACTACTTACCTTTTGAAACAACTTTTTCAGAATGCACTGGAATTGGAGATGAAAACCTTTTCTTTGGAGAAGGAGGGGAAAAAGTTGGTCTTTGATACACAACCTCCTTCACTTGTTCTCTCACTGTATCAGTTCTTTGATAGCCAGAATATGATTTACCTTGAAAACCTTGAGAGCTTTTCCTTGAAGAAGACTGAGAAGGAGCAGATTTTGCTGACGGAACAGAAGGATTAGCAGAAAGGTTGCCAGAGGCTCCTGCACTAGGAGGTGGAGGAGGAGGACCTCTGGGAGTCCATCTTGAAACAGGACTATCATACCTCTTAGATCTCTTTCTCTCTTTTTGCTGGTTCTTGGAGAACCACATCCAATGTTGAAACTCTTTTGACTTGGGGTCAATTCCTTTCAGAATATAATATGGAGTGTCATTATCACGATTGAGAGGAGGAGCAACAGCTTTTCTTTTCTTCTGTGCAGCTTTCTTTTTCTTTGAATTCTCAGATAAATCTGAATCCTCTTCATCTTCAGAGTGAGATGATGGAGGATTGTCATATGGGTCATAAGCTTCAGAAACAGCCTTTTCCTTTAAAGCAGCTTTCTCCTTTTCTTCTTCAATGGCATCCTGAGCCAGAAGAGCATCCAGGTCAGGTCCTAGGGAATCATCCCAAACAGTTGATTTTTCAACTTGTAAATCCTTTTCTTTTTCTTCCAACATAGATTGTACTCTTAATTGCCAAGCAGCTCTAGCTTTTTCTTCTTCCAAACTCAGTACAGGGGTGTCATCTTTGATTTCATCTTGATTTTCAGACACATCTTCTATATCATCTAAGAAAGAATCCAATTCTGAATCTACTTGAACATCAGGAACATCTGGAGCAGCTTCTGAAACAACTACTATAACCTGTGCAGCTATATCTTCTAGGATTTCATCTGAAGAATCAAGAACACAAATCCGCTAAATAACAACTAATCATACCTTCCAGGTATTCACATACTGACAGATTAATTGAATAGTCTATAAACTCAATGAGTGACATACCTTCAAACTTGACCAACTCCCAGGATTCATCTAGATAGGATGTAATAATGCCCTCTAGGAAACGGGCAACCAAAGGAGTGGTGAGATCTTCTAAACAAACTTTTACAGCAAATTCAGATAACATAACTGCATCAGATATATCTTTTTCAGATAACACTGAAACTGATTCTTCTAGAGCTGGAGCAGTCTCTTCTTGAACTGTCATTACTACATCTGTCACCGCTGGAAGATCTGCTGGAGGGGAGGCAGGAAGCTCTGAGACATCTTCATAGACCATCTCCCCCTGCCTGATTTCAGTGGGAACTGAAACCAGGCCCCTGGAAGAAGAGGGCTCAGCAGACTTAGAGAGGGATTGGATGGAAGCAGTCAAAGTAGCAATGGAAGAAGCAAGTGGAGCAATTGCCTCTTCAATCATGATTTTGATTGAAGGGGTAATCAACTCCAAAATGCTGGAGATGAATGCTGGGGTGACTTCAAAAGAATGTGGGTGAACTGCAGATGATGGAAGATCAACAGGAGGAATGTATTCCTGTTGAACTGGAGAACGAACAGGAGATGGAGAATGATGAGGAGAATGAACTGGAGAACGAATAGGGGACTGACGAGGTGTTGGAGTCCTCTCAGATCCTATCAAATCAAAACTAGGAGCAGAAATCCTAGCCAGATGAGAAGGTATAGGAGATGCAGGCGGAGAGGGAATAACAACCGTGGTGGTATCTTGAACAGGAGAAGCAGAAAGTCGTACTTCATCTGAAGTTGATGGAACTTCAACTGAGGTAGACGGAACTGAAGAGGATGGAACTACTTCAGTAGAAGTTGATGGTAAGGCAGAAGAAGATGATGGAAGAGAAGGATGAGCTGAGCCAGCTTCTTGAGGGTGAGGAGTGTCTGAATCAGTCCTTGTGCTCTCGGATGTCGCTGGAGCAGCCCCTGTGAGAGCGGGCTTCAAGAAGGTCCTCTTCCACTTGGAGAACAAGTTCGGGTCCATCTTCTTGCTGGCATTAATTGTTGTAGTAGTTGAAATCAGCAGCTGGGGATACTTCTCTTTCAGAAAAATTCCAATAACCCTGCCTAGGGTAACCTCTTTCTTACTGTTCTTTTTCCTTATCAGATCAAACAAAACTCCTGCCCAATCAATCCTTTTCT
The DNA here is from genome assembly GCA_039513925.1 of Platanthera zijinensis. Classification (NCBI taxonomy): domain Eukaryota; kingdom Viridiplantae; phylum Streptophyta; class Magnoliopsida; order Asparagales; family Orchidaceae; genus Platanthera; species Platanthera zijinensis. Next base: position 129,997,183 of record CM077080.1, read on the forward strand.
AATTAACAATTGCACACATCAGTGCAAATTGTTGCCTTGTAATGTTGTCATGAGCAGAGTGCTTCCCAAGGAGCACTTTTCCAACTATCTCAGCAAGAAATTTAATCTTAAATGGGAAATTTACCTTGAGCAGCTTCGTGGGAATGCCCTCCGCATGTCCCAGCTTAATCAGCATTCTTCCAAACTCTGGAGCATCTTGCTCAAAATCTTCTTCACCATTTATCAAACCAAAAACATCAGTCAGAATGGCGGGAGTTAAAATAACCTCTTCTCCGCCAATAGAGCCGGTCATCGATTCGTCGGTGGAGGACGAAGTAAATGCCCATTCCTTAATCTCGGGAATATTTAACTTTATCCTTGTAGACATTAATCTTTCTAGACCTTGATCTCGGCATAACTGAAGAATTTCCACAATTCCTACTTCACAGCAACTGAATGCGTCAAAATCGACGCTGAAACCTGCATCGAACTTCACAACTGCGAGCAATGCTGGAGAAATCGCCATTGAAGGAGCTGGAGAGGGCGCGAGAGAGACGGAGAAGACGAATCGGCAAAAAATCGCAAGAGGAGGAGCAAGCGGGAAGACGGAATGCGAAAGGACGCTCTCCGTCGACGATAAAACAAAAGATCATTTAACCTAGGTCGACTATCGGCTTAATATTAAACCGGAGATAGTCGATCTATTTAAAAGATACTGGAGACGATGGTCGAACGGTCGTTCGACGATCGGTCCAGAAGCAGAGTAGTCGATCAATCGTTCGACTATTTCTGGCTTCTCAAACAACAAGCTGTCATCATCCAGGGATCGACGATGAGCTCGACTTGTTCGACAATGGTCGAACGCCTATCAACGATCTTCAATCAGACAAGCTTTCATCCACCATAGGTCGACGATGGGCTTGACCCGATCGACTATCTTCGAACGTCGTTCGACTATCTTCAAACAAGTTTCAACATTGGCAGATATAGTCACACTTAGTCTCTTCCATTGATCATGCCTAGTTGAACTAAAAAGAACAGATGCTTCTGTTCATCTAAGGGCTTGGTGAATATATCACCTCTCTGAAACTCAGTGGATATGAACTCAAGACAAATCTTGTTCTTTTCCACACAATCTCTCAGGAAATGGTGCCGAATCTCAATGTGCTTCGTTCTAGAGTGGTGCACTGGATTTTGTGCAATTGAGATAGCACTGGTACTATCACACATGATTTTGGCGTTCTTGTGTGAGTAACCATAATCCACAAGCTGGTTTTGAATCCACAGGATCTGTGAACAACAACTGGCAGCTGCTATATATTCAGCCTCTGCAGTTGAAGTTGATACAGAAGACTGCTTCTTACAAAACCAAGAGACCAATCTCTCTCCCAGGAACTGGCAAGTTCCTGAGGTGCTCTTCCTGTCAACTCTGCAACCAGCATAGTCAGAGTCAGAGTATCCAATTAACTCAAATTCTGATTCTGCTGGGTACCAAAGTCCTAGATTTGGACATCCCTTCAGGTATCTCAGGATTCTCTTGAGAAGAATCAGATGAGATTCCTTGGGGTTGACCTAGAATCTAGCACAAAGGCATGTAACAAACATTATATCTGGCCTACTTGCAGTTAGATACAATAGGGAACCAACAATGGCCCTATAATTCTTTTGATCAACTGGCTTGCCGTGATCATCAGAATCAATAACTACATTAGTAGCCATGGGTGTAGGCATTGCTGAAGCATCAGCCATCCCAAATTTCTTTACCAATTCCTTGGCTTATTTGGATTGGGAGATGAAGATACCATCAGCATCTTGCTTAACTTGGAGACCAAGAAAGTAAGACAGCACACCCATACTACTCATCTCAAACTTGGAATGCATCAAGTTGGAAAACTTTTTGCACAGTTTGGGATCAGTGGAACCAAATATAATATAATCTATATACACCTGAACTAACAGGATTGTGTCCTTGTGATGCTTGACGAAAAGAGTTCTATCAACTACTCCCCTATTTTCTGTGATAGGTCGACTATCTGCTTGATAGGTTGACTTTCTGTTTGTGCTTTATAGTTCGACTATCTGTCCGGATAGATCGACTATCTGATAGTTCGACTATCTGCTCTGATAGGTCGACTATCTGCCGAGGTAGTTTGACTATCTTCTTTGATAGGTCGACTATCTGGATCGTTCGACTATCTGCCAGATAGGTCGACGATCTCCGTGCGTCGGTCGACGATCTCTGAGGGTCGTTCGACGTTTTCTGTCTGCCTTTTTATTTTGTATTTATTTATTCTATTTAATAAATTAATACATTATCTGGCTTTTTATTTCAGTTGTTTTATGTTAATATTTCCAGGCAATATCTGCTCCATTCCTTTTGCCTGAGTAAAATCTTTTCAGATAAAGTCGTTTGTCTTATTAGCTGTCATTATATTTTACTTTATCTGCTGTCAGTCCTTTGTAGCCGTTAGACTGAAAAGTCTTCCTTTTGCTATAAAGAGTTTGTTTCTGATGTGATTTTATTTAGTACCTTTATTATCAGATTGCTGCCTGTAGTTTCTTTGTAAAAGGTTTATCCCTTTTATAGAATATTTTGCTGCAGAGTTTGTTTGTCCTTGTGATATTTGCAGCCCAGGTTTCAAGTTTCAGAAGAAGACAAACAGTTCAAATTGAAAAGAGCCGTTGCTTGTTGCTGTTATAAAAGGAATCCTTTGGTGAAGGATTTCAGCTAGCTAACCAGTTATTCATTTAAGCATTCAAGCCTTCATCAAGACCAAGTTTTCTGCTCTCAGCAATTTCCATTCATCTGAGAAGTGTTAAGCTCTTCTGCTCTTCTTCAACCTGAGTTCTCCTATTCCAGGAAGTTTAGACTCAGAGTTCTTTTGAAGAAGAAGAAGAAGACAGCTGCTTGAAGATTTCTAATTTTATTATTTATTATCTTCTTGTAGTTTTTCCTTCAGATCTTTCTGAAGAGTTTTCTGCACTAAAGCAAGACTTCACCTGGACATTCTTTGAGCCAGGGGGAGCCTTGATTCCTTTGGGCTTTCTAGCTCAGTGCAAGTCTTTGTGCTTCTCTAATCTATTGTAAAATAGAGAAGACATCTTAACCTTCTTTCCCCCTCCTGTACAGGGTTATTACTCCCTTCAAAAGTATCCCTTGGTGGCAGGGCACCTGATCAAAAACCTGTGTTCGGTTTTTAGACACCTGATCAAAAGTCTAAAGGGTTTCTAGATCTACCTGAAGCAGATCTTGTGCTGGCAGGGCACCTGATCAAAAACCTGTAGTGGATTCCTACCGTGTGGGTAGAAGAGTGGACGTACCCAAGTTGTTTGGGGAACCACTATAAATTTCTTGTGTCGTCTGGCTTGCTTAATTTAATTCCTGCATTGTGGCTGTGATTAGATATAACTAGGTTTGCTAGTTGCTGATTAGGATTTCCAAGCCTTAACTATAATTACAGTTAGCTTGAGTTTGTGCACAACACTTGTGTTAGGCTTTAGGGTTATCTCCTTATCTATAAGCTTTTCATTCCGCATTTCACTCCAAGGGAGTTGGGCAGACTGTTAAGTTTTGTTTAGTGCAAAATTTGATAACTCTATTCACCCCCCTCTAGAGTAGTATCTATCCCTTCACTTTCAGTCCCGCTCTTGGGCGAGAATGTTCCTTGGCAGTGCCCCTTGAAGGAGGTCCTGGTGGAGGTCGGCGAGTGGGACGTCACCGCACGGAAGCTCTTCCCAAGCAAGCGCCCCGGAAAGGAGATTCCGGCAGAATTAGGCCAGAGGGATGCAGTAGTGCGAGAACTTTCCCCAGGCACGGTCCCACAGATCGGGCAAGTCAGCCGAGGCCGCGAGACGTGCCCTCTCACCAGGCAAGAGGCGAGAGCCCTTTCAACGAGCTCATCATCTCGGCTCCGGTGCCGGAGGGGTTCTGGGAGCCCGATATGTCCTACTACTCGGGTAAATACGACCCTGCACAGCCTGTGTAGTGGTTAGAAGACGTGATTTCAATAAGACAAGTGACGGATGCCTTTAAGTGTCGACTGTTTGCCATCACATTGAAGGAAAAGGCTCGGGACTGGTTTCATCAGTTGTCGGCGAGCTCGATCTATAGTTTTGAGGACCTACGTCGAGGGTTCCTGTTGAGATTCTCGACGTCGAAGAAGCGGAAGGAGGCAGAGTGCCTGTTTGCAGTGAGGCAGAAGAAGGATGAGACGCTGGGTTATTACGTTGACAGTTTCAGGAAGAGATCCTCCTGGTCCAGGAGGTCACGGGGTATGCACTAATGCTCTCCTTTACCCTAGGAGTGAGACCGGGCTTTTTTAGCATGGAGTTGAAAAGAGTGCCTCCCCTCTCTTTTGAGGAGCTCATGGAGAGGGCGGTGAAGGAGATAGATTTTGAAAGAGCCAATCCAGCTTTCGCTAAGAAGCTGGCCCGGTTGGCGGTGGATAATGTGAAGGAACAAGCAGCAGGAAAGCAGAGGGAGCATAGGGAGTCAAGGGAGCCGAGAGAAGAGAGGAGAAGGGAAGAACCCCGAGGGAAGGGGCAGCACCAGGGATGGGGGCCCGAGAGCCAAACAACCGGTTGGGTTGGAGGCCTTAGGAGGGTCGCCCCCAGGGCAAAGGAGGAGGCTTCCAGGGAAGAGACAACCTCTGGGAGCCGAAAAGGTTCGATCAACCGGCGTGGAGGCAGGGACCAAGGGGTCACTTCCCGCCGCCGCAAGAAGAAATGGAGATTGGTAGAGGAAGAGGAGGAAGAAGAGTCTGAGGAGACGGAAGAAGGGGAGTTGGAGAAGGAAGAGGGGGCAGGGTGGCGTTGCCCTTCTCTGACTTCCACCTGGAGGAAGGTCACGCGACGGACACCAGCCCAGAGTTCTTAGAGATGAGAGAAGCTAGAGGAATGGGGAGGCAGGATCCGTGATGAGTTGTAAATATACCTATTTTTTTATTTTATTTAAGTCATTTTTGTTTATTTTTGTCTTTTTTAGTTTATTTTCTTTAATAAAATGCTTCTTCTTTGTAAATTTTATACTAACTTAATTTATTTTTGTTTTTTGAAATTTTTCAGAAAAACTTAATTTTTGACCTGTCACGCCCGTGTCATGCCCGTCATGCCCGTGACAGGCACTCAATGCCTTCCGCCAGTCGACACTCAACGATTTCACTGTTCAACACTCAACGCCGTCCAGACACGCCCCAGTCACGCCCGTGTCCAGGATCGTCACGCCCGTGTCAAGGCCGACACTCAACGCTTTTCAACACTCAACGGTGCCGACATCAGAACTGCCAGCTGTCCAAGTCACACCCCCAGACACGCCCGTAACCAAGCCTGTCACGCCCGTGACCGCCACGTGTTCCTTCCAGAAGCCTCCAGATCATTGATCGCCGCTCGAAGATCGTCGACCACTGCTTGACATGCCCTCCATCACGCACGTGACCATGCCTGTCATGCCCGTGACCGACATGTGTCACTTCCCGACCCTTCCAGAACAAAGCCAGCCAGCCGCAGAAGCCAAGTCAAACACATCTTTGAATGACACGCCCCCTGTCACGCCCGTTATCTAGGGCGTGTCACACCCGAATTTTCATCTATAAATAAAAGCTTTCAGAAAGCTTTTCTTGTCCATTTTTGACCAGTTTGCTTAGGGGAGGTGCTGCCTAAATGGATTCTAATGCTAATGTAAGGAGAATTTTCTCCCCCACCCTCTCTCTCTCTCTTAGTTTGTATTAGGTTGTTTGTTTTAGCTTTTCATGTAATAGCTTTTTATTAAATAAAATGTTAGTTTTTTCTCTCTTCGCATGGCTTGGAATTCAATTAAGCACCCTATCTAAAGTGATTTTTCATTCTCTTTTTTGTTCTTTTTATGTTTTCATTTTAAAGCTTTCATAACATAGTTAGAGTTAGCAATTTTACTAGCTTTCTAGCCGTTATGCCGCCGATTTTATTTTTGTACTCATAACTTGTTTAGGTTTAGCTTTTCATCTTTATTACTTTCATTCTTATAGCTTTATAAAAGCCCTTTCAAAGTGTTATTTTTCATTTACTTTAACTTAGAATGTTTAGGAATGTAAAACTTTTCGTTCCTTTTTTAGTTTTATTTTCACTTTTTTTGAGTTTTTATGAAAATATAAGAATGAAAATATAGTCATTTTAATTTTTCGCCAACTTTCATTTTGCGTTTATTTGCAAAAACTTATCGCTCGGTTAATTTTTATTTTCTCTTTTTATGCATTTTTACCGCATTCTAGTGGTAGAAATGCAGTTGTTTTAATTTTTAGAGCACTTTGTTTTTCTTATTTTTGCATGTGTGCATGCGTGTATGAGTTAGTTTTATAGCTTTATTTCATTTTCGTAGAGTGTGTGCGTATGCATTTGTTTCCGCCTACTCGTTAAGAGTTAATTGGCGCCCCGCTTTCATTTCCCGCCCACTCGTTTGAGTGGGACTTGTCTTTTTATTGCTTTCATTTTCTCCTACTCACTTGAGTAGGAAACTTTGTGTGCGTGTGTGTGTTTCAATTTATGTAGAGTGCGTGTGTGCATTTTACTTTCAAGTAGAGTGTGTGTGTGTATGAGATAAATTTACCCCCACTCACTCATTTGAGTCGGGATTCGCATTTACTGCTTTCTTCAGCCTTGCTCGTTTGAGTAGGACTCGCAATTTTTTGCTTTCCTTTATTGCTTTATTTCCTGCTTTTTTATAGCTTTCTTTACCGTTTTCTAGCTTAAGTGTCCCCATTCCGATGAGTGGCTAACCGCCCTTAGCCCTCAATATCGAAGAGCATTGGGACAGATAAAATTGCTTTAAATAATTGAAGGTCCTGTTTTTCAGTTTAATTAAATTTCGTAAGGTTTGCCCCGAGTTAACGACGCGTAGGACCGAATATCGATGTGCGGGGTCTATTTATGTTATCCATACGCAATGCAGAGAGGCCGTGCGTATGGACCGATCACCCTTGGGTAAAGAGAGCTCCGCACTAACCCTCGAGAGAGGAGGCGCGTGACTCTACCGGATTGGGTTCCCCACCCAATAGCGGGGTTCTTAGCGTAATGCTGGTGTTAAGAGGAATCCTTCATCGGTCTAGTGATCGGTCGAATAGTCTTAGCATTTAGGTGAGCGATATTCCTAGAGATAAGTGAGCTCATTCTTATGGAACCTCCACGTCCGAGTCTCCGCCTTAATTAATTTGAAATTTAGGATCTCTTTTTATTAAAAGTTATTTTAGTTCAGTATTCTTTTTGATATCATCGCGCTGAGTTTTTCATCGGCTTCCGGCATTTACTTTCTGCTTTATTTATTTCCTGCACTTTATATCTCTTGCTTTTATTATTATGTTTTTTTATTATTATGCATTTTTTTATATTTTTAGGTCATCTTCTTTTTAAACAATCAAAATATTATCGGTAAAATAATAGGCATTCAGGGAAAGAGTAGAAATAGCTAAGTCGGCTCCGAGAACAATACGACCCCGATATTCCTCCACACGGGAATATCCTGTACTACACGCGATAGGTGCACTTGCCTCCCTCTCATTAAAACTAGGTTTCTAATAAAACAAAACGCTCTTCTTTTTTATAAAATAAAATCACCTCCACTTTCATCATTCAATAAGAGCTGTCGTTTTAACCACCAAGTTTTTGGTGTCGTTGCCGGGGAGAATTTCGACTTACTATTTTGAATTCCTGAAAACTATTAATTTTACCCTTTATTTCTATTTATAAACAAAATGGCCACACAAAATATATATATATATTCTTAATAATAATAATAATAATAATAACAATACTAAATACTTAAAATAAAAAAAGAAGAAAAAAATCCAAAATTTAAAAACTTAAAAAACTTAAAAAAAATCAGAAAACTTAAAACTTTAAAAAATCAGAAAACTAAAAACTTTACAAAAATAAAAAAACTTTTAAAAAAATAAAAACTTTAAGACTTAAAAACTGTAAAAAATTATAAACTAAAAATAAAAAATTTGATGAAAAAATTTATTTTCATCAAAAATTAAAAATACAAAATATATATATATATATATATATCTTTCATTTTTCTTTTTATTTTATTTTTGCCTTTAACTTATTATCATTTTATTTTCCTATTTTCTATTTTTAATAAAAAAAATCAATCAAAAGTAAAAAAAAACTACAAAACTAAAAACATAAACTTAAAAATCTAAAAAAAATTCAAAAAACTAACAAAAAAAATATGTAAAACAAAAAAAAATTTAATTATATATTTATTTTGTCGTTTCGGCGCGCTTCACTATTGTGAGCGCTAGGGGAACGCATATCGGTCACGCTCATATAGCTAAGACGTTAGCTTACGAGTCACACTCACTCGCGCCCCCTACCACCCGCACATTCTCGCCGAATTTATCTTATTCGTTTTTTATATTATATTATATATTTTTTGCTATTTTCTTCTAACTTTTGCAGGTCTTAATTTTACGGGCTTCCCCGAACACGTTTTTAGGGAAGATTTTTAAACCCCTATTTTTAATTTTTATACATACTGCTAAAAATTTTTTATATATATATCTCATTCCTCATATTTAATGCAACATTGGGGACAATATTGGACTTAAGTATGAGGGTGTTTCTTATTTTCTGCCCTTTTTATTTCATGCACTTAAAAAAAAAATTCCAAATTTTTTTTTTGAAAATATTTAAAACTCAAAAAAATATTTTCATGCTTTAATAATAATAATAATAATAATAATAAAATTCAAAAAAATGAAACATCGCTCCGCGACGTTCGACTCATCGAATCAACCACAAATAAGAGTCTGTTCGCGGGTGATCTCTTTTTTTACTTTGTAATTATATTTTGTAAATATTCTCGTCTCTTTCCTCTTCTCTTTCCTATCTTATAAAAAATTCTCTCTCTTCTTGTAAATATTTCCAAAATTAAAAATCAAAAAATATTTTATAACTCACAAAAAATTAAAAAAATTTGCATAACCTTTAAAAAATTCCAAAAAAATAAAAATAACCCAAAAATATGAAAAAAATTAGAAAAAGTTCATAAAAATAAAAAAAAATTTATTTTGAATTAAATAATTCAAATATCTCATTTCTTAACCTCTTTGCTCTCCAAAATAATCATTTCGAGTTTATTTATAAGCGAATTTTAATTAATTCTTTATTTACTATTCGTTTATTAATTGTAGCTCGATAGACTTAGATTTCTGGGGTTACGATTTTAAATATTTTTTTGTCTTTTTTTTATTATAGGGAACTTGTATTTCTCATTTCACTTCTGATTTTTGAATAAAAGCACGTTTTTATGTTAGAAAATAACATTTATGGATTTTATATTATTTCTAGTTATGTTTTAAGAAATGTAGGAACGCTCAAATTAAAGAGGTTGCTCTCAAATTTTTTTATTAAACTCTAGTTTTCTTTTTGAAATAAAAAAATACCATCCACCTTTTTTTCATGCCTCAATCGGTATGATTCTCCACTCACCTTTAAAAGATCTTATGTCAATGGGGATAAGATTTTGTCCCGTAAACATAGGCACCAAATAATTAAAAAGATTATATGTTATGGAGTAAGAGGATAAAATTCATTACTCCTATACATATACATTGAGTTTATTTATTTATTTATGAAGAAAAGAAAAAAAATATAGTATGTTAGGAAAATAAGATTTCATTTTCCTAATTATCCAAAAAAATATATGAGGAGGTTCGAGAAAAAATTGCCTCGCCTCAAAAATCAAAGCCCTCTTCATAACCGCCAAACCACTTAGCCTAATTTTCATGATTCTAGAATTAATCTAAATCTTTTTGAGAGCATACTTTTTAAATTTAATTATTTACTATCAATTTATTTTTAGTTAAAGTTTTTTTTCTATAATTTCAATCCATTTTTTTTAAACTAACAAAAATAATTTTCGCTTTCTTTTTTCCATTTAGAAGTATTTTTTGAAACAGTTCCTCTATTTATAACACTTCATAATTTAGGATTTAATTCTGAAACCCCGGAAATTCATTTCGATCTTTTTTACAATTAATTAAGCGTTAGTTAAATTTAGGATTCTTTTTTATTCCTTATAGGTTCATCTCCAATTTTTGCTCTGGAATAGCAAAAGCTTAAGTATGGGGGTATTTGATTAGTTGTAAATATACCTATATTTTTGTATTTTATTTAAGTCATTTTTGTTAATTTTTGTCTTTTTTAGTTTATTTTCTTTAATAAAATGCTTCTTTTTTTGTAAATTTTATAATAACTTAATTTATTTTTGTTTTTTGAAATTTTTGAGAAAAACTTAATTTTTGACCTGTCATGCCAGTGTCACGCCCGTCATGTCCGTGATAAGCACTCAACGCCTTCCGCCAGTCGACACTCAACAATTTCACTATTCAACACTCAATGTCGTCCAGACACGCCCCAGTCACGCCCGTGTCCAGGATCGTCACACCCATGTCGAGGCCGACACTCAACGCTTTTCAACACTCAATACTGCCGACATCAGAACCGCCAGCTGTCCAAGTCACGCCCCAAGACACGCCCATGATTAAGCCTGTCACGCCCGTGACCGCCACGTGTTCCTTCCAGAAGCCTCCAGATCGTTGATCGTCGCTCGAAGATCGTCGACCACTGCTTGATACGCCCTCCGTCACGCCCGTGACCATGCCTGTCATGCCCGTGACCGACACGTGTCACTTCCCGACCCTTCCATAACGAAGCCAGCCAGTCGCAGAAGCCAAGTCAAATACGTCTTTGACTGACAGGCCCCCTGTCACGCCCGTGACCTAGGGCGTGTCACACCCGAATTTTTGTCTATAAATAAAAGCTTTTAGAAAGCTTTTCTTGTCCATTTTTTGACCACTTTGCTTAAGGGAGGTGCTGCCCAAATGGATTCTAATGTTAATGTAAGGAGAATTTTCACCCCCCCCGCTCTCTCTCTTAGTTTGTATTAGGTTGTTTGTTTTAGCTTTTCATGTAATAGATTTTTATTAAATAAAATGTTAGTTTTTTCTCTCTTCGCATGGCTTGGAATTCAATTAAGCGCCCTATCTTAAGTGATTTTTCGTTCTCTTTTTTTTTTCTTTTTATGTTTTCATTTTAAAGCATTCATAACTTAGTTAGAGTTAGGAATTTTACTAGCTTTCTAGCCATTATGCCGCCGATTTTATTTTCGTACTCATAACTTGTTTAGGTTTAGCTTTTCTTCTTTATTACTTTTATTCTTATAGCTTTATAAAAGCCCTTTCAAAGTGTTATTTTTCATTTTCTTTAACTTAGAATGTTTAGGAATGTAAAACTTTTCATTCCTTTTTTAGTTTTATTTTCACTTTTTTTGAGTTTTTATGAAAATATAGTCATTTTAATTTTTCGCCAACTTTCATTTTGCGTTTATTTGCAAAAACTTTTCGCTCAGTTTATTTTTATTTTCTCTTTTTATGCATTTCTACAGCATTCTAGTGGTAGAAATGCAGTTGTTTTAATTTTTAGAGCACTTTGTTTTTCTTATTTTTGCAAGTGTGCGTGCGTGTATGGGTTAGTTTTATAGCTTTATTTCATTTCCGTAGATTGTGTGCGTATGCATTTATTTCCGCCTTCTCGTTAAGAGTTAAATGGCGCCCCGCTTTTATTTCCCTCCCACTCGTTTGAGTGGGACTTGTCTTTTTATTGCTTTCATTTTCTCCTACTCACTTGAGTAGGAAACTTTGTGTGCGTGTGTGTGTTTCAATTTATGTAGAGTGTATGTGTGCGTTTTACTTTCAAGTAGAGTGTGTGCGTGTATAAGATAAATTTACCCCCGCCCACTCATTTGAGCCGGGATTCGCATTTACTGCTTTCTTCAGACCTGCTCGTTTGAGTAGGACTCGAAATTTTCTGCTTTACTTTACTGCTTTATTTCCTGCTTTCTTTACAGCTTTCTAGCTTAAGTGTCCCCATTCTGATGAGTGGCTAACCGCCCTTAGCCCTCAATATCAAAGAGCATTGGGACAGATAAAATAGCTTTAAATAATTGAAGGTCCTATTTTTCAGTTTAATTAAATTTCTTAAGGTTTGCCCCGGGTAAACGACGCGTAGGACCGCATATCGATGTGCAGGGTCTATTTCCGTTTTCCATACGCAATGCCGAGAGGCCGTGCGTATGGACCGATCACCCTTGGGTAAAGAGAGCTCCGTGTTAACCCTCGAGAGAGGAGCCGCGTGACTCTACCGGATTGGGTTCCCGACCCAATAGCGGGGTTCTTAGAGTAAAGTGGGCGTTAAGAGTAATCCTTCGTCGGTCTAGCGATCGGTCGAATAGTCTTAGCGTTCAGGTGAGCGATAGTCATAGAGATAAGTAAGCTCATTCTTATGGAACCTCCACGGCCGAGTCTCCTCCTTAATTAATTTGAAATTTAGGATCTCTTTTTATTAAAAGTTATTTTAGTTCAGTATTCTTTTTGATATTGTCGCGCTTAGGTTTTTCATCGACTTCCCGCATTTACTTTCTGCTTTATTTATTTCCTGCACTTTATATCTCCTGCTTTTATTATTATGCTTTATTATTATTATGCATTTGTTATATTTTTAGCTCATCTTCTTTTTAAACAACTAAAATATTATCGGTAAAATAATAGGCATTCAGGGAAAGAGTAGAAATAGATAAGTCGGCCCTGAGAACAATACGACCCCGATATTCCTCCACACGGGAATATAATGTACTACACGTGATAGGTGCACTTGCCTCCCTCTCGTTAAAACTCGGTTTCTAATAATACAAAACGCTCTTCTTTTTTATAAAATAAAATCACCTCCGCTTTCATCATTAAATAAGAGCCGTCGTTTTTACCACAATTCCGCCAGTAAGGATCGTGGAAGTGCAGCAGGGAGAGGGAGAAGATAGGTGTGAAGACATAGCAGATGTGGGAACCCGAGAAGGGATTGGGGTGATCCACGGAGGAGTGGGGATTAAGGCAACTCGCATGGGTACCCTCCATACCATGTTCCGAAGGGGGGTCGCCTCGACCTCCCTGGCTCCCCCCAGATGAAAAAATCACCTTTTCATCAACAGCCTTGCCGGACTTCGAGGATCCATTCTGCGATGCCATCATGATTCATACAGCAGTGGAGAACTTCTCGGTCTCCAGGATACTGGTGGATAACAGGAGCTCTGTGAATATGATCTTTAAGAAGTCTTTTGACAAGATGAAGGTGTAGGGGAAGAGGGTCCTGGCTTCAGATGGACTGCTGTTTGGGTTTTAAGGAGAGTGGAAGGAAGTAGAAGGGGGACTAGGGCTGCACGTAAAGTTGGGAGGCGTGTTGCGGAACTGCAGGTTCGTGATTGTGGACGCCCCGAGAAGCTACAACGCCATCTTTGGGCATCCCTCATCAGCGACTTTCGCTGCGTCCCCTCCTCGTTTCATCAATGTCTTAAGTTCAACAATGGAGGGGTGCAGGTAAGGATTAGGGGGGACCCGAAGGTGTCGAGGAAGTGCTACATGATGGCGGTCAACATCGTGTCTTGGATGGTTGAGGCGGAAGAGCTGGAAAGGGAGATAGCAGAGTAGGAAGAGGATGTCGGAGAAGAGGAGGTGAGCCTAAGGGAGGCGAGGAATGAGAACGCGGAGGAGAAGAGAGAAGTTGAGCAGGAGGCCCTAAGTGGCGTGGAAGTCGAGCAGTAGTAGGAGGCCCTGAGGGGCGTGGAAGTCGAGCAACGGCAGGAGAGCCTGGAGGAGGAGATGGAGGCGGAGGAGAAGCGAGCAACAGGAGTTGAGCGGGAGAGCCCGGAGGAGGCGATGGAGGTAAAGGAGAAGAGAGAAGCAGGAGTTGAGCAAGAGAGGCCGGAGGACGAGACGGAGGGTGAATTCGGAAGGGAGGAGGAGTTGGAGCTAGAAGAAGAAGCAAGGGTTTGTTGGGAGAAGTCACGGCTAGAGACGGCCAAAGAAGTGGTAGAAATGGAGGTCTTCACCAACACAGGATAGGTGCGGAGGGTGCGGGTTAGCGGGGGCTTAAGTCCCGAGGACCAGGAGCGAGTGAGAGCTTGCATCCAGAGCAATATCAATGTCTTCTCTTGGAGCGCGGCGGACATGCCAGGCATTGACGCGGATGTAGCTTGCCATCACCTGAACCTGAACCCCCGGACTATCCCCATACGCCAGAAGATGAGGGCCATTGCTACCAAGCTGGAGGAGCCTATCCGCGAGGAGGTCAGGAAGCTCCTATAAGCCAACTTCATGTCAGAGATCCAGTATCCAGGCTGGATCTCAAACGTGGTAATGGTTAAAAAAAGGGGGTGGGAACATGTGAATGTGTATCGATTTATCTTTGTTAAATAAATCATGTCATAAGGATTGCTACCCCCTTCCTCGAATCGACGCGCTGGTTGATTTAGCCATCGGTTTTTCTGTTATGAGTTTTTTTGGATGCTTTTTAAGGTTATCACCAGATCTAGATGCACCCTCCCGATGTTAAGGATGTCTCCTTCATCACTAGAGAGGGGTGTTTCAGTTATAAGATGATGCCCTTCGGGTTGAAAAACGCAGGGGCAACATACCAACGCATGATGGATCGAGACTTCCAGGGGCAAAGGGGGAGGAACTTGGAGGTCTATGTCGACAACCTCATGGTCAAAAGAAAGTGTGTAGACTCACACCTACGGTACCTAGAAGTGACGTTCGCCGCCTTATAGAGATTCAAGATGAGGCTGAACACCTTGAAGTGTGCCTTTGGGGCCAGCCGCGGGAAGTTCCTTGGGCATCCCCTGACTCCGATAGGGGTAGAGCCCAATCCAGATAAGGTGAAGACCATCCAAGACTTGGAATCACCTCGCGATGCCAAGGAGGTCCAGCGCTTGACAGACAAGTTGGCTGGGCTAAGCAGGTTCCTCTCCAGATCAGGGGACAAGTGTTCATCATTCTTCAAGGTGTTGAGGGGTAACCAAAGGTTTGAGTGGACAGCCGAATGTGAAGAGGCCTTCCAAGGGCTGAAGAGACAGCTCTCCCAGGCTCCTCTACTTAGAATCCCAAAAGAAGGATAGGGCCTGGCCTTGTATCTAGGGGTGGGAGTGGAGGTCGTGAGCTCTGTTCTGGTCAGGGAAGAGTGGAAGAAGCAGCTACCCATCTATTACATGAGCCGGATTTTGAATAAGGCGGAGCTCCGTTACCCCATCCTGGAAAATCTGGCATACGCTTTGATCATCTCGGCAAGGAAGCTTCGGCCATATTTCCAAGCGCACTCAATTAGGGTGGTGACCGACCATCCTCTTTGCAGGATATTTGAAGGGGTAGAGCACTCGGGAAGTCTTGCCAAGTGGTCCATCAAACTAAGTGAGTTCGACATCTCTTTCGTTCCAAGACTCTCCATCAAGGCGCAAGCAGTGGAGGATTTTCTGGCGGACTATATTTTTGAAGTCGGGGAAGGGGATCCGCAACCGCAGGGAGCATGGAAGATGATTTTTGATGGGGCCTCATGGAAGCATTCCCTTGGGGGACGAGTGGCGTTGATAAGCCCCCAGGGGGTCGCTATAGAGCAGGCAGTGGACTACAACTTTCCAGTGACCAACAACCAAACAGAGTATGAGTTTGTGATAGCCGGCTTTCGTTTGGCAAAGGAGCTTGAGATCCAAGATGTGGAGGCCTTCACAGACTCGATGGTTGTAGCATCGCAGATCTGAGGGGAGTTTGAAGCTCAGGAGCCTACCCTCGTAAAGTACCTATATAAGGTAAGGGAGATCATCGAAGGGTTTCGATCATTCCCAATCCAGCATGTCCCCGGGGAGGAGAGCGCATCCGCTGATCGATTTGCAAAGTTTGGACCTCGTGGAGGAGGGACCCTCACTGAACTATTTCGGCCAGCGATCGAGGAAGGGGAGTTGATGGAGGTAGGTCGGAGACCCTCGTGGGTGGATCCATTGGTTATCTTCCTGACCACTGGCAAGCTGACATAGGAGGTTAAGGATGCAAAAAGCTTCAAGCGCAAGGAAGCTCACTACCTAATGTTGGAAGGGGTGTTGCATCGCAAGATGTTGTCAGGGCTCCTGGCGAGATGTGTAACCGAAGAATAGATCCCGAGGATCCTGGGGGAGGTACACTCCGGCGAGTGCGGCATCCACTCGGGAGGAAGGACGTTGGAAGCAAGAGTGGTAAGGCAGGGGTACTTCTGGCTGACACTGAGGAAGGATGCAGCGGAATTCGCAAAGTGATGATCAAAATGTCATCTATATACCCCCTCCATCTCTTGCCCGCTCAAAAGCTTAGGAGAATTACGTCATCATGGACTTTTGCCATCTGGGGAATGGACCTGGTCGGACCTTTTCCTCTGGCCAGTGGGCAGAGGAGGTTTCTCCTGGTCATGGTTGATTACTTCTCGAAGTGGCTGGAAGTCAAGGCAATTGCCAAGGTCACCTCACAAGTTATAAGGAACTTCGTCTGGGGGGAGATCATATGCAGGCACGGGATACCCCAAGCAATAGTGACAGATAACGGTCCCCAGTTTGTCAGTGAAGAGTTTATTAGCTTCTATGCCCAACTGGGGATATACCTCAGATTTGCCTCTGTCCACCACCCCCGGAGCAACGGCTAGGTGGAAGCGGCAAATAAAATCATTGTGAACTTACTCAAGAAAAAAGTGGAGAACTTGAGGCGGAATTGGGTGGAGCAGCTCCCCACAGTCCCGTGGGCCTAGCGAATGACCCCGAACACGGCCGCCAGTGAGACACCCTTCAAGCTTTCTCATGGGTATGAGGCAGTCCTGCCAGTGGAGTTTGAGGTCCGGTCCCCGCGAGTCATAGGAGCGGGCGAAGGAGATGAGACTTGGAGGTTGGAGAATGAGGAGGGGTTACGCCTCTCGCTAGGCATGGTGGAGGAACTGCGGGATGTTGCAACCATCAGGCAAGAGGAGATCAAAAGGCAGATGGCCAAGTATTTCGATAAGCATATCAGGATCAAGCAGTTCGCCGAAGGAGATCTAGTGCTGAAAAAGGTCGACGCGGCAGAAAGGTCAGCACCTGTGGGCAAGCTCAACCCGAATTGGGAAGTGCCTTACATTGTGAAGGGAGTCCTTGGAACAGGAGGTTACCACCTCCAGGACGTGGAGGGGAGGCCCTTGAGACACACATGGAGCAGCGATGACCTAATACGCTTCTACCCGTAAGAGGGGGAAGGTGATTGTATTATGATTTTTTCGAGTGCTATCATAATATATCCCTTACTTTGATCCATTGTAAAAATTTTCATCTTAAAGTTAGAATAGGGTTTGGAAACTTTAGCAACACCCCGAGCTCGGCTCGGCCCCAGGTAGACCAGATGCGCAGGCTCTATCTTGCTGGCAGGTCTGAAGGCTCGCTTGTGGGGGAGAGGCTTTGTTTGTGAAAACTTCAGCAATACCCCGAGCACGGCTCAGCCCCAGGTCGACCCGCCACGCATGCTCTCATCTAGCTGGCAGGTCTAAAGGCTCGCCTGTGAGGGAGAGGTCTTGTTTGTGAAAACTTCATCAACACCCCGAGCTCGGCTCCACCCCAGGTAGACCCGCTGCGCAGGCTCTAATCTAGCTAGCAGGTCTAAAGGCTCGCCTAAGGGGGAGAGGCTTTGTTTGTAAAAACTTCAGCAACACCCCGAGCTTGGCTTGGCCCCAGGTAGACCTGCTGCGCAGGCTCTCATCTAGCGGGCAGGTCTGAAGTCTCGCCTGTGGGGGAGAGGTCTTGTTTGCGAAAACTTTAGCAATACCCCGAGCTCGGCTCGGCCCCAGGTAGACCCACTGCGCAGGATCTCATCTAGCTTGTAGGTTCGAAGGCTCGCCTGTGGGGGAGAAGTCTTGTTTGTGAAAAATTCGACAACACTCCGAGCTCGACTCGGCCCAAGTTAGACCCGCTGCATAGGCTCTTATCTAGCTAGTAGGTCTGAAGTCTCACCTGTGTGGGAGAGGCTTTGTTTGTAAAAACTTAAGAAAATCCCCGAGCTCGGCTAGGCCCCAAGTAGACCCGCTGCGCAGGCTCTTAGCTAGCTGACAGGTCTGAAGTCTCGCCTGTGGGGTAGAGTCTTTGTTTGTAAAAACTTCAAAAACAACCCGAGCTTGGCTTGTCCCCAGGTAGACTCGATGCACAGGCTCTTATCTAGCTAGCAGGACCGAAGGCTCGCCTGTGGGGGAGAGGTCTTGTTTGTAGAAACTTCAGCAATACACCGAGCTTGGCTCGGCCCCAGGTTGACCCGCTGCGCAGGCTCTCATCTAGATGGCAGGTCTGAAGGATCGCCTGTGGGGGAGAGGTCTTGTTTGTGAAAACTTCAGCAACACCCCGAGATCGTCTCGGCCCCAGGTAGACCCTCTACGCAGGCTCTCATCTAGCTGGCAGGTCTGAAGGCTCGCCTGTGGGGGAGAGGCATTGTTTATAAAATCTTCAGCAACACTCCGAGCTCGGCTCGGCCCTAGGTAGACTTGCTACGCAGGCTCTCATCTAGCTGGCAGGTTCGAAGGCTTGCATGTGCGGGAGAGGCCTTGTTTGCAGAAACTTCAGCAACACCCCGAGCTCGGCTTGGCCCCAGGTAGACCCGCTGCGCAGGATCTCATCTAGCTGACAGGTCTGAAGTCTCGCCTGTGGGGGAGAGACTTTGTTTGTAAAAACTTCAACAACACCCCGAGCTCGGCTCGGCCCCAGGTAGACCCGCTACACAGGCTCTCATCTAGCTGGCATGTCTGAAGGCTCGCCTGTGGGGGAGAGGCTTTGTTTGTTCAAACTTTAGCAACATCCCGAGCTCGGTTCGGCCCAAGGTAAACCCGCTGCGCAGGCTCTCATCTAGCTGGCAGGTTCGAAGTCTCGCCTGTGGGGGGAGATTTGGTCCTTAGAAATACTTCGACTTGGATGTTTTAGACTGGACAAGAGACACACCCGGAAGGCAAAACAAAGTGGTTAAGGATCTCATCAGGAGGAAAAGGTCTCGGCCAGGGGAGGTCTCGACCAAGAAATGTCTCGGCCAGGAAAGGTCTCGCCAAAAGAAATTCCCGGCGGGAAGGCCTTTTGATGAGGAATCCTTGGCCAGACAGTGGGAAGATATAGGCGAAAAGTTCCGCCCGTTGGCGCAAGGTATAGAGGGGCGATCTTCCCTTAAAGGGCCTACGAACAATGCTCCCGCCAAATGGTTCTCAGGAGAGCACTGAAACGACACGTCTATGCCTTGAGCTCGCGGCAGGATCTATTGATCGCTAGGGGGAATTACCCTAGTGAGACCGGGGGCCACGGCAGGAGCGCGCTTGAGAAGCATTCAGCTTCAACGAAAAAAGAAAAAAAATATATATAATATATGTATATAATGAGAAGAGAAAACCGAATATAAACACTTGTAATATATATATTCCCCAATGTGATTACAAAATGAGAGCATCTCGCTCCTCACAGGCAAATGAAAGGGGGGAAGGAACATCAGGGGGACGAACTATACCCACTCGAGCTCTCGCTTGAGCTCCCGCGGGAGCTCTCGCCTGAGCCCTTCCCGGATGTCTCGCCAGCAATAGTGGGAGACTTCGGGACATCCGAGGGCGGTTAGTCGGGTGCACCTGGGGGCTTCGGGATGGGCTCAAAAAGCCAGGGGACGAGCGGGTGAGCGGCAATGATCTTACCAACCTCATCCTAACATCCCACATCTCGCAACGTCTCAATGGTCAGCCTGACCATCGCTTGAGCATTGGTCTGCAGAATCTTGTCGATGTCTTACTCCAAGAATTTTCGGCTCCTTAGCCTCTCGTCCAACGAAGGAGGAGGCGAGATCGCGACCGCCTAAACCTCCATACGCCGGAGCTGGTACCTTAGCAGGACATTCTCGCACCTTATCCCGGCCAGCCCCGCGCAAAGCACCGCG
Source organism: Platanthera zijinensis (assembly GCA_039513925.1). Classification (NCBI taxonomy): domain Eukaryota; kingdom Viridiplantae; phylum Streptophyta; class Magnoliopsida; order Asparagales; family Orchidaceae; genus Platanthera; species Platanthera zijinensis. The sequence goes on from CM077080.1 coordinate 130,016,955, forward strand.
CTCTGGGCAAAATCCTACGTAAGGGAGAAACCGATCAATACAGAAGAGATGACGAGTTATGGATTGTAGGGGCAAGAGCGAATGTCATGGAAAGGTCTCACTTACCTCATCCACCGGGCACAAGGACAGAAGTTGCTGGGCATCCGCCATCTTGGCCTTTATTGTTGCAGCGTGGGCCACCGCCTGGTCTCGCGTCTTAAGCATCTCGCCAAAGTTATGGTCGATGGTGATACTCCGGCGCACGCACATGTGCGCAAGCTTGAACCCACGCATCAGGTCCCGGGTGGAGTCGAATTCCAGGAGCCGTGTGGGCAGTTGATCGTAAAGGCCGGCATTCTCGCAGCTTTAAAGGCCATAGCCCAATGCAAAGGCCTCGTCAGTGACCTGGTCGTGCTCCGCCCAGCTGGGGAGAAGGGTAGAGACAGAGACTTGGTTGGTCTCGGGGTCCTACTGCAGCAGGGGTTTCCCTTCCGCATCAAGGCACTTCATGCCAAGACCAAAATTCCTGTGCCCCTTTGGCACCTCCTTGGGCGGGGACTGAGTGGAGGTCTCGGCGGCTGCCCCCTCGCCACCAGCCCCGCTTGCGGCTAGAAGGTTCTCGACAGGGGCCCCGGTGCTACCCCTGGCGGCAGCGGTCAACTCGCTTGCCGCCTGCAGGACCTCTTCAAAGTGCCGACCTGGTGCGAGAGGTCAGACAGGGGAAGTCGCTACAGATTTCCCTTTGTCGGCGGCAGTTGGCTTTGGTCTTTTTAGCGGCCGGGATGAAAAGGCGTTGGGCTTCCGCTTCCCGACACCGGTCAAAGGAGGTGTGTCCGGCTCATCCTGACAAGCTCGAGCCGTGGATTTTGCGAGAGCCAGTAGATCTCTGGCAGCCTGGCCCTCGGTAGCCTGAGTCTCAGTAAAGGGTTGGCGCAGGGGAATCTCTCGCTCTCCTGCAAAGGTGACAATGCTCAGCATTAAAGCTTAGAATGGGAATACTGAGTTAAAGGCGAGACCGTACTTTCGGCAGGATGGATGGCGGGGTGAGAATCGACATCCCGCCTAAGAAATTGGACGTCGAACTCCTTCATCCCGAAGAACTCCAAAAGGGCGCTCTCGAGCGACCCCAGGGTGGGCGGCTTGTAAGCGGCATCATCGTATTGAACGAGCGTAAAAGGGATATTACCAAAGTCGCCGAAAACGAAGAAGAATTTCTCGCCTCAGTGGTGGTGCTTGTTGGCGATACCGATGGTATTAAGCAGCATCCCAGAGTGAATACCACCCCTGCCTTAGCGCGGAAGGTGAACATCTTCCGGAATATAGGGAGGCTGAACTCGATCCTCTCGGATCGCATGTAGCAGATAAATGCCACCAGGATTGCGACCGAGATAGGATTAAGTTGTACGGGAACCACCCCATAGTATCAGAGGGCTTGGCGCATCTCTGGCCAGAGGGGGAGGCGGAAGCCCACATTGAAGTGCTCAAGTGGGAAGCGATCTCCCCCTCCCCCGCGCTGTTCACCATGTCATGGTTGCCGAGGTTTCTTGCGGCAAAGCCAATGGGAACATAGCGGGAAGTGATCAGCTGGTACTCGTCTGTGGTTAGGCGACAAAGGGGGAATTGGTGCTTTCGAAATGCTTCTGCATTGTTGGAGTGTCCCTCATTTTCGCTCGGCATCGTGTTTAAAGGGTTGAAGGCGAGATCTCTGGGAAGGAGGCGAGATTGAGGGAAATTTGGCGAGAACGAGAGAAGAAGGCGGAAGAAGGGGGAGTTATCGGCAAAGCGCGAGAGCAACAAGGAGGAGGGCAAGGGTTCAGGATCGGGGGGAATAAATGCATTTGGTGGACTCCTCTATTTATAGGAAACCGTGATAATGATGGCTTTTCCAAACAAGACAAAGAAAAAGAGCGGCGGTGGTACAGGTTCCATGCCCCAAGTTAACGACGCCTCGGGTTCCGGCCCAGGATGACAGCAACCGATCGGCTATTCAGATTCGCGCAAGCGTTTCGGGACGACAACATGAAATAGAAAGGAAAACAAAAATAGAGATCGCTCTCGCCGGGCGAGAGCCAATAACAAATAATAATTGCAGAGTAAAGAATTACAAAAAAGTAGTCCAAAATAAAAAGAAACATGGTACATTGCGAGAAGGGAAGGTCGAGGGGTGAGAGGTGGCGATACTTCTTTAATCAATATGGCTCCCAGTGTCATCGTCTTCGCTCGCTCCGTCTAGTCCTCGGGGGCGCCAGTGGGTTGTAGTAGGAAGACAGGGTGGTGCACCCTAGGTTTATCTGGCGAGCCTGGTCTCGAATCCGCGCGATACGCCTCCTGAGGGAAGACTCGGTGGTAGGCCAACCCGGCCTCTCCATCTCGCCAAAGAAATAGTCACGCTCAAGCGCCTCCAGCCTCCGCTCCACCATCTCGCGGAATTCTTTCTCCACATTGGCGCGGGCCCGCTCCCGCCACAGAAACATCAACAAGAGGGCAACAATCTTCTTCCCTCGCCTTTTCGTGCCCCCGGCATCATTCAAGATATCCTCCATCTCGTCAAACGAAGGGAAGGGGAAGCTCTCTCTCTCGTCCCCCTCTCTGTCTTCATCGTCGTCTTCATCATCTTCATCGACATCGGCTCCCATCCGCGAGTCCGGATCCTCGGAGGAAACAGTTTCATGGTTACAGTGAGAGCTGAGTAAAAGCTATCGTAATGTTTTGTATACCTGCAGCATGGCAAGAGCCACCGGCTGGAAGTAGGCGAGAAGGCCCGGGCCCCGCCTCAGTCTCATAGAGGAGGCAGTGTGGCTTTCCTTGCCCCGGGCAGAAGGTCTCACGCATAGTGATCCCGACCTGGCCGGAAGCAGGCGGGGAGTCATCCTCTCTCGCGAGGTGGTTGGCCTCCTTTGGAGCTATGGAGGGGTCGATGGACACCCTCCCACATGTAGGGCGGGATTAGCCGCTTGGCCGAGCAAGTTAACATCCATTATTTCGTTCTCCTGGGTGGCGAGACCCAGGTTGGTGAAAGCTGATGATGCGGTAAGTCAATTCGACAGTAGGGGAGGCTACGATTGAAATGATTAGAAAGGAGTGACAGGGAGAAAAGTATACCTGCAGTTCTCGGATGGACAGCCGGGGGAGTGGCCTCTGTGACCCGTGGTCGATCCTCGGGAGGGGGAGATGACGAGTCCGGGGGCACAAGCGGGGACCCGACGTCGTCATCTCGAGCCGCTTCCTGCGATAAGTATTCCATCAGTTTCCGACCATTTCGCATAATCAGCTCGCGATTTTGATGATCGGGAAGTCGGAGAGACATACCTTCTGCGGAGGGGAAGTATCATCCGCACGGTTTGGAGTCGGGGTAGGTGAGTCCCTATTTTCGCGATAAAGGTCCCGTTAGTCCACCTTCGCCTTCTTCTTCTTCTCTTTATTCTTCTTCTTTAGCGGGGAAGGCTCAACGGCTGGGGACTTTCTCGCCAGCCAAGGAGCAACCAAAGCACTGTTCGCAAGGGCTCGTGCCTGAGCCGCATTGATGCGGTCTTTGAGGTCTTGCGGGAGCGTCTTGTCAACACGTTTGAAACCCATTGCGAAAACACGCGAAAGCTCAGACAGGAAGCAGCGACTCAGGGGAAGACTTAGGCCGTCTATCAGCACATATATATAGAGCCATGGGATGGCCCACCAAAAAGATTCTCTTTTTTAGGTGACACGTGCCCATCGAATATTTATGGGTTGGACGTGACTTTTCGAGCGCAGAGCTAGCTCAAAAAGAGCGGGGATTGTGTACAACCCCATATTCGCTGGAGGGAACCCAGAGACACCCATAGTCAGAATTGGACTAGCTTCAGGCAAGATTCGGGCTTCAGACTGGAACTGCTTGTGCCTTAGTAGAGCTCGCCTACGAGCGGGCGAGATCATTCACGCCAAGCCTCAGCCAAGACCCACCAACAAACAGAGGCGGGAGAGAAGGCGTCGAGTCCACTCAGCACCGCGTTGAGTGGAGGCAGGAAGGTTCCCGGCTCAGGGTTCACATCACATTGAGTGGAGGTGGGAAGGTTCTCAGCTCAGGGTTCTCGTCGAGTTGGGCCCAGGGCCCAGGGTAAAATTACATAATTATCCTCGAGTAGTATTACCTACATACCCCATAGGGGCTGCAATTAGTATTTTATAAACATCGTAATTTGGCTATTGGTAGGCTATCCAAGGATATTTCAGTAATTTCAGGTCAGCAAAAGACTATAAATAGACCCACAAGGGCTCCTTAAAAGGCACGCTTTCATTATTCTCTAACTCTCTTGTGCTTTCTGAGAAGCTCCTAGCCCATCTTTTGGCTTTGTGGGGGAAGCTCTCAGAGATCTTTCGGGTGTAAGGTGGGACCTCCCTACTGAAGCTTTAGGGTCGGTTCTAGGTCCTTTGCAACCAGTCGAGGGTCGGGGCTTGAGAGGAATAGGTGTTTGTTGAACCCTTTTTTTTGAACTCCCATTGAGGACATTTTTAGCTTCAACACATCTAGAACTAGAGAAGTAACTACATTAAATCTTGCTACAAACAGAGCTGGGAGAATCCCAACCCACTCCTTTCTTCACAGCAAAAAGGATGAAGATCCCTTTGGCCTATGCTGGAAGTAACTTGCAAGTCAGTTTCTCTGCCCCTTTTTAAACTAAGCAAACTGCCAAGCCCTATCTCCTTCTTCACAGCTCCCCAGTGAATGTTCTTTAGGTTTGTTGGCTGAGCCTGTGAAGCACCTGTAATAAGGGTCTACCCAAGCTACTACCTTTTTCTCAAAGAATCCTTCTGAGCTAACTTGCTGGTGTAGGTGAAGATCACACCAGCTATCTTTTGATTGAAGAATTTTTTCTAACAGTTAACTTGCTCTCTGCCATGTAGACTTGAGCTTCATGTTCTTCAGCTCCACAATAATGGCGGAGAAGAAGAACTACCTTTTTTCTTTATCCCAAAAGCTCTCTTACTTAGTAAAAGCCTTTTTCTTTTATTGATTTTGACCCAACAGCTCTTGAGTAGTGGGCCCCACATAATTAATGCCTAGCAGCAACATTGCTTTTACGCCAACTATCATACTATAGGTCTGCGATAACATTTGTCGCGTACTGTAGACATCCAACCATTAATTTGAAATATGTTGACTTATTGACTTGTTGACGTCATCAGCTGTGGACTTAGCTAAAAATCAAAGAACATTAGTACAGGCATTTAGTGAGTAAGCATCACTCAATGCCAAAATACTTAGACAGATTTAGTGTCTATTGGTGTTGAGTGAGTAACCTTCACTCAACGCCAAACTACTTAGAACATAATTCTATTTCTAGGCATTGAGTGATTTAGCTTCAGTCAACGCCAACTTGCTTCATCAGCTTTCTACTACTTGGCGTTGAGTGAGCGAGCATCACTCAATGCCAAACTCCTTAGACAAAATTCTGTCTCCACTAGGCGTTGAAAACGTTGAGTGAGCAACCTCCACTCAACGCTTTTTGCCTAAACCATATTTCTGCCTCTGCAACATCTTAGGCGTTGAGAGCGTTAAGTGAGTAACCTTCACTCAACGCTTTCTGATGGAGCTGTCATCTCCCGGCTTGTTGATTTGGAGCATCCCCCTCCGGACGACGATGGTGATCCGGTACATGTTGAAGATCCGTGTCACATTGCTGAGGAAGATCCCCTTCCGGATGATTATGGTGACCCGGTTATGTTTAGTGTCGTTGTTCGTCTCTATGTGGAGTTTGAAGAATATGATGACCGTTGCCACAAACTTGAAGGTTGGGACATGACCGCGACATCCTCTGCCAAGGTCGCGTCAACATCTCCGACAAGGCCGCGTCAACATCTCCGCCAAGGCCGCGTCAACATCTCCGTCGTATCTACGCATGAAATAATAATATTGTTGTTTAATTCACATATTTAATTTTAGCATTTTAATTATTATTTAAGAACTTTCATTTTCATTTCATGTAGGCCTATGTTTAGCCAAATTTTGTTTCTCTTTAGAGTGGACTGCATGTAGCCTCTTGTTTGTGTTGTAGCCTATATATAGGCATTGTTTTGTCATAATCCGGTACAATTAATGAAAATACTTAAAACCTAATTTCAAGTTGAAATTTTGCCTCCTCCTTCCCCTTCTTTGGCCGTCGGCCCTCCCTTCTCCTCCCACCCCCTTTCTCGGTTTCTAACCTCTCCTCCTCTCTTCTCCTTATCTCTCTTGTCCACCCGAGCCTCCTCTTCCTCCACCAAGAAAGCCGACCACCTCCTCTTTCACATAGCCGACCACCTCCTCCATCTCATAGCCGACCACCCTCAACTCTATCTCCAATATTTCGGCCACCATCATTTCCATTACCAAAAAAACCGATCCCTCTTGTGAGATTCCAAAAACAGCCCCCTTTATTTCCTAGAGAAAATTCGGCCAAGGCTAAGAGGTGAATCTCGTGGATCTTCAACGACGACGTGAAGGCAACGAAGGACAACGTGTTTCCCTCCAATCGGTGTGTTTCGGTGGATTCGGAAAGAAACGATTTAAGGATAGGAAAGCCAGAATCATCCATTCCGGTTGGGTAACGAACATCTCCACTCTTGAGCGTTTCCTTTCTTAGACAATTCTCATGGCATAAGCGTAGCGCGTTATTTGTGAATGGTTTAAAATTTTGTGGTTGATTTCAGATAAATTTGTTATTGTCTCTTATCTTCGTTTACATTCGTGAGGCGTGGCGGCCCTCATTTTATTTTGTTGGGAGAGAACCACCCATTCTCCGAATCTTTGTTTTCGGTGGTGTCTCTTTGGGTACAACTTGCGCTCGACCGAACCGTGTGGGTTCATTTCACTTGAGAGGACCATGGCCTATAGCCTTGGAGTTATCTTGAGGGGCTTAGCGAACCACCGTCACCTAAATATTTTAATTATTGCTATCGCGTAGTTGCTGAGTTTTGTTATTGTGTGGACGTAAAAGTGATAGTAGAGAAACGTACGTGTGAATCCCTTAGCCATCACCGTGTCGAACCCAGTAGCCTACATCACTTTCTGCCTTAGGCATTTTCCTGCCTAACTGTCTCAACGCTTTCTTATTCTCTGCTGAGACAAACACTTTTCTCAGCGGTTATGATAAGACTATCACTTGTCTCAGCGGTTATACTGAGACTAACACTTGTCTCATCGCTTTCTTGTTCTCTACTGAGACAAACACTTATCTCAGCGGTTATGCTGAGACTATCACTTGTCTCAGCGGTTATGTTGAGACTAACACTTGTCTCAGCAGTTTTTGCCTTATACAAAATCCTGAACATAGTTCGATGAATGCTAAATTGAGTTCGACGAATGGTGAACTGGGCTCGACGAACTCTTAACTCAGTTCGACGAATTCTCAACTGAGCTCGATGAACTCTTAATCTCAAACTCTGAATTTATCTCGAGGAATGGTGAGCTCAGGCCGACGAACTCTGAACTCAGTTCAACGAATTATGAATTGAGCTCGACGAACTCAGAATCTCAAACTCTAAATTTAGCTCGACGAATGGTGATCTCAGCTCAATGAATTCTTTCTTACCTCTGGCGTTGAGTGAGCTTACCTCACTCAACACTTGTGGACTTAGTCAAAATCCTTCCTTTTTAGAATCTTCTCTTGGTGTCAACCTTTCTGCCTTATGACCACCTGCCATATCACTTAGACAATCAATCTAGACCTGTTCCATAAAACATCCTGCACATGATAAGCTTAAACAATATCAAATACAACTATACTCATAGGGGTTATGGAGATGCCTCTTTAAATCCAATCCAAGGAACATTGTTGGCAATGGACCCAACAATCTCCCCCTATTTAAACAAGGCAGAACACCCAGCAATACTAAAAGGCATTACCATAATAGGTAGAATACTTTCATGCAGCTGTAGATTATATTCTGTTATACTTGCTAGCATATGCTATATTAATTCAATGTGCTCCATTTAATTGTATTGACATAATAGTCTAGGTCAATACACCCTCATACTACTTGAGCAATTGCTCAAGTAATATGCTTTCTCCTTTATATCACTTAATATTTAAATGAAGCACCACTAGAAGTACTTACCTCAAAATATGCACAGACACAGTCATGGCTTAACTTGTAGTCAGTCAATGCCTTTCTCATACTACTTGAAACTTTTCACGTAATATGCACTGACTCAACATGACCTATTCATGTCAAATATTGCTTCTATATCTCCCTCTTATGTACTGCCACACATATCTCCCCCTTTCTATCTTCTTCAATAGGCATATCTATTAAGGAAGAAGAAAATATCATGAGAGAGATTATCTCTTGATCCTAGTCAAAGTTCTATGTTGAAACTACTAAGGAAATCATCCTAGTGATCAATCTAATTGATTAGGAGTCATACCTTATGTGTTGATACATTGATACAACACAACACTGCACCATTTAAGCTTATTGCACAAATAGTTCCACTTGATGATATTGTATCTATAGAATACTCATCCATCTATGGTGATATCCTTGATACACCACATCACTGCATCCCCTTGGCACTTGAGTGACCCATGGATCCACTTGAGTTGGCTGCTAACTGTTCCTCTTCTCATAATCTCCCCCTTAGTTTGTGCATTGTCCTTAAGACAAACTGATCAGCAGTTGTGACAGCTGATCTACTGCAGCAGCTACCTGCTCCCCCTCAACCGAGGCATCCTTTGTCATATTCCTGGTAGACATTCTTGTATATGTCAGTCTGTATACCACTTGATGGTATTCATAATCTTGATGTCACATAAAAGACTTATCTACTTGCAAGAAAAGTAAATCCTACAACACAAACTGGAGTTTTGAGCTGTTGAAGCTATCCTAAGTTCCACATACCCAACTCAACCAAGAGGGTGTTTAACTTGACTTCATCTAGTGGAAAGATAATCATGATAGCAACTTATCAGTCAGGGAAAACTCAGGATTGAGCTCTATAAGATCCGAATCCCCCTTCCGGGGGAGTCGATACCGCAAGATGTCGATTCTGCCGGCTAGAACGATCATAACCTATTCGGCCAATATGAGAAACAGAAGTAAAACTAATCAGAGTATAACAATATGCAGTCCACAGTCACAGTACAAATCATGTGTATATGAATGAAAAGTACAAGTCCATAACGAATATAATAAAGAAGAGTAATAAGGGCTTATGCCCGGTACATCATATCAAATCTCTCTCACACAAATCAAATGCGGAAGCTAATCAACTAATCTCACCCCACCTGAGGTCGTGCTCCAGTAGTAGTAGGTGGCACCGGTATATGCTCCACATGTCATGACTCCTCAACGTGCTGGTCCATCTCCTCGAGCTCCTAAAATGATATGGTCACCGACCATTAGTCAAAAAACCTAAGTCATTTCCTCCGCACCTCGCCCCGCAACTCCTAGGCACCGAGCGAGAGGACAAAGTGGAGGACAACAAGTGGTGACAAGTATAAGTAGATGACAGTGGAACTATACTAACAAGTATATAAGGAGTAACAGTAGTTCTACTCTAGCAGTTCTATATAAGAGGTACAAGTACATTAAGTGAAGAATAGAATAACAGTAAGTAGAGAATGTAATAGCAGTAAGTAAAGTAGAGTAAAGGCAGTGCTACGCAGTATGGTAAATTGTTGGGTACATTGGAAAATGTGTACCTTATTTGGAGAAGCCTCACTTAGCTCAATGTTCTACATCAAGGTTATTTGATGTTATTCTGAGTTTACATGTGTAGGATAAGTATTGGCTGAAATGTAGAAAAAAGTTTCTAAATCCATGTGTCAACACCAGAGGAAGCTGTGTCGACACTTCAGCAAGTTTGTGTAGACACTTGGAAAAGGCTGCGTCGACGTACAGAAGCATAGTCGACATCAACTGTGTCGACACCGGGAGGTAGTGTCGACACACAAAATAGAGTCGACATCAACTATGTCGACACTTGGAGGCTGTGTCGACACACAGAATTCTTAGTCTACATCAACTGTGTCGACACACAGGACTTGTGTCGACACACAGCAGAGTTTCAATGTAGTTGATTACTGTGGAGTGAAGAAGTGTTTGTGTCGACACAAATACTCTATGTCGACACATTCTCAAGATACAGTGTCAAGAAGCAGTGTCGACATCAAGGCAGCTATGTCGACTCCACCAAAGTCTGTGTCGACACATAAGTCACATGTTTCGACACATATTGATAGTTTGTCTCGACATATAATGACAGTCAATCTCGACGCTTTGCTGACAGAGACAAAGGTTCAAGAGATGACTGGGGACTTGACAGCTGTACATTCCAACAACTTTAATGAAGCTGTCAGACTTGTCAGAAGTTAGTTAGAAACCAGATCAGCCAGTTACCATGGATGAAGTCTATATATATAGATGGATTCAGAAGAAAAAAAGAGATCGAACACACACAACTAACACAACTATTGAGAGATTGATCATTGATCAAGAAAGTAAAGTCACACAGAAGAAGATCTTCGTAAGAAGATCTAAGAAGACAATCATTAGTGATTATCCACTCAGATTTTGTCAAAGGTGAATTCATTCAGAATTCAGAAGGCACTTCAGAAGATTTGGGAAAAGAGAGCTCCAGCTGTTTTGAGGTCAAGAAGGAGACAATCACAAGTCTCTTAAGAAGTAGATCCTGAACTAATCTACTAAGTAGTTCTAGATCCATATCTGGAATCCAAGAAGGAAGCTGCCAGTCAGTCAACTTCAAAGGAGATCAACCCTACTAGGTTCAGATTCAAGAAGCTTTGAAGAAAACTAAGAACAGGTTGATCTCAGTCATCAGTCTCATCAAAAAGTTGTTCAAGAATTCTCAACAAGGGTAAGAGTTCATCAAATTACTTATCAAATTCTGTAGGATCTTTTCAAAGATCTGAGTTGTAAGCCTATATTATAAAGGCTAAGTGTAGGAGATTTTGATATCTCAGTGGTAAGGTTGTTTGAACCTGGGTGTAGGACAATTTGTTCTCTGAGTTGTAGGCCTTGTGGCAAGGCTGAGGTAGGGCTGTTAGCCTGAGTTGTAGGAACCTTATAGGGTTTTGAGTTATAGGAACCTTTCAGGGTTCTGAGCTGTAAGATCTGTGGATTTGAGAAGAAGGAAGAAGTTAGGCCGAATCTAGCGCACTGCTAGATAGGTGAAGGGGGAAAGTGGATGTACCCAGACCTTGGGGAACCACTATAAACTTATGTGCAATCTGTGATGCTTGTGTTATTTTAGATTCTGTGATTGTATATGCTGTGCTAGCTTTAGAGATTTGAGATTTATATTAAAGAACTGAAGCTATATTTTGCCTTAGTTTAAAATAAGGAAAAGAACCTATTAACCCCCCACCCCCCACCCCCACCCCCCTCTAGGTGTTTAGGTTGTCTTGAAGTTAAATCTATCAAGTGGTATCAGAGGAAGGTTGCTCAAAGAAGGACTTAACAGTCTGAGTTAGATCCCTAAGGCAGAATCAAGAATCAAGAAAATTGGTTCTGGAGAAAATCACAAGGAACTAGGTTCTATGAAACTACCCATCTATAGGAAAGAGATATTTGGTATATGGAAAGAAAGAGTCAGGTCGTTTATGGAGGCTTCTGACCCAAGGATCTATATTACAGTAAAAGAAGGTCCTTATATTCCAATGAATGTGTCTGTTCTAGATGCAAATCAAAGAACTCCTAAAGATTTTTCTGAGATGACTAAGGATGAGATAATCCTGGCAACTATGGATAAAAGAGCCCAGAATATCATAGTAAGTGTCATAGATGATTCAACCTTTTAGAATTTTATTCACTACAAGACCTCTAATGAAATGTGGGACACCTTGATTGTCTACATGGAGGGATCTGAAGAAGTTCGACAAGATAGAAAGTCTATGCTAAATCAGGAGTATGAAAGCTTCAGACAAGGGAAGTCAGATAGCATATCTGAGTCTATAAGAAGTTATATATAATTATAAATGAACCGATGTCTTATGGAAGGGTCTTCAGTACATATGAACTGAATGATAAATTCCTAAGATCCTTTACAAAGGATTGGGACACCAAGATTTATGCCATTAGGGAAGTGGCAAAACTTGCAGATATTTCTCTTCCAACTTTATTTGGAAAGTTGTTGTCTTATGAAATGACACTAATGACTAGAAAAGAGGAGGAAAGAAATGCTAAAGGGGATCATAAAGAAAAGACTGTGGCCTTCAAGGTTGAAGCCACTAGAAAGAATAGGAGGATGTCTCCATCACCTCCTAGGGAAGTTGCTGAAATTACCTCAGATAATTAAGACAACCAAAATTCAAATAGCAGTGATTCAGATGTAAATTTTGCTGCCTTTACAAGGCAATTTTAGAGATTTTTGAAGAAGAAGCAGTGGAAATCTAGGCCCTAAACATCACAGCCAGTTGATTACTATTATCAAAAGAGAAAGCCATCAAGGAAGGATAGGAGCAGGTCTAAGCCTAGCAAATCTACATCATAAAAGATTGTTTGCTACTGCTGTAATAAGCCTGGACATGTTTTGGCTGAGTGTCTAAACAAAAGAAAAGAATATGCTGATAAAAGGAAGACTTAGCAAAGGAGCAAGAAGGAGAAATCCTTTGTTGCTAAGAAGGAGAAGAGCTTGTCAGACCAATCAACTTCAGAGTCTGAATCTGATGTTGAGGCATACATTGGTCTTTATGCAACTGATGAAGAAGAAGAGTTTATGCAATTGTTAAACTCTATCTATGAACAAGAAGACCATCAGTGTATTGGACTGATGGCTGTATCAGAAGAAGACAAATGCCAAGATCATCCTGGTCCTAGCAAGGTACAATGTTTGTCTAGTAATTCAGTTTGTAGTACTAGCACAGAGTCAGCTACATTTGAATCAAATGATGTGGATGGATCTGAGTCTGAAGGTGATATTCATCAGCTGATAGATAAATATGGGGACTTATTGCAAGCACTAAAGAAAAGCAAGAACCTTGCCAAAACTCAGGCTAAGGAAATTGCAGATCTTAAGGTGGCTGCATCTGGTTTAGAGAAAGAGTTAGATCAAAAATTGAATGAGATTGCCAAGCTGAAAACTATAACTGTTATTCAGATGGGCACAATCACATACAAAAATGATCTAATTAAAAGTCTGGAAGTCATATTTCAAAAGGAGAAAGATTTGGTGGCTAGTTATTCCAAGCCAAAATCGGTATTACCCTTAATAGATGAGTTTGTTGCTCAAAAGGGTAACACCAAGGCTGTCCAAGTCAAGAGAAAGGGCAAAGCCTCAGTCCAGCCACTGAATTTTAAAGTCCCTATAGCTTTTAGAAAGGTACAAGAGCCTTCTAACAAGTATGACCTTGAGAATACTAATGGTCATAGTAAGACTGAAGTTCTGAATGGCAAGGGTGCTTATGTCAATAAGGCAGCCCACGTTTATAAACCACATGTTTGTGAGAAACCAGTGGGTGTAGTTACAGCAGTACATACACGATATAAGAGATTTGCTGTCAATCAGACAATCAAAAATGTATCTAAAAATAGATACAATAAGTATGATTGCTGGTGCTGTGGCAAGACAGGTCATTATGCCATAGATTGCTGGCACAACACTAGTGTCAGGAAGAAAAACAGTCTACCTGTTAGAAGAGCTGCATGTAGATTTGGTAAGTATGAAACTAACTTGAACCAAGGACCCAAGACTTACTTGGGTTCTAAGGAGAGGTAATTCTTTATTGTAGGTGAGTCCAAATCACCATTCCCCTATATGGTACTTGGACAGTGTATGTTCCAGGCACATGACTGGAACAAAGGGATTGCTGAAGGAGTACTTGCCTATTATAAATTGGCCTAAAGTAATCTTTAGTGGCTCTGAAAAAGGAATCATCAAAGGGTTTGGTAACATCTCTAGTAACCAGATTTCTATCACTCAAGTGGCCTATGTTAAGGGTTTGAAACACAACCTTATAAGCATAAGTCAGCTGAGTGATTTAGGATATGACATTTAATTTGTTAAGAATGGATGTCATATCAAAAGGTCAAATGATCAAAAGGTCATTTTGATCGGATACAGAAAAAGAAATGTGTACTATCTTAATTTTGAGTGTGAGAACAAAGGTTCTCCTATTTGTCTTGTAGCTGATGAGAGAGCCTCTAATTTTGTCAAATGGCACAAAAGGCTGGCCCATCTTAACTACAAAACAATTGGCCAACTCTTTAGCAAAGAGTTAGTGAGGAATAGTCCTCAAGTAAAGTGTATAAAGGAAGGGATATGTTCAGCTTGTCAAAAGGGCAAGCAGACAAAATCCTCCTTTCACAGCCTTGAAAACAAGGATTCAGTGAGGTGTATATACCTCTTACATATAGATCTTTTTGGTCCTATGCCAGTTTATAGTCTAGGTAGGAAGGTCTACACTTTTGTGGTGGTAGATGACTATTCTAGATATTCCTGGGTGTTCTTTTTGAGACAAAAATCAGAAACCCCAAGTGTTTTACATAGTTTTGTCAAGTAAATTCAGAATGAACTTGACAGTACAGTGGTCAAAATCAAAAGTGACCATCGCACTGAATTTCAATCTGAAAGTATGACAAGACTGTGTGAAAAATTTGGAATTTTCAAGAGTTCTCCTCACCTATAACACCACAGCAAAATTGTATTGCTGAGAGGAAAAATAGAACATTGATTGAGGCTGGTAGAACTCTATTGAGTGACACTTCTCTCCCTGAATATTTCTGGGCTGAGGCAGTAAACACTACATGTCATGTGATCAACAGGGCTTCTATCACCAAGTGCCACAAAAAGACCCCCTATGAGATTATGAAAGGTAGAAAACCAAATTTATCCTATTTTAGGATCTTTGGTTGCAAGTGCTATATCCTTAACAATGGCAAGTCTTATTTAACTAAGTTTGCTACCAAATCCCAAGATGGGATATTTGTTGGGTACAGCAACAATAGTAAGGCTTATAGAGTCTACAACTTGATTACTCAGGTTGTAGAAGAATCTGTACATGTTGTTTTTGATGAAATTAGATTGATCAACAGTGAGTTGCCTTATAGTTCATGCAGTCCAACAGGTATAAATAAGAGAATGCACAAGCTTTCCATTGCAGAAGATTCAACTGCAGATCAAGAAATGGAAAATGATGGCTACTGTCAAGGGGGAGTACAGGACTCTCTAAAAGCTGAAGAAAATCAAGAGGTTCAACACATTGAAGAAACTGGAGGTATTCAGCCTGAAGAAAGACTACCTCCAGCTGTTAAACACTTAAAAGATCATCCAGTAAATCAGATAATTTGTGATCCAAGACATGGAGTGCAAACCAGAAGCAGGAGCTTGAACACAGTGTTGTACTCAAGATTTCTGTCTCAATTAGAGCCAAAGAAATTTGAAGAAGCTATCCTAGACCCACACTGGATTAATGTCATGCAAGAAGAGCTAAATCTGTTCAGAAGGTGCAAGGTCGGGGAGTTAGTTCCTAAACCAAAAGACCATAATATCATTGGAACAAAGTGGATCTTTAGGAACCAATTGGATGAGAGTGGAATTATTGTGAAGAACAAAGCAAGACTTGTTTCAAAAGGGTACAGGAAGGAAGAGGGAATAGACTTTGATCAAACCTTTGCCCCAGTAGCAAGACTGGAAGCCATTAGAATGTTCCTTGCCTATGCAGTATATCAAGGATTCAAAGTATTCCAAATGGATGTAAAATAATCATTCCTGAATGGAAATCTAAAAGAAGAAGTCTATGTAGAGCAGCCTTCAAGTTTTGTAGATTCTCTCAAATCTGATTATGTTTATAGACTTAGGAAAGCTTTGTATGGGTTAAAGCAAGCCCCAAGGGCTTGGTATGAAACCCTGTCTACTTTCCTTATTGAGAACAAATTCTCAAGAGGGAAAATAGACAAAACTCTATTCCCGAGGGAGTCCAAAGGAAAGATAATCTTAGTCCAGATTTATCTATATGTCATAATCTTTGGGTCTACAGAAAGCAACCTTTGCAAAAAGTTTGCTAAATTTATGCAAGGGAAGTTTGAAATGAGCAATATGGGGGAACTTAAGTTCTTCTTGGTACTCCAAGTAAGACAGACTAATGATGGCTTGTCATATCCCATTCGTTCACCAAGGAATTAATTAAGAAGTATGGTATGGAATCATCCTCCACCATGAGAACTCCTATGGGAACAAGTATGCCTATATGCAAAGATGATGCAGGTAAACCTGTAGATGAGTCTTTGTATAGAGGTATAATTGGCTCACTACTATATCTCATTGCTAGTAGACAAGACATTATGTATATAACATGTGTCTGTGCTACGTACCAAGCATGCCCTAAAGAATCTCATTACACTGCAGTAAAGAGAATTTTGAGATATCTAAAGGGCACACCTAATATAGGCCTTTTGTAACGACCCTGGCGCGTACGTAACAGCGTTACGGCTCCGCCCTCCAGGCATCGCTACCGGGCTGCAGCCCAAGCACCCCAACCCCTCTCCCTCCACAGGCGGGTTGTTGGTGGCCACAGCCTCCCTTTGATGAGCGAACTCGACAGTTAAGTTGGGCCGTACGGGGACTTCCCAGGAGGTCACCCATCCCAGTACTACTCTCGCCCAAGCACGCTTAACTATGGAGTTCTTTCAACCTTCATCATCAATTGGTGATGAAGGTTGAAAGAATTCCATAGTTAAGCGTGCTTGGGCGAGAGTAGTACTGGGATGGGTGACCTCCTGGGAAGTCCCCGTACGGCCCAACTTAACTGTCGAGTTCGCTCATCAAAGGGAGGTTGTGGCCACCAACAACCCGCCTGTGGAGGGAGAGGGGTTGGGGTGCTTGGGCTGCAGCCCAGTAGCGATGCCTGGAGGGCGGAGCCGTAACGCTGTTACGTACGCGCCAGGGTCGTTACAATAAAAAGTGCAGCTCAATTGGTGATGAAGGTTGAAAGAACTCCATAGTTAAGCGTGCTTGGGCGAGAGTAGTACTGGGATGGGTGACCTCCTGGGAAGTCCCCGTACGGCCCAACTTAACTGTCGAGTTCGCTCATCAAAGGGAGGCTGTGGACACCAACAACCCGCCTGTGGAGGGAGAGGGGTTGGGGTGCTTGGGCTGCAGCCCGGTAGCGATGCCTGGAGAGCAGAGCCGTAACGCTGTTACGTACGCGCCAGGGTCGTTACACCTTTGGTACCCTAGGAATGGAGATTTTCTACTAACAGGCTATTCAGATGCAGACTTTGCAGGTTGTAAAGAAGATAGGAAAAGAACTACAGGCACCTGTCAATTTCTAGGAGGAAGATTGGTGTCTTGGAGAAGTAAGAAGCAGACTAGTGTGGCAATTTCCACAGCTAACTCTGAATATGTGAAAGCAGGAAGTTGTTGTGCACATCTGTTGTGGATTCAGCACCAGCTAGAAGACTATGGTATTCAGGCAAGTACAACACCTTTGTTTTGTGATTCTAAAAGTGCTATATCTATTGCTAATAATCCTGTTTCACATAGTAGGACTAAGTATATAGAAATAAGATACCATTTTCTTACAGACCATGTAGAGAAAGAGGACATCTCACTAGAATTTGTGAAGACAGATTTTCAAATTACAGATGTATTTACTAAGTTTCTAGATGAAACTAAATTCAATAGATTTAAAATTGAATTTGGAATGTTGACCATATGTTAGATTATCAAAAGTGGCTAAGTAAAATTATGTCGACTCATTCAGTAATAAAGTGTCGACACAGAGGAGTTGTGTCGACAATTTAGGGAAATTGTGTCGACACAGTGTCGTAGTGTCGACATCTAAGGGTCAAAGTGTCGACACTTCCAAGAAAATTGAGTTGAAACATCCAGAGGAGTGATGTCTATACCTTCATAATTTGTGTCGACACTTCGAATAAGTGTCGACACAGTCTTTCTGTTTATCATCTACATAAGTCCAGTGTCGACACATCATAAATTGGTGTCGACACATAGAGGTCAACATTGTTGTCGAGACATTAGAAGTATGTGTCGACACATTTCAACTGTGTCAACACATCTAGTCAGTTTTGCCCGCCTTTTGACCTTCTTTGTTTAAAGGGTATAAATTGGTCCAGAACAAATTCTGTTAAGACGCTCTCCAGGTTTTCGAGACTAAAACCCTGTGTCGACAAACTCTCTTCTCTCCATTCAAGCTTTCTCATCGTCCCAATGGCGCTAAAAATTGAAGACAACATTAACGAAGGCTACGAGCTGGTGCGCAATGCTTTTGATGATGCGGCAACGGAGATTAAAGGGGTCATAACCCTTGTTACTGATAATGGATTGGAGTTTCTTGTTTCTGAACCTACCAAGATCTGGAGAAAGAAGTGTTTGAATTTTATGCTGCTGCAACAGTGGATTCCACTGAACTGAAGATTAAATTGAGAGTTCATGGTCATAAAGTTAAACTTACTCTAAAAAGTTTAAGAAAGATTCTTCACCTTCCAAGAATTCAGGATGAAGAAGAGGTCCCAGCCTCAAAGACAAGGGAGACTCTCCAGTGGTGTGGATTAGATCCAACCATGAAGATTGGAGCAGCCATAAACAGAAAGGGAATGAATCAACAAGGAAAATTTTTATCTGAAGTGGTAGGGAAGGTGATTTTATGTAAACAAGGAGGCCATGATAGGATCTCTGCCTTTATGTTCAATCTGATGACCAGGATAATCTATCAGATTACTACAGATTGGTCTGCAGTTCTGTTTGAGAAGATAAAGGAAGGAATCAAAAAGCCTAATCTGGCTAGATTAATGAGTTTATACCTGGCTGGAGCAATTTCAACGGTAATGCATCAGCTTTAAGGATCTAAAATAAATCATATAAGAAGGATGGACATCAGGATAATATCCGCATGGGATAGGGTTCTCTCCAAGGACACACCTAATTTGGATAACCAAGAGACAAAAGCAAAATCACCAGTCCATGACATTACTGATCATGATCATGTGTAAGAGGACACAATGAATGCACAAGTGCAGGGGGAGCAAGTTAGGGAAAAGGTCCAGGACCTGACTGAAACTGCCCAAGTCCATGAGGAGACAGTTACTGTACGGTTGCAAGGGGAGCAATATTCTGCACAAGGACAAGGAGAAGGAAGCATTCACTTGACAAGTGAAATGAGTTCACAATCTATTCTTGAAACACCTCATGTCAATAGTCCAGCACTAGATGTGATCATGGAGGATACATCTATGGTTGCTGATGCTCTAGAAAAAACAGTTCACACTCAATAAGAGTTCACCCTGGAAGAATTATTTCGTGACATATGGGGAGCAGTTGAGGGGGAGCAAGTTAACCTTGAGAAGGTGGCACATAGGATTGAAAAGGAGATGCCTCCTAGTCCCAAAGAAAGAGTAAATATTGACAGTTCCTCTGACTCAGAGGATGAGGAGATAGCAAGTTTAAAGAAAAGAAAACTGATGGTTTTTAAGAGGAGAAGCCAGAACTATAAGAAGGCTTTGCAAACTACTACTTCACCACCAGCTCCTGAGACTGATTACAGCAAATTTTTGGTTGATTTACAAGTAAAATTTGATGAGCAGAGATTGGCTCTTGAAAAATATGTAGATGAAAGCCATAAGGCCCTCCAATTTGATCTAGCACAAGATAAAAAATCCATCAGATTTGAGGTAAATCAGAATAAGAAAGAAATGACAAATTGCTTCCACAAGGGGGGGCAATGTTGTAGTCTTTCTAGCAAAGCAACAAGCAGAAATCAAGAAACAAGTGGATGATATTGCTGTCAAACAAGGCTATGTCCTTGATAATCAAATAAGAATGAATGACAATCTGACTGAATCTCACAATGAGATAGTCACTGAAGTAAGAAAAATAGTTATTGCAATTACTGAGGCAAGAAATAAGGGGAAAGAAGAATTTGATAATAAGCTACAGGAAGCCTTGGATTCCTTTAAAACAGCTATTACTACTTCTCAGAAAACAATTTCTAATAAGCTTCAAAAGTTAAAGCCATTCTTTAAAGATGGAATCAATTACTTGGATGGGCAAATCAGATTTCAAAAAGAGAATTTGAGAGATCATGTGGCCAGAGAAGTCATAAAGGGGGAGAGGGTGTTAGTATATGCAGGCTCTAATCACTGTTAGTATATGCAGGCTCTGATCATGCCAAATAGGTAACCAACAGTATTAGAGCCACTCTGGGATATCCACCCTTATGTGATGATGATAATGTGGCTGAGTCAGGTGTACAACCAGCTCTACTTGAAAGTGATCAACCTGAGGTTGCCCAAGTAATTTACCCCATGCAAATCTTGAAATGATACATCAACAAGTTCAGTCTATGTACAGCCCTCCACAACAAGTTACTAATATTATTATTGAAAAGGTAGATATGCCAGAAGCTGGTGTGAAAGCTCAGCAAGATACTCAATTATCAAAGAAGAGATTCAAAGAGCAGGCAGAGTTAAAACCTGATTTTGAGCAATGGAGCCCAACTTCTAGAAATATCATATTAACTGCCTGGAAAGCTGTAAAAGACCAGGTTCATGAAAGGGGTAAATGGTATAATGAGCAGGAGTGGCAGAAGTATGAGGCAAGGCAGGAAGCCATAGTTCAATACAGAATAAAGGCTAAGAGTGGGAAGCTACCTCCTGATGCTCAGGAGCCTAGCAAGTATTTCCCTAAGACTTTTCATTATTTTGAAAGGCAAAGGATTAATGCTGAAGTTCAAAAGAAAGCTGAGTTGAAAGGCAAGAAGCCCATTGAAGATACAGAACCTACTGTGCAGGCTCAGATTAAATCAGGGAAAGGAATAGTCATCAAGGAGCCTGTCCAGCCTTAGTTTAGTTTTACTAGTTTTTTTTCAAGAACTATGTAATTCTTAGTTTTTAAAGAAGTCTATGTAAACAGTGTTAAGAAACTTTTTGATATAATAAACAAAATAATGTTCCATGTTCATTTAATTTGCATCCTTGTTCTGTGATGATAGTTTATTATTTGTTTTTTTTATAAGTTACCCTGTTAAAAATGTTTATACACATCATCATGTTTATTTATCATAAGTGGTGTATATCATTAACAAAAGGGTTATGACTTCTCCAAATAGGGGGAGATTGTTGGGTACATTGGAAAATATGTACCTGATTTGGAGAAGCCTCACTTAGCTCAATGTTATACATCAAGGTGTATTTGATGTTATTTTGAGTTTACATGGGCAGGATAAGTATTGGCTAAAATGCAGAAAAAAAAAGTTTCTAAGTCCATGTGTTGACACCAGAGGAAGCTTTGTCGACACTTCAGCAAGTTTGTGTCGACACTTGGAAAAGGATGCGTCGACACACAGAAGCATAGTCGACATCAACTGTATCGACACAGGGAGGCAGTGTCGACACACAGAATAGAGTCGACATCAACTGTGTCGACACCTGGAGGCTGTGTCGACGCACAGAATTCTTAGTCTACATAAACTGTGTCGACACATAGGACTTGTGTTGACACATAACAGAGTTTCAACATAGTTGATTACTGTGGAGTGAAGAAGTGTTTGTGTCGACAAAAATACTCTATGTCGATACATTCTCAAGATGTAGTGTCAAGAAGAAGTGTCGACATCAAGGCAGCTATGTTGACTCCACCAAAGTCTGTGTCGATACTTAAGTCACATGTGTCGACACATATTGACAGTTTGTCTCGACACATAATGACAGTCAATCTCGACACTTTGCTGACAGAGACAAAGGTTCAAGAGCTGACTAGGGACTTGACAGCTGTGCATTCCAACAACTTTAATGACGCTGTCAGACTTGTCAGAAGTTAGTTAGAAACCGGATCAGGCGGTTACCATGGATGAAGTCTATATATATAGATGGATTCAGAAGAAAAAAAGAGAGATCAAACACACACAACTAACACAACTATTGAGAGAATTATCATTGATCAACAAAGTGAAGTCACACAGAAGAAGATCTTCGTAAGAAGATCTAAGAAGACAATCTGTAGTGATTATCTACTCAGATTTTTTCTAAGGTGAATTCATTCAGATTTCAGAAGGCACTTCAAAAGATTTGGGGAAAGGGAGCTCCAGCTATTTTGAGGTCAAGAAGGAGACAATCACAAGTCTCTTAAGAAGTAGATCCTTAACTAATCTACTAAGTAGTTCCAGATCCATATCTGGAATCCAAGAAGGAAGCTGCCAGTCAGTCAACTTCAAAGGAGATCAACCCTACTAAGTTCAGATTCAAGAAGCTTTGAAGAAAGCTAAGAACAGGTTGATCTCAGTCATCAGTCTCATCAAGAAGCTAATCAAGAATTCTCTTATCCTTTCTCTCTCAACAAGGGTAAGAGTTCATCAAATTACTTATCAAATTCTGTAGGATATTTTCAAAGATCTTAGTTGTAATCCTGTGTTATAAAGGCTGAGTGTAGGAGATTTTTATCTCTGAGTGGTAAGGCTGTTTGAGCTTGAGTGTAGGAGAATTTGTTCTCTGAGTTGTAGGCCTTGTGGCAAGGCTGAGGTTGGGCTTTTAGCCTGAGTTATAGGAACCTTATAGGGTTCTTAGTTGTAGGAACCTTTCAGGGTTCTGAGCTATAAGATCTGTGGATCTAAGAAGAAGGAAGAAGTTAGGCTGAATCTAGCACACTGCTAGATAGGTGAAGGGGGAATGTTGATGTACCCAGACCTTGGGGAACCACTATAAACCTATGTGCAATCTGAGATGCTTGTGTTATTTTAGTATCTGTGATTGTATATGCTGTGTTAGCTGTAGAGATTTGAGATTTATATTAAGGAACTGAAGCTATATTCTGCCTTAGTTTAAAACAAGGAAAAGAACCTATTCACCCCCCCCTCTAGGTGTTTAGGTTGTCTTGATGTTAAATCTATCATAAAGTAAGTATAACTGCTACTTCTAAACTATCATCACAGAAGTACCCTAACTTATATGAGTGCCCATACAAATATATAAGTTAGAGTTTCGAAAATTAACTTATCATATAAAAGAGCCCATACTAATTCATATTATAAGTATCCATGAAGTGTATGCCTACTATGTATGAATGCATGTGGTTTATTATGCAACATGGAAGTGCAACTCACACACAACGACTCTGTGATCACAGACCTTTAGTTCCCGCTTTTTGGAGCTAGCATCACTCTCTTGTACCACCGTTGTGGCTACGGTAGTAGTGGAGCGGGCGTCTCCACTCCTAGGCAGGTATGCAGACTACCAAACCTAGACCTCCCATATGACTCTGTATACGTCCTAAGTGCACTCTAGAGTCTTGCGTACTAATTGTTGACTACCCATCAGTCTTGTTGGGTCGGGTGTGCGCTTTCGGGGATTGTCCTCCAAACCACAGTACAAACAATCTACTGGCCCCTCAAACCGACACACCCTCCTGAGTTACTATACTGCCATCGGTGTGCCGATTAGCCCAGTAATGCATGACCCACCACTAATATGTTTATGCACATGCAAGTATTACAACTCGAGCGTTCAACTCGTAGGACCAACCTGTCCTGAATCCCTCCAACCCTACACGGGTGAGCATATAATACAAATCCCTCAAACCCTACACGGGCGAGAATATTATCATGAATCCCTCCAACCTAGTATGGGTGAGCATAGTGATACGATGGCTAACCTATTAGGCTACTCTTATCTACGGGTTATTATACTTAGTGACTTGAGATTAATCCCAGGACTGTCTAGGGTATACCCGGTGAAGGGCTTTCGGGGGAACTAGGAAATACGATGGGTTGAAGCCCAAAGCTCCTTTTCTCAAGGATATTTACTTTAGTGGATGTCTACCCATGATTCCTTTTTTTGGCTCTCATTATTACTCTTGGGCGATCATTATGATTTAAGATGTTATTGAAGGGGTGACGGTATTCCGCCGGCCTCCACCTAGTTGCTATCCAAAGGCTTACACTTTTACTCTCGTCACTAAGAAATAACTTCCAACCAGGGTTATATTCCAAATAAGACCTTATCCTGAATGTTGATCTATCCCCCCGGCGGTCCTTACTGTATAACCTACTTATACTATACGTAGCCCATGATCTAATACCATCTCGGAGTACGACTTCCAATTTCCTTGGGCCAGATGCCCCTCTCCATTTATCCTTGGATTATATGGACTAATATGATGGCTATATGAAGTTTGATAATTTTCCAAGTCGTTTAGGTCATTAAATTAAATCTTTTAATAAACTCCCTAGGTCGTTTAATACATGAAGTACCATAATTAATAATCTCACAGGCCTAACGAATTTTTCTTGAGTTGTAATTGGGTAAACTATCACTGTCTACCAAGAATCATAATTTTTCTTTCAATAAAACCATTTATCTCTTAATTTATACAAATTTCACAATTTAACCATTATCCAAAGGAAGTATAAGAATTTATTTATTAAAAATTCTAAGAAATTTACAGAGCACATGTATTGATAAAATAATGCCAAAGACAGAGTTTCATAAACTCCTATCGATCAAGGGCTGCAAAATTTCATTTTTTATTATATTACCAAAATACCACTATGAGGTTTTAAAAATTACTGAGTCATCCAAAAATGCTGAGAAAATTTTACAAGGTTTAAAATATTCAGATACATCACCAAAAAATTTCCCAAATTTTTCTAATGAATAGTTTCATCAATTTCCTAATTATGTACAATAAGGGCAAAAATGTAATTCCTACATAACACCTATCAAAATTCATCAAACAGTGCCCTAAAAATTTTTAAGAATTGATTATGACATTTTAATGACCTTGACAAAGTTTGGAAATTTTTATCTCAACAACAAATCTATTTTCAAATTTATTTTCCCAAAGTTAAATTATTTATAAAATTTCAAATAATAGGATTTTTGCTTCCAAAAATTACATTATTGCAGTGAGGGGCATAATTCACTCTATTGAGCCTCGGAAATCAATATCATGATTTTTGGATGTACCAACTAGGCTTAATACACATTATTTCAAATTTGGCTAATTGCACCCCAAGCCTATATATAACCAACACATGCAAATGAGTTTACTCAACATGCAGTGGTCTAAATGTGTTGAAATTTTTACCATGCACATGCATAGTCCCCACGGACATGACACCAAAATTTGGGGCCATTTGGAGCCATAACACACCAAAACTTTCATTTATTTAATTTTGTGTATTTTGATAAATACTTTAGGAAAGGTTTTTCCAAAAATTCCCAATTTTTGGCAGAGGCAAGATATTCCCTTGTTAAGCTCATGCCCAAAATTTTGGATCATTTGGACTTCTGGTTTGGCAAGGGCATACATTTGAAATTATGCCCTTGCCTAGGACCAGTCCTAGAAAAACAGCCCTACAGAACCGTACACTGCACCAAATGATAATATTAAGATGGCAATTTAAATTTAAGAGGAAGGCTACAAGTTTCATCTTAATCACTTGTTCATAAAATGGCCCTAAGTGCCATAAATTAGACATGCAAGTGGATTGAAATAATATGACATTTATAATCACTATTCATAAATACAAAATTAAACTAATTTTAATAAACTCGCACGCATCTTGAAGCACGACTGACGGCATCCCATCGTCCTTCTCAAACAGCCGACAGTTGAGATTGAGCCGTCCTGGGCCATCTTATCTTGCTGTTTCCGGCCACTTGAGCCGGCGCCACCACCGGCTATCATCGCCACCACCTTCGCCAAGGTGGTGGCAAGGTTTTCCCGGCGATGGGGCGGCCGGAGGCGGCTCCTCCGGCGATCCCGAGCAAGAAGGAAATCTCGTGAAATTTTCTCTCTTTTCATATGGCATCGGGCTCAATTGAGCCCGATATTTCTCCTAAGCAATCTAGGATGCTAGTACGGGTAGAGGTGAGGTGAAACGGACCTGGTTCAAGCCTTGGCGGGGAGTAAGGCGGCGATTTGCCATTGTTGAGATGCTCTGGCGATCTCCTGCCCGAAATCTCGATTATCCACCGTTTTCTCTATTCCAGCAATCGATCTCCACTCGATTTCACCTTCTGAAGCTGATGGTGAGGCTGGTTTGGACTGAGGTGGGTTATACATGGAGGAACAACCAAGGTGAGCTCGTGTTCACCTTGGATGCTTCACCATGGCTGCCAAGTGGTAATCCCAGCACTCCAAACTCATTATAATGAGTCATGTGGACGGCCAGCAGCCTTTGGGATGAAGGAGCCATGGCCATGTGGCCTCACACCCCCTTTTCCTCTTCTCACTCCTCTCCTCTCTCCTAAATTTCCCATTTTACCCCCATGCATGTACTCTTTCTCCTATTTCAGAGGGGTAGGGCTGGTCTATGAATCTTTGGGCTACTAATGGACAATGTTTAGTGGGCTTAGCCCAAAGGGTGAGGCTTGTGTTCATTTCCCCCTCTTTTAGGCCTTATGTTGACCAAGTTAACTTTTGAGTTGACTTGGTCAACATGATGAGTGGGCTGACCCCACTTGATGTTTATGGGCCTAATGGCACCACACAACTTTGGTTGGGTCAAGGGGGTGCCCCACTTAGGCTAATTGGGCCTATATGTATGAGTTTGACCAAATTAGGGCTAAGGTTGACTTGGGTCAACTAGGGTAAAAGGGTTGACCTAGTGACATGCCCTAGAGTTCACTTAGATTGTTATTAGGGATAGGTCAATGTGATGGGGTCATGGTGTGGCTAGGGTCACCATTTAGGCTAGTTTGACCTAGTTTGACCTTGGTCCTTTAGTGGGCCCCACATGGCTACAACCCACTACCTAGGGTCAAACCTAGCTAATTTCCTAACACCCACCCCATGCCTAACCCAATCTAAGTTAAGGGGCCTAGAAGTAATAAGGGATGTTACAAGCTCTTCCTTATGATCCCAAACTTTTTGATACTTAATCTACACATATATTGTCCTGCTTTGACAGTTAACATTCCTAGCAACTTAGATTATACTTGTAGAATATCAATATAAAAGAAATTATACATATTTGGAGGTTATGGTTCTGATGCCATAATATTTCTATTTGACAATCTTGAGTTCGACGAATTACACAGATTTCGTCGAGCTCTGTTCGATGAATTCTTCTAATTTCGTCGAGCTCCGTTCTACGAATGAAGGTGAATTTGTCGAGCTCTATTCGACGAATGAAGGTTATTTTGTCGAGCTCCATCAATGCTGATGATTAGAACCTCTCTTGCACCTTGCACAGTCTCTTTTTGCTGATCCAGATCTTCTCCCCTTCTTTAGCAATAGACTTGCCTTTGGCTTCAGCTTTCTGATTAGCAGTACAAGAGTGTTCATCCCACTTAGTACTATCTTGATCATTACATTTGTCTCCACACATGAACACCACTTGATCAATCCCTTCTTTATAGTGAGCTTTATCAGCTGAGAACAGTGTGCCTCTTCCTTAATGCTCATAGAGGAGCTACTTGTGCTTTCCTCAAAGATGAGTATATCCTAATCGCCCTTTCCAGATTTGCTGGTGTGGTAGCAAGACTTTGTCCAACCAGACATTCCTACTGGTTAGATCCAGCTGGCCTTCATCCATGATCATCACCAATTACAACTCTTATAGTGATTGTACCACTTGACTAGAGAGCATATATCTAGAGTAGATACAGCTGAACCAGCTCTCCTATGCCACTTGATACCATTGTATCCTTCTTCAAGAATGCACATAACATCCTTACCCTTGGAGAATGATCCATAGTATAACTTCCTTGTTCCAGTCCAAGTTCTGGAACATCTTCTGTCCAAGTACCACCTGGGGAAAGGGCACTTGGACTAACCTGCAAAACAGAATTATCTTACCTTTGGACCCTAGTTGGTATTGGGCCCTAGGTTTTGATTAGACTAAAATCTTACTTGCCTACCTGCAGAATTTCTGACAGGCAGGCTAACTCTTGCTCTAGACATAGAAGAATTTTGCCAGCAATCTGGGGCAAAATGACCCACCTTACCACATCACCAACAGTCATGTATATTATATCCTCTTTTCTGAGCAGGTCTTGTAGTGTGGTTAACTGCTTACTGAACAGAAGGAAGAGGAGCAGTAAATTTCTTCAGGTTCCTTTCAGCAAGGATCTGACTGAAGGTTATTCTTCCAGTAGGCTTCCTTTGCTTGCCCTGAATAGTATTTACAGCTGTCTTCTTTGCATAAGACAAGATGTTTATATCATCAGAGCCAGCCAAGTTAGGCTTACCAGTAGACTGACCCTTGGGTCTGATTCCTTGCTGGATTGGCTTGAGTGAAAGCCACTGTCATTCCCTTGTGAGTTGGGGTTGAGGCACAAAATATAAATGGTCAAGTATGGGACATTTGTACTTTTCCATGGGGAGCCTTAAAGGCACTCATTCCCTACCCTTTCTTCCTCCATTATAAGATACACTTGTATTCTTACAAGAAGAATTCCCATTCTTATATTGACCATACAAGCAGTCATGGTCAAACCTTTGAGAAGGGAGGATTACCTTATGAAAGGTTGACTGTTGCACTACAAGGGCTTTGCCTTTTCCTTTGGAAAAGTAAACTCTAGGTGTGCTTCCCTTGACTACTAAACTCCTTCTTACCCTTTGGGAGAAGAAGGAATTTCTCAAGGAAGCACAGCTTTAGGCTTGTTTAATTCATCCACTGCCCTTCTTTCCTTTAGTAGTTTCTCTTATAGATCCAAAATGATCTTTTTCTTCCGACTTATAGTCTCGATTTGTATGATTGATATGGCCTTCAGTTGGCTGACTTCCCTCACTTTCTGATCCAGCAAGGATGTTTTCTCAGATTACTTGGCAGCAGCTAGCTGAAGAGAGATAATCTCCTCAGCCTGCAACTTGGCCAACATCTTACTTTTTCTCAAAGCATCAAAAATTTTACCATACTTGTCAATCAATTGATTGACATCTACCTCAAATTCAGAGCCATCTTCATCACAAGATGAGGATGCATCAAAATCTGGACTGGTCTCATGACCTGAGTAGCTAGAAAGGGATTGTACCTTATCTTGATCAGGCTGATCCTGGCAGGATACTTATTTTGTCAAAGCCATCCTCTCACAGCAGCCCCTGATATCTTCATCCACCTCAGTATCACTTTTTGAGTGTGATAGAGGGGTCAAATCTCTATCCTTATATTAGGATTGTCTTCATCTTTATCTGCAATAGCAGCAAGTAAGTAGCCCAATGAAGGCTTCTTCTTCTTCAGACTCTGAACCACTGTCAGAAAGACTTACTTTCTCTGTCCATTCTATGTAGCCAGTGAGAGAATCCCACATCTCTTTGGCTGTCTTGTATTTGACAAGCATTTGGAAGGTGGAGTCATCTATCACACTTGTCATGATGTGTTGTGCCCTCTTGTCCATAGATGCCAAGTTTATTTCATCTTCAAACATCTCTGCATAAATATTTGGGGTCTTGATACTTGCATCTGATGTAGAGAACCTCATGGGAATGAAGGGTGTTGGGTATTGTATCCACAATGTACCTGATTTGAAGAAGCCCCTGAGCAAGCCAAGGTAAATATACAGTGTGTTTGATGAAATCTTTTAAGTTGTGCTTGCAGTTATTCCACGCTAAGTACACACCAATGTCAGGGTGCAGTGGGTCAATATACACGGTCTGCGCGACGTAATCCCTCATTGAGCAGATCGTGTGTGTTGGCCTACGTGTACTCTCTCTATTGGGGTGTACTTAATTTCAAGTACAGGGATATGATAAAGCAAGAGCAGACAAGGAGCAAGGATGGGCAAAGACCAGCTCACGGGTTTGAAGACGAGAATCGTCTAAGTGTAAATCATCGAGAATCACTAGTGATTCTCGCCGATTCGTCGAGAATCACATGTGATTCTCGACGAGTCGTCGAGAATCACTAGATGATTCTCGCCAGGTTGGGCCGGCTGTCTCGACGCAGTCAGAAAATCCTCTTAAGGCAGAATCGTCGAGAATCACTAAGTGATTCTAGCTGATTCGTCGAGAATGACTTTGCATTCTCGACGATTCGGCGAGAATCAAATGTGATTCCCGCCGATTCTCCCCGGCCTGTATAACCTGTGATGCCAGAATTTGCCAAGTAGAATTCGGCGAGAATCGTAAGTGATTCTCGCCGATTCGTCGAGAATCACATACGATTCTCGCCGAATTTGACTTGGGCAAATTTCCGACATTTCCTGGACCGGTCAGGTTTCCAGCGGTATTTCGAACCGGACTTAGGTCTTTGCTTTGGTGGGGCCCACAAACGGTCATCTTTATGACTAGTGTATAAATACACAAGTATTGGTGTACAGTGTTACGACTCACAGATACAGAATACGAAAGCGAGCGACCGTCAAACCCTAAATTCGCGAACCTGCTCCGTCTCCATCGCCGACGCTCGTACAGTGATCACCGTTGCTGATCTCGATCTCCTCCAGATCCTCGGTGATAGAAGCTAAGTATTGCACAACGTCTCACGCGTCTAACTAGAGATCTTTTGTCTCTTGATTTGAGATAGGGAAATCCATCCCCGTCCAAATCGATCGAGACAATCGATCCTAGTGTGACCGTTGGAAGACCATGCCGACTTCGCTAAGAAGATTGAATCTCCAGTGCTTTTCTGTTGTTTTCAGTTGCCGCCGCCAACACCGAGAGCCTTGCCGCCGCTCGTCGCCGCGCGGTCTCGGGGAGATTCTCTCCAAGAAAGATCTAGGGTTGTGGACTTTTCGTTGCCTACAAGAACAAGTAGTCTAACGAAAAGGGACACCTAGATCTTCAAGTTGTTTGTATTTTCTTATACACTCTAATTTCATTTTCATTGTAAAGGAACATTTGGTTCCTAGTTGTAGGGTTGGGTGCAACCCGTGTTGTGGGAGTGTTGACTCCTACGTGTGGAAGGGTTCCTTCCGATAGTGCAAGGATTGGATTTCAATCCTGTTGGAGAAGTGACCGAGTCGTCCCTAGATTGGGAGATAGGTCGAAGGGGGAAAGTGGACGTACCCAAATCGGGGAACCACTATATATTGCCTGTGTTATTTTCTGTGCTGTGTGTTTTGTTTTGATTCTGCAGGTACACTTTTAATTCCGCAAATACGCTACAAGTCACCTATCCCCCCATCCCCCCCCCCCCCCCCCCCCCCGCCATAGGTGAAGGTAGTTGACACTAGGTGGACTTTCAAGTGGTATCAAAGGGAGGTTACTCATCAAAAAGGTTCACACCTTGAGTAGAATCCTGCCATCAGTGTCAAGAAGAAGACCGATATCTTCCATGGACGGACTCAAGCACTCCGGCAAAATCCCGTATGCACCAGACTGAACTTTCCTATCTGGAAGGAAAGAATCAGATTCTACATGGAAGCAGTCGACCCCCGGCTCTTCATGATAGTGGAGGAGGGACCTTACATTCCCACTAAGGCCTCCACCAATTATCCACAAGAAAGTGCCCAAGAAACTTTCGGAAATGGACAAGGACGAAATGGTGCTGTTCGGACTCGACAAGAAAGCTCAGAACATCCTGGTAAGCGCAGTTGACGACTCCATGATGCAGAACTTCTGTAACTGCAGGATAGCCAAGGATCTCTGGAGCTGTCTGATTGTTGTAATGGAGGGCACAGATGAAGTGAGGGACGATCAGAGATCCCTCCTTAATCAGAAATATGAGGCCTTCAGGCAAGGGCAAAGGAGGAGATCGGAGTTACCTTCGAAAACTTCCTCAAGATCGTCAATGCACTCAAAGGATATGGAAGAGTGTTCACTGACGGTGAAATCAATGATAAGTTCCTTAGGTCCCTCACTAAGGAATGGGACACAAAGATCTGCGCCATCTGCAAGTTTGGCAGACTTGCGGAAACTGACCCACAGATTTGTTCGGGAAGCTCATGTCCTATGAGCTTCAGTTGAACACAAGGAAGGCTGAAGAGGAAGCAGAGAAAGTCGCGGCCAAGGAAAAGACAGTGGCCCTGAAGGCTATTCAATCCAGAAAGGGCAAGGGTGCTGCTTCTTCCGTGCGTGGAAGAGGGATGAAGAGCAAGACTCTGAGCCAAGCTCCTCCGACTCAGAATTGTCAGAGGAAGATTTATCCCTTATCACACGGGAATTCAAGAAGTTCCTCAAGTTGAGGGAATCAGAGAAAGAGAAACGGCTCCTCCTCAAGGGATCAGAAGAAGAACTATTCTTCTGACAGGTATATTTCCAAACCGAAAAAACACCGCTCATCTGACATTATATGCATTGTTTGCAACAAGCCAGGACACGTCGTGGCCGACTGCCATTAAGGCAAGAGGGAAAAGGGAAAGGGAGAGGAGCACAGGTCCTCAAAAGACAAGAAGTAGGAGAGGAGTTACATCGCAAAGAAGCAAAAGACCCTGAGTGAATCTGACACGTCAGACACCAGCGATGATGAGGAAGCCTAATTTGGGCTAATGGGTCGCTCTGACTCAGAAGGAGAATGCCCCCATTTACTAGAAAGGTAAAAGCTCACACCCCCTCTCCGACTCTGACTCTGATCCTGAGTCTCAGGATGATGACCCTGAGGATAGCCCTTCTGCCCGTGAAGCTGAGCTCCTCGATAAGTATGAGCTTCTGCTCAATACTTTCCTGAAATGTCGAAAGAGACTGAAGGCTGAGAAAAAGGAAGTTAAATTTCTTAAGGGTGAGAGTGTATCCCTGAGGGAAGAGATCACCAGTTTGATCTCCCTCCGATAGGAGCACTTGGACCTGACTTCAAAGCATTCAGAGTCTCTTAAGCTCCTGGATCTTAAGCAGGAGGAAGTCGACAAGTTGGAAGAACTACTTGCGGCAGAAAGGAAGATCGTCAAGAGCTTCTCTATGCCAAAAACTGTTCTTCCATTAGTTGATACCTTCTCTGCTCAAGCCAAAGGAGCTGGCTTGGGGCATGTAGGGGTATCTAGCTCC
Source organism: Platanthera zijinensis (assembly GCA_039513925.1). Lineage (NCBI taxonomy): Eukaryota > Viridiplantae > Streptophyta > Magnoliopsida > Asparagales > Orchidaceae > Platanthera > Platanthera zijinensis. Next base: position 130,049,725 of record CM077080.1, read on the forward strand.
TCATCCAGGAGAAACAGGAACAAGAGGAAGAATAAGGCTGCCAAGAAAGCCTCTGCTGATGAGAAAGGAAAGGCCCCACTCAGCCCTGTTGAGTTCAGAAAGCCTAGCTTTCCCTGTAACCAACATGACTTTGAGTCAACATATTGCCATCACTTCAGGCCCTCGGTTGCAAAGCCGAAGAGCCGGTATGATGGGTGGACCTTTCCCTGTAACTTCAGTGAGAGTGTCTTCAAGGCACGTATGAGGAAATCACTTGGGAAATTATGGTCAATTCTCTAGCGGCCATAATAGGAAGCAGGCACCTAAGGCCAAGCCTGTTACTCTGAAAAGCCAAGAGGTGAAGAAGTCATGTGACTGTGCTCATCATGTTGCCTCCACCTCCAGGTCTTCGGCCCCGGCTGAACCCTACGTTTCAAGGGTAAAGCAGGTGCCCAAGAGGAAGTATAACAGGTTTGACTGCTGGTGTTGTGGCAAAATTGGTCACTTTGCCATGGATTGTTGGTTTAATCCGAGGAATATCGAGACTCCTCTTGTTGGCAATGCGAGGCCGACCTCTCGTAGAGCTAACCAACCGAGGGGGAGTATGCTAACGAAAAATCTAGGACCCAAGTACGATTGGGTTCCTAAGGCAAATTTATTTTATTTTGCAGGAATGTCCAAAGGCCAACAAAACTCCTATTTGGTATTTGGACAGTGGATGCTCCCGTCACATGACCAGGACAAGAAGCCTGCTGAGGGAGTACTCTCCAGTCAAGAATGGACCCAAAGTCATATTTGGGGGATCTGATCGGGGAGTCACCAGAGGTTACGGTACGATTTCCAACGGTATACTCTCTATCACTAACGTAGCTTATGTTGAAGGTTAAATCATAACCTGATCAGCGTAAGCCAATTATGTGAAAAAGGGTATGACGTTAAGTTCTGCAAGGATAATGCCTAATAATATCATGTGATTCTTCGGAAACTGTATTAACTGGCATTAGGAGCAGAAATATTTTCTGTTTAGATTTTCTTAGTTTAGATTCTTCTACCCCAGTATGCCTCGTTGCAAAAGGCAGTGCATCTCTTTGTGAACAATGGCACAAGAGATTGGCACACATTAATTACAAGACAATTAATATGCTGTTTTCCAAAGACTTAGTAAGGGATGCTCCCATTATTAAGTGCATTAAAGATAGTCCATGTCCTGCATGTCAGATGGGCAAGCAGACTCGCGCTACCTTTAAGGGCATCCCAGACAAAGACTCCTCCAGATGTCTTTATCTTCTCCATATGGACCTGTTTGGTCCAATGCAAGTTCATAGCTTAGAAGGGAAGTCGTATACGCTAGTAATTGTAGATGATCACTCTCGGTTTTCGTGGGTGTTCTTTTTAAAGCGCAAGTCTGATACGTTTGACATCTTCACCAGTTTTGTCAAGCAGATACAAAACGAACTTAACTGCTCAGTGGTCAAAATCAGAAGTGACCACGGAACAGAGTTTGAGTCTGGGGCTATGACAGAGTTCTGTGAAGAGCTTGGTATCTTTCATGAGTTCTCCTCCCCTCGCACTCCTCAACAAAATGGAGTGGCGGAGAGGAGAATAGAACACATTGAGGCGTGCACGATAATGTTGAATGACGCTCTCTTCCAGAATACTTCTGGGCCGAGGCTGTCAATACGGCTTGTCATGTACAAAATCGGGCGTTGATCAACAAGAGCCATCGTAAGACTCCTTATGAGCTACTGAAAGGCAAGAAACCAACCATGTCCTATCTGAGGATCTTTGGCTGCAAATGTTATGTACTGAATAATGGGAAGTACCCTCGTACTAAGTTTGTGTGAAAAATGCTTCGAAGGCATATTCATGGGCTATAGTAGCGACAGCCGGGCTTTTATAGAGTTTTCAACAAGAAAACCCTAGTGGTAGAGGAATCAATAAATGTTGTATTTGATGAAGGAAGCTTGCTTAATTGCAAGACTTCTAGTTGTCTTCCTGAAGCTGCAGGTGCCAGACTCGAAAAGTTATAACTGGATGATCCCGAGAAAGATGCAACTCAAAATACGTCAAGGTCTCCACATCAACGCCGATCGGAGAAGTTGAAGATAAAAATGAAGCAAATCCTTTAGAAGAAGGAGATGCCCAAGAAGTAGTCGAAGCTCCTGATGCAAGACTTCTAGAGCTCAGACACGTGAGGGATCATCCCAGAAATCAAATCATTGGAGATCCCGAGACGGTGTCAGAACTCGCCGAGGTACTCTTAACGAGATCTTGCATCTTAGCTTTCTGTCGCAGGTTGAGCCAAAGAAGTTCGACGAAGCGAACAAAGACGCATCATGGATTTTGGCCATGTAAGATGAGCTGCATCAATTCGAAAGATGCAAAGTCTGGATGTGTTTCCCAGACCGAAGACGCAAAATGTGATTGGCACCAAGTGGATCTTCAGAAACAAGTTGGATGAACATGGAGTCATCATCAAGAACAAAGCCAGATGGTGGCTCAAGGATACAGACAGGAGGAGGGGATTGACTTTGACCAGACATTTGCACCAGTTGCACGGCTCGAGGCAATCCGGCTATTCCTAGCCTATGCCTCTCACAAGGATTCACAGTCTATCAGATGGACGTGAAATCGGCTTTCTTGAATGGAGATTTGAAAGAGGAAGTATACGTTGCTCAACCTCCAGGTTTTGTCAATCCTACTTATCCTAATCATGTATATTTTCTTAATAAAGCGCTATATGGACTAAAACAAGCCCCTCGAGCTTGGTATGAGACATTGTCTAGTTTTCTTCTTGAGAACAAATTCTCTAGAGGGAAAAATAGATAAGACATTGTTTCTCAGGGAAGTCAAAGGCAAGATTTTGCTGGTGCAAATCTATGTTGATGACATTATATTCGGCTCAACGGACAACAATCTTTGCAAAAAGTTTTCCAACTTATGCAAGGAAAGTTTGAAATGAGCAGTATGGGAGAGCTGAAGTATTTCTTGGGACTTCAAGTGAAACAGTCTGAGGAAGGAATCTTCATTTCTCAGACGAAGTTCACAAATGAACTCCTCAAGAAATTTGGAATGGAGAATGCAACCTCTATGAGGACTCCAATGGGATCCACCATGTCTCTGGATAAGGATGAGAAAGGGAAACCTTTTGATGAAACCAAATACAGAAGCATCATTGGATCTCTGCTCTATCGTACTGCGAGTAGACCGGATATCATGTTCTCCACATGTATTTGTGCCAGATATCATGTGAACACTAAGGAATCTCATTATGTCGCTGCAAAGCGAATTCTTAGATACCTTAAAGGTACTCCTAATCTTGGCTTATGGTACCCGAGAAGCAATGATGTCGAGCTAATAGGGTTTTCAGATGCTGATTTTGCAGGAAGTAGGGATGACAGGAAGAGCACCTCCGGACGTGTCAATTTCTCGGAAGAAGGCTTATTTCATGGAACAGCAGGAAGCAAAATTGTGTAGCAACCTCACTGTAGAGTCTGAGTACATCTCGGCTGGCAGCTGTTGCGCACAACTCATATGGATAAGAAACCAGTTAGCCGACTATGACCTCCAGTTCAAGGAAGTACCAATGTACTGCGACTCCTCAAGTGCAATTGCTATTGCCAATAATCCGGTATCGCACAGCAGAACGAAGCATATTGAAGTGCGCTACCACTTCATTGGGAGCTCGTGGAGAACAAGGACATCTCTCTCTGCTATGTCCCCACGGACAAGCAGATTGAAGATATTTTCACAAAGCCCTTAGACGAGGCCAAGTTCAGCCTCTTCAAAACTGAATTGGGAATGCTCAACTATGAGGAATGAAGACTCAAGAAGCTCCTGGTCGTGCATCTAGGGGGAGCATCTGCCATGAACTCAAGTGTAAGCATATGTGCACGAACTGAGCGGGAGCATGGTGTCAAATGCACCAGACCCAGATTTGCAGAAGCCAAAAAGGGGGAGATTACCCTCTCAGCTAAGGCTAAGGTGGCTCCAAGTTTGCTCCCAAGTAATTGGTAATGAATATCTCTCAACTCAATTTTAAGTTTAT